>CM042955.1:49728007-49852612 GCA_023678885.1 Pogostemon cablin
ATGCATATTTTCTTCATCATGATGCTCATTTTCTTCATCATGATGCATATTTTCTTCACCATGATGCATATTTTTTTAACCATGATGCATATTTTTTTTCTCATTATGTTCATTTTCTTCATCATGATACATATTTTTTTCATCATGTTGCTCATTTCTTCATCATAATGCATATTTTCTTAATCATGATGCATATTTTCTTCATCATTATGTATATTTTTTCATCATGATGCTCATTTTCTTCATCATGATGCATATTTTCTTCATCATGATGCATATTTTCTTCACCATGATGCATATTTTTTTAATCATGATGCATATTTTTTTCCTCATGATGCTCATTTTCTTCATCATGATGCATATTTTCTTCATCATGATGCATATTTGCTTCATAATGATGCATATTTTCTTCATCATGATGCTCATTTCCTTCATCATGATGCTCATTTTGTTCATCATGATACTCATTTTCTTCATGATCATTTTCTTCATCATGATGCATATTTTCTTCATCATGATGCATATTTTCTTCATCATGATGCTCATTTTCTTCATCATAATGCCCATTTTTTCATCATGACGCATATTTTCTTCATCATGATGCATATGCATATTTTTTCATCATGATGCTCATTTTCTTCATCATGATGCATATTTTCTTCATCATGATGCTCATTTTTTTTGCAATGATGCTCATTTTCTTCCTCATTATGCTTATTTTATTTATCATGATGCCCATTTCCCTCATCATCATGCTCATTTTCTTCATCATGATGCATATTTTCTTCATCAATATGCATATTTTCTTCATCATGATGCTCATTTACTTCATCATGATGCTCTTTTTCTTCATCATGATTCTCATTTTTTCATCATGATGCATATTTTCTTAGTCATGATGCTCATTTTCTTCATCATGATGCATATTTTTTCAACATGATGCTCAATTTCTTCATCTTGATGCTCATTTTCTTCATCATGATGCTAATTTCCTTCATCATGATGAATATTTTCTTTATCATGATGCTCATTTTTTCATCATGATGCATATTTACTTCATCATGATGCTCATTTTCTTCATCATGATGCTCATTTTCTTCATCATGATGCATATTTTCTTCACCATGATGCACATTTTTTTAATCATGATGCATATTTTTTCATCATGTTGTTCATTTTCTTCATCATAATGCATATTTTCTTCATCATGATGCATATTTTCTTCATCATTATGTATTTTTTTTTCATCATGATGCTCATTTTATTCATCATGATGCATATTTTCTTCATCATGATGCATATTTTCTTCATCATTATGCTCATTTTCTTTATCATGATGCATATTTTCTTCATCATGATGCTCATTTCTAAATCATGATGCTCATTTTCTTCATCATGATGCTTATTTTATTCATCGTGATGCTCATTTCCCTCATCATGATGCTCATTTTTCTCATCCTGATGCTCACTTTCTTCATCAAGATGCATATTTTTTTAATCATGATACTCATTTTCTTCATCATGACACTCATTTTCTTCATCATAATATAAATTTTCTTCATCGTGATGCTTATTTTCTTCATCATGATGCATATTTTCTTCATCATGATGTATATTTTCTTCATCGTGATGCTCATTTTATTCATCATGATGCTCATTTCCTTCATCATGATGCATATTTTCTTCATCATGATGCTCATTTTCTTTATCATGTGTTCATTTTCTTCATCATGATGCATATTTTCTTCATCATGATGCTCATTTTCTTCATTATGATGTGTTCATTTCCTTCATCATGATGCTTAATTTCTTCATCATGATTCATATTTTCTTCATCATGATGCTTATTTTCTTCATCACGATGCTCATTTTCTCCATCATGATATTCATTTTCTTCATCATGATACATATTTTCTTCATCATGATGCTCATTTTCTTTATCATGATATATATTTTCTTCGTCATGATGATATTTTCTTCATCATGATGCTCATTTTATTCATCATTATGCATATTTTCTTCATCATGATGCTCTTTTTATTCATCATGATGCTCATTTCCTTCATCATTATTCTCATTTTCTTCATCATGATGCTCATTTTCTTCATCATGATGCTCATTTTCTTCATCTTGATGATCATTTTCTTAATCATGATGCATATTTTTTTCATCATGATGCATATTTTTTCATCATGATGCTCATTTCCTTAATCATGATGCACATTTCCTTCATGATGACGCTTAATTTCTTCATCATGAAGCTTATTTTCTTCATCATGATGCACATTTTCTTCATCATGATGCATATTTTCTTCATCATGAAGCTCATTTACTTCATCATGATGCTCATTTTCTTCATCATGATGCATATTTTTTCATCATGATGCATATTTTCTTCATCATGATGCATATTTTCTTAGTCATGATGGTCATTTTCTTCATCATGATGCATATTTTCTTCAACATGATGCTCAATTTCTTCATTTGATGCTCATTTTCTTCATCATGATGCTCATTTCCTTCATCATGATAAATATTTTCTTTATCATGATGCACATTTTCTTCATCATGATGCATATTTTCTTCATCATGATGATCATTTTCTTCATCATGATGCTCACTTTCTCCATCATGATATTCATTTTCTTCATCATGATACATATTTTCTTCATCATGATGCTCATTTTCTTTATCATGATATATATTTTCTTCGTCATGATGATATTTTCTTCATCATGATGCTCTTTTTATTCATCATGATGCTCATTTCCTTCATCATTATTCTCATTTTCTTCATCATGATGCTCATTTTCTTCATCATGATGCTCATTTTCTTCATCTTGATGATCATTTTCTTAATCATGATGCATATTTTTTTCATCATGATGCATATTTTTTCATCATGATGCTCATTTCCTTAATCATGATGCACATTTCCTTCATGATGACGCTTAATTTCTTCATCATGAAGCTTATTTTCTTCATCATGATGCACATTTTCTTCATCATGATGCATATTTTCTTCATCATGAAGCTCATTTACTTCATCATGATGCTCATTTTCTTCATCATGATGCATATTTTTTCATCATGATGCATATTTTCTTCATCATGATGCATATTTTCTTAGTCATGATGGTCATTTTCTTAATCATGATGCATATTTTCTTCAACATGATGCTCAATTTCTTCATTTGATGCTCATTTTCTTCATCATGATGCTCATTTCCTTCATCATGATAAATATTTTCTTTATCATGATGCTCATTTTCTTCATCATGATGCATATTTTCTTCATCATGATGATCATTTTCTTCATCATGATGCTCATTTTCTTCATCATGATGCATATTTTCTTCACCATGATGCATATTTTTTTAATCATGATGCATATTTTTTCCTCATGATGCTCATTTTCTTCATCATGACGCATATTTTCTTCATCATGATGCTAATTTCCTTCATCATGATGCTCATTTTGTTCATCATGATACTCATTTTCTTCATGCTCATTTTCTTCATCATGATGCATATTTTCTTCATCATGATGCATATTTTCTTCATCATGAGGCTCATTTTCTTCATCATAATGCCCATTTTCTTCATCATGATGCATATTTTCTTCATCATGATGCATATGCATATTTTTTTTATCATGATGCTCATTTTCTTCATCATGATGCATATTTTCTTCATCATGATGCTCATTTTTTTACCATGATGCTTATTTTCTTCATCATGATGATCATTTTCTAAATCGTGATGCTCATTTTCTTCCTCATTATGCTTATTTTATTTATCATGATGCCCATTTCCCTCATCATAATGCTCATTTTCTTCATCATGATACATATTTTCTTCATCATTATGCATATTTTCTTCATCATGATGCTCATTTACTTCATCATGATGCTCTTTTTCTTCATCATGATGCTCATTTTTTTCATCATGATGCATATTTTCTTAGTCATGATGCTCATTTTCTTCATCATGATGCATATTTTTTTAACATGATGCTCAATTTCTTCATCTTGATGCTCATTTTCTTCATCATGATGCTCATTTCCTTCATCATGATGAACATTTTTTTATCATGATGCTCATTTTCTTCATCATGATGCTCATTTTCTTCATCATGATGCATATTTTCTTTACCATGAGGCATATTTTTTTAATCATGACGCATATTTTTTTCCTCATTATTCTCATTTTCTTCATCATGATGCATATTTTTTTCATCATGTTGCTCATTTTCTTCATCATAATGCATATTTTCTTAATCATGATGCATATTTTCTTCATTATTATGTATATTTTTTTTATCATGATGCATATTTTCTTCATCATAATGCATATTTTCTTCATCATGATGCATATTTTCTTCATCATTATGCTCATTTTCTTTATCATGATGCATATTTTCTTCATCATGATGCTCATTTTCTAAATCATGATGCTCATTTTCTTCATCATGATGCATATTTTATTCATCATGATGCTCATTTTCCTCATCATGATGCTCATTTTTCTCATCATGATGCTCACTTTATTCATCATGATGCATATTTTCTTAATCATGATACTCATTTTCTACATCATGACACTCATTTTCTTCATCATAATACAAATTTTCTTCATCGTGATGCTTATTTTCTTCATCATGATGCATATTTTCTTCATCATGATGCATATTTTCTTCATCATGATGCACATTTTCTTCATCATGATGCTCATTTCCTTCATCATGATGCATATTTTCTTCATCATGATGCTCATTTTCTTCATCATGTGTTCATTTTCTTCATCATGATGCATATTTTCTTCATCATGATGCTCATTTTCTTCATTATGATGTGTTCATTTCCTTCATCATGATGCTTAATTTCTTCATCATGATTCATATTTTCTTCATCATGATGCTTATTTTCTTCATCACGATGCTCATTTTCTCCATCATGATATTCATTTTCTTCATCATGATACATATTTTCTGTTGGATTGTATACTAAAAGTCTAGCTTTAGTATGAACAATGTTACAACAATATTCGAAATGAGAATCATTGATCAAATGATTGCATCTTATAATTTATTTTATATGCATGATGCAATAGTCCATTTACTTTATACTGTAGATAATATGTTGTGCGACAACACGCGGAAGATCATATTATCGGTTTCCTTATAAAGTATAAACAGATGCTCACAACTGAGATAGACGGGGACTCTATATCGGTATGGTTGTAGTGTGGTTTGGTATTAGCTTGTCTTGGCTATAGAATCACATTAGTGCACTTGTGTGTATTGAGTAGGACCGCCTGAGATCGTTCGACTTATACTGACTTATAGAAGAACTTGATCTCTGTTATTATGGAAGTTCGTGCTTTTAATCCCTATACAATAACCTCGACACGTAGGGCAGTATGTATTTCTTTGATTCATCAATGGGTGAGATTTATAAGTATTAAATCAACAAACTCGGTGAGTTGGGAAGTAGTGTTGTATCTATGGTGTGCTGTTGATTGTAGAAGGAATCCATGTCCGTCATAGGTTGATGATGTCCCCTTGAGGAGCTCATAAGGTTTATAATGTAAATCTTGCAAGTGGATTAATTTCCGGCATGATAAAAAGGTTGAGTGGTACTACTCTTGGATGAGATATTAATTAATTTGAGTTGTCAGTAACTTAATTAATTAATGGACATTGAATATCTTAAACATGGGGAGACTATCGGGCTTATAATAAGAAGGAGCCCAGAACATAATTTGGGATTGGATGGGTAGTGCAATAATAATATTTTAGTGGACTATATTATTATTATTGGATTTAATTAAAAGCTTTGGGCTAAGCTTGGTTAATTAAATTCAATTGAGGCCCAGCCCAATTTCTCCTCCTGGTCCCTGCAGTAGCCCTTATAAATAAGTTATCTCAGTTCCTGTTAACCTTAAGTCAGTGCCTCATTTGACAGTTAGAAAGAACAGGAGTAGATTGAGAGAATCCTGCGGATTGTTGCCCACACAACAGCAGGATTCAACTTGGGACATACTGCAGAAGATTGAGAGGTGGTTCTCTGCAACGGTTCATCCTCTACATCAACCCAGAAGTACGGTAAACAAGATTTAATTGCTTCCGCTGTTTATTGTTTGCCTGTTTACTAACGATCACGTTTGAGCCACAAGATCCAATTGCCCAACAATTGGTATCAGAGCGTTGGTTTCGTGGTGAAACGTGATCAGTAAGGTTTGTGATTAAGTGATTATATGTTATTCTGGTATTAATCACATAGATGATAGCATGTTTTACGATTTGAATAATTCTGTATTATTTGTGAAATCCTAAGATTATCATAGTCGATGATATTGTGTGTGATTATTAACAATTGAACACGTTTTCACACACACATGATTCTGACTTGCAAATGTGATGAAAATACACCCTGGTCATCACAAACACACACGTCTGCACGGTAAAAGTGACGATCCAGAATCAATCAACCCGAATCAGTCAGCCTTGGGGAAGGCAGCGCAAGTCACTGCAGATTCTGAGAAAGTCCAGTGCATCTCACAAAGGAGTCATCGAGCGAGACTCACGTTGACCAGGTCGAAGATGAGAGTCGCTGCAACAGTTTCCGTGCGGGACCTTGGCCAATTCCAGGGGTGATTGTTGATGATGTTCACGGCTGGTGGAACCAGCGGCTGCATCGGCGAGACAAGCGCGGCCGGCGACGATGGTAGACAGAAGGCACGACTCCGATGGGCTGACGGTGTGATTGAGTCGCGTTGTCCACATCCGGGACATTGGAGGAGGCGATGCGGTATTACCTGATCACTGGCCGGACAGGACATGGCTGATGACGTCGCGATAGGCTGAGAGAATGTCTGCAGAAAGGTCGGGGCGATCTGACCATCGGCGGATGAGCGGCATCGTCAGATCGGTGTGCCAGGGTGGTTTCAGAGCGGGCTTCTTCAGCTATCCAGCCGGCAGCGGCGCCCTGATGCGCCGGCGGTATACTATTGCAGGTTGGGTGATGGTGCCGGCGGAAAGCGGACCAGGCATGGTCTTCGGGCAGCGTCGCGTCGCGATTGCAGGTAAGCTGTCGGTGGTCGTACGACTGGCCAGGAAGGTGTCGTAGTCGGTGGACGATGCAGGACAGACTATGTACTAGATCCGCTGATGCCGGCGATGCCCTGGGTCTGACGGTGCATTTCTGGTGGGCTGTGACACGACTGCCATGAGCAGCAGTCGCCTTCGTTGAAGCTCAGCGCTGGGTGGTGGTTGCAGCAGGCCTTTTGCGGCTGTGTATTTAGGGCATCAGTTTAGTCTGGGCTTGTTCTCAAGTTGGGCAAAGCATTTTGGGCCTGTGTACAGTTGGGCCCAATTTTAATTGATGAGCTTTGGGCTGGCAGGTTTAATGGGCCCAATACAGTAATTAATAAGAGGCTGCCCAATTTTTAATTTGGTTTTGGGCTATTGGGCCCAATTTTAATTAAAATGGATATGGGCTGTTGGACCTTAACTGCTGTTTTAATTAATTGTGGGTAATGGGCCAAGCATGATAAATTAGTTATTTATTAAAAGGCTAATTTTGTGCTAGTGGGCTAGTTGGATTTAATTTAATTTTGGGTTAAGATTATGGGCCATAGATAATGAGCATGATTAATTAATTATTAATTAATTAATCTGCTGCTCATTTTGTGCTTATTTGTTGTTCTTGGGCCCAAATTGATTGATTCACTTTTTATGCAATTAATTAATGTTATATAACTGATTAATTGATTTAATTGTCAATTATTGTTATATATGTGAAAGGCATGTTCTATGTGATTAATTTATTTAAATTGCTGTTAATAGAAGCATGCCTAGAATGTATATTTTATTTCTGAATATTATATACATGTTAAAAACCCTCGGTAATTAAATAACTAAGTGGGAGAGGGGATTGGTAATTAATTCCCGCAGCCTCCATTATTGGTTTGTAAGTGATGTGAGTAAACTTGCGTGTTGGCGTAGGCCTTCCTCCCTAACGGATGAGTTTATTCACGGATCACTGGTACAGACTTCATAAATAATTATTGTTTGTAATGTGGCACATAAACTTGCGTGTTGGCATAGGCCTTCCTCCCTAACGGATGAGTTTGTGTGCGGTACACTGGTACAAACTTATAATTGATGATTGTAGGAAGCTACCCGAGCGCGTGTGTACTTCTCCAACTGTAAGGCACATAAGCTCGCGCAGTGGACTTGGGATCAAATAATGGTGTACACTTAGGTGTAAATAATTAGTATCCTCCCCAACGGAGTCACTGCTATTATTTGCATGGCTAAAAAGTAACCGACTATTAATTATTTTGTCATAAAGTTAGGTTGACAAATGAAATTAATGGGTAAAACCTTCTCTTGTAAATGTTCGGGTTTGTAAACGTCCACACTAACGTGGCTTCCAGACTCACGGTGCTTGAGATGTCGGTGAATTTTATTTTATATTATTTTGAGGGAAACAATATAAAATGATAAAATTCGAAGTTTTGATCTGAATATTTATTTGTGATTCTCTGAATTTTGAATGGTATTATCTCACTAATTGTTAACTAAAAGACATTATATTTACTTGTCCAAATTAGTTGATTAGAAAAGAATCTTGGTTTTGAAAATTTACTGCTTAAGAAAATACAAGTGTGTTCTCTCATAGGACGGCTCATGATGCCTGTTAATGTCTCTAGTGAAGAGATGAGAGGTTCATAGAAATATGATGGTCTCATGTAACTCTTTGGATACTTGAGTAATTTAAAAGGCGCAAGATCATGATAGAATTTGATGAATGAATTGGAAATATATATGGAATAGAAGTTGAAAGGGAAACCTAAGTCAATTTTATTCTACATAATTGCTTAAATGTTTTGAGTAAGTTCCACCTGAATTACAAAAGGATGTAAATGGTGGGAAACTTCTGACAAAACATGTGGCAAAGGGAAAGCCATTTTCATCATGATGTGAACAAGTTTAATATCTTATTTACTAATGATTTAAACATGATTAGTGATGGCATCTACTGACTCGAACTGTGTAGATACTGGAATCGCTAAATGTTTTTCACTTAGTAAGGATAAGATTGTAATGACATGGGTAAAACTACAAAGGTAGTGGCTATTGCAGTGGGAGTTGTTTATTTATCTCATGATAAGAATAAACGATTGATTATGAGAAATTGCCTTTACGTACATTTCATAGAAAGAATTTGATTTCGGTTTCTATGCATTAACGGATGGACACTTCATTTCATTTAAATGACATGGTCATAGTAATGAGGAATGAGGCTTTAATCCGTTAAAGTACGTTGGTGGATAATAAGTATACTCTTAAATCATGTTCATCCCACAGATGCAATAAATAATAATTAATAATGCATCTTCTAAAATTAGTAAGAGAAAGGAACCTTCGGAGATGAACTAAACATACATTTGGCGTCTAAGACTAATTCATTTTACTTGAGTAGGATTCAAAAGTTGATAGCCGATAGACCGTAAGGTTTATCTGAAGTGGAAACTATCAGACTTGCGAGTCCTTCTTGGAAGTAAAAATGATTAACTGCCTTTTCAAGGCTGTGGGGTGTAGAGCCAAAGATATATATGTTGGAATTAGTTCATTCTGATTCAAGCGAACCTAATATTATCCAGGCGAGAGGTGGTTATGAATATTCGAAAATTATTCTGGAAACCAATATATTTATATGATGCACTGCATATCTAAGTTCTTTGATTAATTCAAGAATTATAAGGCTGGTACAGTGAAGCGTCATGAAAAATATATTAAGTCATTACGATTCAATCATGATGGCGAATACCTCTTGGGATAGTTAGGAGCTATTGATCAGAAGTTGAGATTAAATCTCAAGTTGACTACACCGGGTATTCCCCAGCTGAATGGTGTGGTGGGTAGAAGGTATTAGGCTCTTATGGTTATGATTAGATAGATGATGAATTATTTGAAATAATTAAATTCATTTTATGGATATGCCCTAGATACAGTAATTCGTGAAACGTTTGTCTGTATATGGGATATCCTAGAAAAATGAAGGGTGATTTATTTAGTCTAAAAGATCGAAGGATAATTGTTAACTCAATAACTAGATTTTTGGAAAAGGACTATGTAATAAATCACAAACCCATGTATAAGTTGTTCTAAAGGAAGTGAGAGGAAAACACTAAGTATAAGTACCAAGTGTACAAGAGGATATACCACAAGGTAAACTGCAACGCGTGTCACGTCTGATACACAATTACATGTAGTGCCTTGTCGTAGTGGGAGGGTTGTATGACAACCCATAAATATATGTTTTGGGAGAGTCGTGAGACTTGATCCCTAGTGAACATGGTATTGTCCCACGGATACGACGTAGCACTACAAGATGAAAATGCGGAATCTTAGTAAGTTGCAATGCATGTTGAAATAGAATCTACGGATTCTATATTAAGTCTGGGAACTTGTATGACCACTAAATGGTGTAAAAGCCATTGCAATGGTCAAAGGAAATAAAAGAGGATCATACAGAAAGGTGAAAATCTTGGAAGCAAAGCTTGTTGCGAAAAGATGTACTCAGAAAGAAATGGTTCGATTATGAGGAAACATGTTCGCTGGTAGCTATGCTTATGTTGATCCGGATTCTTTTATTTATTGCTGCTCATATTAAATTATGAGGGACAGCAAATAGATGTCAAGACAGCTTTCCTGATTGGAAGTCTTGAGGAAAACATCTATGTGAAGCAACCAGAGTAATTCATTGTAAAGTACTAATAGCATTTTGATAGTAAGCATAAAAGTGTCCAGCGATGGACTAAAGCAAGCTTTAAGATTGTGAAGCATCTGTTTTGATTAGATAATCCAGTGGCATGGATTTAAATCAATGAGCGGATGAGTCTTGTGTATTGTAAAGAGTGACGGAAATGTGGTGGTATTTCTTGGACTATATGTAGATAGTATCTTGCTCATTAGAGACAATGAAAGAGTATTATCGGGCATATGAGTACGGTTATTAAAGCGGTAGATATGAAGGACTTAAGAAAAGTAAAATATATCCTTTTGATCACGGTAATACGGATCATATGAAAGGATGTTATGCTTATCTCAAGTTTCATAAATGATACAATCCATACTCGTTTAGCATGTGAATTTATCTTATTGGATGTGTCTTGAGACATAAATGAAGATAAAGGAGATGAAAGCGGTTCCTTATGCTTCGGCAAATAAGGAAGCTTAATCTAAAGAATGCTATGAACGAGATTTGATATTTGTTTTGCTGAATGCATGAACAGTGGGTATCAACGTAACTCGGAACAAGAATGATGAACTGTGGTAAGATATATATGAAGTGCATGAGAAGGACTGGTTATCATATATACACTTACTGGACAGATTCACTGCTTCTTGTGGATTACGTAGAATCGGATTTTTAGTCAGATTGGACGGCAGTAAATTCTCCTTAAAGGTTATGTGTTTAATCTTAGGAAGTAGAGTCATAGTGTGGAGGAGTGTTATATAGAAATATATTTCAGACTCCGGACTCCATCATGGAAAGATGATGAATTGGAGCCTATGAGGCAGCCAAAGTATCTATATGACTCTAGAGACTTCATGATGGTCGAAGTGTTTCTATGTTTGCCCAAGGTAATCACAATTTACATTGATGATATGGGTGCAGTTGCAAACTTGAAGAAATCACAAGTCCATAAGGCAATTAAACACATGGAGCGCGAGTACCACCTGTTACGAGAAATCGTATGATGAGGCGAAGGTTGTTGTCGCCTAGATTGCATCGGATGATGATCTAGTAAACCATTTACAAGGACCTTAAGGCGAGAGCTTTTAATGGTCGTGTAGTGGAAGTAGGAATCAGATGTATGGCAGAAGACATGACAGCATAGTCTTTTAGTATAAGTGGGAGATTGTTGGATTGTATACTAAAAGTCTAGCTTTAGTATGAACAATGTTACAACAATATTCGAAATGAGAATCATTGATCAAATGATTGCATCTTATAATTTATTTTATATGCATGATGCAATAGTCCATTTACTTTATACTGTAGATAATATGTTGTGCGACAACACGCGGAAGATCATATTATCGGTTTCCTTATAAAGTATAAACAGATGCTCACAACTGAGATGGACGGGGACTCTATATCGGTATGGTTGTAGTATGGTTTGGTATTAGCTTGTCTTGGCTATAGAATCACATTAGTGCACTTGTGTGTATTGAGTAGGACCGCCTGAGATCGTTCGACTTATACTGACTTATAGAAGAACTTGATCTCTGTTATTATGGAAGTTCGTGCTCTTAATTCCTATACAATAACCTCGACACGTAGGGCAGTATGTATTTCTTTGATTCATCAATGGGTGAGATTTATGAGTATTAAATCAACAAACTCGGTGAGTTGGGAAGTAGTGCTATATCTATGGTGTGCTGTTGATTGTAGAAGGAATCCATGTCCGTCATAGGTTGATGATGTCCCCTTGAGGAGCTCATAAGGTTTATCATGTAAATCTTGCAAGTGGATTAATTTCCGGCATGAAAAAAAGGTTGAGTGGTACTACTCTTGGATGAGATATTAATTAATTTGAGTTGTCAGTAACTTAATTAATTAATGGACATTGAATATCTTAAACATGGGGAGACTATCGGGCTTATAATAAGAAGGAGCCCAGAACATAATTTGGGATTGGATGGGTAGTGCAATAATAATATTTTAGTGGACTATATTATTATTATTGGATTTAATTAAAAGCTTTGGGCTAAGCTTGGTTAATTAAATTCAATTGAGGCCCAGCCCAATTTCTCCTCCTGGTCCCTGCAGTAGCCCTTATAAATAAGTTATCTCAGTTCCTGTTAACCTTAAGTCAGTGCCTCATTTGACAGTTAGAAAGAACAGGAGCAGATTGAGAGAATCCTGCGGATTGTTGCCCACACAACAGCAGGATTCAACTTGGGACATACTGCAGAAGATTGAGAGGTGGTTCTCTGCAACGGTTCATCCTCTACATCAACCCAGAAGTACGGTAAACAAGATTTAATTGCTTCCGCTGTTTATTGTTTGCCTGTTTACTAACGATCACGTTTGAGCCACAAGATCCAATTGCCCAACATTTTCTTCATCATGATGCTCATTTTCTTTATCATAATATATATTTTCTTCATCATGATGCTTATTTTCTTCATCATGATGCTCATTTTATTCATCATTATGCATATTTTCTTCATCATGATGCTCTTTTTCTTCATCATGATGCTCATTTCCTTCATCATTATTCTCATTTTCTTCATCATGATGCTCATTTTCTTCATCTTGATGATCATTTTCTTAATCATGATGCATATTTTTTTCATCATGAGATTCATCATGATGCACATTTTCTTCATCATGATGCATATTTTTTCATCATGATGCTCATTTCCTTAATCATGATGCACATTTCCTTCATCATGAGGCTTAATTTCTTCATCATGAAGCTTATTTTCTTCATCATGATGCACATTTTCTTCATCATGATGCATATTTTCTTCATCATGAAACTCATTTACTTCATCATGATGCTCATTTTCTTCATCATGATGCTTATTTTTTCATCATGATGCATATTTTCTTCATCATGATGCATATTTTCTTTGTCATGATGCTCATTTTCTTCATCATGATTCATATTTTCTTCAACATGATGCTCAATTTCTTCATTTGATGCTCATTTTTGTTGGATTATATACTAAAAGTCTAGCTTTAGTATGAACAATGTTACAACAATATTTGAAATGAGAATCATTGATCAAATGATTGCATTTTATAATTTATTTTATATGCATGATGCAATAGTGCATTTACTTTATACTGTAGATAATATGTTGTGCGACAACACGCAGAAGATCATATTATCGGTTTCCTTATAAAGTATAAACAGATGCTTACAACTGAGATAGACGGGGACTCTCTATCGGTATGGTTGTAGTGTGGTTTGGTATTAGCTTGTCTTGGCTATAGAATCACATTAGTGCACTTATGTGTATTGAGCAGGACCGCCTGAGATCGTTCGACTTATACTGACTTATAGAAGAACTTGATCTCTGTTATTATGGAAGTTCGTGCTCTTAATCCCTATATAATAACCTCGACACGTAGGGCAGTATGTATTTCTTTGATTCATCAATGGGTGAGATTTATAAGTATTACATCAACAAACTCGGTGAGTTGGGAAGTAGTGCTGTATCTATGGTGTGCTGTTGATTATAGAAGGAATCCATGTCCGATATAGGTTGATGATGTCCCGTTGAGGAGCTCATAAGGTTTATCATGTAAATCTTGCAAGTGGATTAATTTCCGGCATGATAATAAGGTTGAGTGGTACTACTCTCAGATGAGATATTAATTAATTTGAGTTGTCAGTAACTTAATTAATTAATGGGCATTGTATATCTTAAACATGGGGAGACTATCGGGCTTATAATAAGAAGGAGCCCAGAACATAATTTTGGGATTGGACGGGCAGTGCAGTAATAATATTTTAGTGGACTATATTATTATTATTGGATTTAATTAAAAGCTTTGGGCTAAGCTTGGTTAATTAAATTCAATTGAGGCCCAGCCCAATTTCTCCTCCTGGTCCCTGCTGTAACCCAAGTATATAAGTCATCTCAGTTCCTATTAAACCTAAGTGCTCATTTCCTTCATCATGATGAATATTTTCTTTATCATGATGCTCATTTTCTTCATCATGATGCATATTTACTTCATCATGATGATCATTTTCTTCATCATGATGCTAATTTTCTTCATCATGATGCATATTTTATTCACCATGATGCCTATTTTTTTAATCATGATGCATATTTTTTTCCTCATGATGCTCATTTTCTTCATCATGATGCATATTTTCTTCATCATGATGTATATTTGCTTCATCATGATGCATATTTTCTTCATCATGATGCTCATTTCCTTCATCATGATGCTCATTTTATTCATCACGATACTCATTTTCTTCATGCTCATTTTCTTCATCATGATACATATTTTCTTCATCATGATGCATATTTTCTTCATCATGATGCTCATTTTCTTCATCATAATACCCACTTTCTTCATCATGACGCATATTTTCTTCATCATGATGCATATTTTCTTCATCATGATGCATATTTTTTTCATCATGATGCTCATTTTCTTCATCATGATGCATATTTTCTTCATCATGATGCTCATTTTTTTACCATGATGCATATTTTCTTCATCATGATGCTCATTTTCTAAATCATGATGCTTATTTTCTTCCTCATTATACTCATTTTATTTATCATGATTCCTATTTCCCTCATCATGATGCTCATTTTCTTCATCATGATGCTCATGTTCTTCATCATGATGCATATTTTCTTAATCATGATGCATATTTTCTTCATCATGATGCTCATTTTCTTCATCATGATACTCATTTTCTTCATCATAATGCAATTTTCTTCATCATTATGCATATTTTCTTCATCATGGTGCTCATTTTCTTCATCACGATGCATATTTTCTTCATCATGATGCATATTTTCTTCATCATGATGCTCATTTTCTTCATAATGATGCTCATTTCCTTCATCATGATGCATATTTTCTTCATCATGATGCTCATTTCCTTCATCATGATGCATATTTTCTTCATCATGATGCTCATTTTCTTCATTATGATGCGTTCATTTCCTTTATAAAGATGCTTATTTTCTTCATCATGATGCATATTTTCTTCATCATGATGCTCATTTTCTCCATCATGATAATCATTTTCTTCATCATGATACATATTTTCTTCATCATGATGCTCATTTTCTTCATCATGATATATATTTTCTTCATCATGATGCTCATTTTCTTCATCATGATGCTCATTTTATTCTTCATGAAGCATATTTTCTTCATCATGATGCTCTTTTTCTTCATCATGATGCTCATTTCCTTCATCATTATGCTCATTTTCTTCATCATGATGCATATTTTCTTCATCACGATGCTCATTTTCTTCATCTTGATATCATTTTCTAAATCATGATGCATATTTTTTCATCATGAGATTCATCATGATGCACATTTTCTTTATCATGATGCTCATTTCCTTCAACATGATGCACATTTCCTTCATCATGACGCTTAATTTCTTCATCATGAAGCTTATTCTCTTCATCATGATGCTCATTTACTTCATCATGATGCATATTTTCTTCATCATTATACTCATTTTCTTCATAATGATGCTCATTTTCTTCATCATGATGCATATTTTTTTCATAATGATGCTCATTTTCTTAATCATGATGCATATTTTTTTTCCTCATGATGGTCATTTTCTTCATCATGATGCATATTTTATTCATCATGATGCATATTTTCTTCATCATGATGCTCATTTCCTTCATCATGATGATCATTTTGTTCATCATGATACTCATTTTCTTCATGCTCATTTTCTTCATCATGATGCATATTTTCTTCATCATGATGCTCATTTTCTTCATCATAATGCCCATTTTCTTCATCATGACGCATATTTTCTTCATCATGATGCATATCTTTTTCATCATGATGCTCATTTTCTTCATCATGATGCATATTTTCTTCATTATGATGCATATTTTCTTCATCATGATGCATATTTTCTTTATCATGATGCTCATTTTCTTCATCATGATGCATATTTTCTTCATCATGATGCTCATTTTATTCATTATGATGTGTTCATTTCCTTCATCATGACGCTTATTTTCTTCATCATGATGCGTATTTTCTTAATCATGATGCTTATTTTCTTCATCATGATGCTCATTTTCTCCATTATGATATTCATTTTCTTCATCATGATACATATTTTCTTCGTCATGATGCTCATTTTCTTCATCATGATATATATTTTCTTCATCATGATGCTCATTTTCTTCATCATGATGCAAATTTTATTCATCATGATGCATATTTTCTTCATCATGATGCTCTTTTTCTTCATCATTATGCTTATTTTATTTATCATGATGCATATTTTCTTCATCACGATTCTCATTTTCTTCATCTTGATGCTCATTTTCTTAATCATGATGCATATTTTTTTCATCATGAGATTCATCATGATGCATTTTTCTTCATTATGATGCATATTTTCTTCATCATGATGCTTATTTCCTTCAACATGATACACATTTCCTTCATCATGACGCTTAATTTCTTCATCATGAAGCTTATTTTCTTCATTATGATGCCCATTTACTTCATCATGATGCATATTTTCTTCATCATTATACTCATTTTCTTCATAATGATACTTATATTCTTCATCATTATGCATATTTTCTTCATCATGATGCATATTTTATTCATCATGATGCTAATTTTCTTCATCATGATGCTCATTTCCTTCATCGTGATGCTCATTTTCTTCATCAAGATGCTCATTTTCTTCGCTCATTATCTTCATCATGACACATATTTTCTTCATCATGATGCTCATTTTCTTCATCATGATGAATATTTTCTTCTTCATGATGCATATTTTATTCATCATGATGCACATTTTCTTCATCATGATGCTCATTTCCTTCATCATGATGCTTATTTTCTTCATCATGATGCTAATTTTCTTAATCGTGATGCTCAGTTTCTTCATCATGATGCTAATTTTCTTCATCACGATGCATATTACTTCATCATGATGCTCATTTTCTTCATCATGATGCATATTTTGTTTATCATGATGCATATTTTCTTCATCATGATGCATATTTTATTCATCATAATGCTAATTTTCTTCATCATGATGCACATTTTCTTCGTCATGATGCTCATTTCCTTCATCATGATGCGCATTTTCTTCATCATGATGCATATTTTCTTTATCATGATGCTTATTTTCTTCATCATGATATTCATTTTGTTGAGTCATGATACTTATTTTCTTCATCATGATTCATATTTTCTTCACCATTATGCATATTTTCTTCATCATGATGTTCATTTTCTTCATCATGATGCATATTTTCTTCATTATGATGCTCATTTCCTTCATCATGATGCTCATTTCCTTCATCTTGATGCTCATTTTCTTCCTCATGATGCTCATTTTTTCATCATGATGCATATTTTTTTCATCATGATGCATATTTTCTTCATCATGATGCCTATTTTATTCATCATGATTCTAATTTTCTTCATCATGATGCTTTTTTTCTTCATCATGATGTTCATTTCCTTTATCATGATGTTCATTTCCTTCATCATGATGCACATCTTCTTCATCATGATTCATATTTTCCTCGTCATGATGCACATTTTTTTCATCATGATGCATATTTTCTTCATCATGTTGCCTATTTTCTTAATCATGATTCTAATTTTCTTCATCATGATGCTTATTTTCTTCATCTTGATGCTCATTTCCTTCATCATGATGCTCATTTCCTTCATCATGATGTACATTTTCTCATCATGATGCTCATTTTCTTCGTCATGATGCAAATTTTATTCATCATGATGCATATTTTCTTCATCATGATGCTCTTTTTCTTCATCATTATGCTCATTTTCTTCATCATGATGCATATTTTCTTCATCACAGTGCTCATTTTCTTCATCTTTATGCTCATTTTCTTAATCATGATGCATATTTTTTTTATCATGAGATTCATCATGATGCAAATTTTCTTCATCATGATGCATATTTTCTTCATCATGATGCTCATTTCCTTCAACATGATGCACATTTCCTTCATCATGACGCTTAATTTCTTCATCATGAAGCTTATTTTCTTCATTATGATGCTCATTTACTTCATTATGATGCATATTTTCTTCATCGTTATACTCATTTTCTTCATAATGATTCTTATTTTCTTCATTATAATGCATATTTTCTTCATCATGATGCATATTTTATTCAACATGATGCTAATTTTCTTCATCATGATGCTCATTTTCTTCATCATGATGCTCATTTTCTTCGCTCATTTTCTTCATCATGATGGATATTTTCTTCATCATGATGCTCATTTTCTTCATCATGATGAATATTTTCTTCTTCATGATGCACATTTTCTCATCATGATGCTCATTTTCTTCGTCATGATGCAAATTTTATTCATCATGATGCATATTTTCTTCATCATGATGCTCTTTTTCTTCATCATTATGCTCATTTTCTTCATCATGATGCATATTTTCTTCATCACAATGCTCATTTTCTTCATCTTTATGCTCATTTTCTTAATCATGATGCATATTTTTTTTATCATGAGATTCATCATGATGCACATTTTCTTCATCATGATGCATATTTTCTTCATCATGATGCTCATTTCCTTCAACATGATGCACATTTCCTTCATCATGACGCTTAATTTCTTCATCATGATGCTCATTTTCTTCATCATGATACTCATTTTATTCATTATGATGTGTTCATTTCCTTCATCATGACGCTTATTTTCTTCATCATGATGTGTATTTTCTTAATCATGATGCTTATTTTCTTCATCATGATGCTCATTTTCTCCATTATGATATTCATTTTCTTCATCATGATACATATTTTCTTCGTCATGATGCTCATTTTCTTCATCATGATATATATTTTGTTCATCATGATGCTCATTTTCTTCATCATGATGCAAATTTTATTCATCATGATGCATATTTTCTTCATCATGATGCCCTTTTTCTTCATCATTATGCTTATTTTATTTATCATGATGCATATTTTCTTCATCACGATTCTCATTTTCTTCATCTTGATGCTCATTTTCTTAATCATGATGCATATTTTTTTCATCATGAGATTCATCATGATGCACTTTTTCTTCATTATGATGCATATTTTCTTCATCATGATGCCCATTTCCTTCAACATGATACACATTTCCTTCATCATGACGCTTAATTTCTTCAACATGAAGGTTTTTTTCTTCATTATGATGCTCATTTACTTCATCATGATGCATATTTTCTTCATCATTATACTCATTTTCTTCATAATGATGCTTATATTCTTCATCATTATGCATATTTTCTTCATCATGATGCATATTTTATTCATCATGATGCTAATTTTCTTCATCATGATGCTCATTTCCTCATCATGATGCTCATTTTCTTCATCATGATGCTCATTTTCTTCATCATGATGAATATTTTATTCTTCATGATGTATATTTTATTCATCATGATGCACATTTTCTTCATCATGATACTCATTTCCTTCATCATGATGCTTATTTTCTACATCATAATGCTAATTTTCTTAATCGTGATGCTCAGTTTCTTCATCATGATGCTAATTTTCTTCATCACGATGCATATTACTTCATCATGATGCTCATTTTCTTCATCATGATGCATATTTTGTTTATCATGATGCATATTTTCTTCATCATGATGCATATTTTATTCATCATTATGCAAATTTTCTTCATCATGATGCACATTTTCTTCGTCATGATGCTCATTTCCTTCATCATGATGCGCATTTTCTTCATCATGATGCATATTTTCTTTATCATGATGCTTATTTTCTTCATCATGATATTCATTTTGTTGAATCATGATACTTATTTTCTTCATCATGATTCATATTTTCTTCACCATTATGCATATTTTCTTCATCATGATGTTCATTTTCTTCATCATGATGCATATTTTCTTCATCATGATGCTCATTTCCTTCATCATGATGCTCATTTCCTTCATCTTGATGCTAATTTTCTTCCTCATGATGCTCATTTTTCATCATGATGCATATTTTTTTCATCATGATGCATATTTTCTTCATCATGATGCCTATTTTATTCATCATGATTCTAATTTTCTTCATCATGATGGTTATTTTCTTCATCATGATGTTCATTTCCTTTATCATGATGTTCATTTTCTTCATCATGATGCACATCTTCTTCATCATGATTCACATTTTCCTCGTCATGATGCATATTTTTTTCATCATGATTCATATTTTCTTCATCATGATGCCTATTTTCTTAATCATGATTCTAATTTTCTTCATCATGATGCTTATTTTCTTCATCTTGATTCTCATTTCCTTCATCATGATGCTCATTTCCTTCATCATGATGCACATTTTCTCATCATGATGCTCATTTTCTTCGTCATGATGCAAATTTTATTCATCATGATGCATATTTTCTTCATCATGATGCTCTTTTTCTTCATCATTATGCTCATTTTCTTCATCATGATGCATATTTTCTTCATCACAATGCTCATTTTCTTCATCTTTATGCTCATTTTTTTAATCATGATGCACATTTTCTTCATCATGATGCATATTTTCTTGATCATGATGCTCATTTCCTTCAACATGATGCACATTTTCTTCATCATGATACTTAATTTCTTCATCATGAAGCTTATTTTCTTCATTATGATGCTCATTTACTTCATCATGATGCATATTTTCTTCATCATTATACTCATTTTCTTCATAATGATGCTTATTTTCTTCATCATAATGCATATTTTCTTCATCATGATGCATATTTTATTCAACATGATGCTAATTTTCTTCATCATGATGCTCATTTTCTTCATCATGATGCTAATTTTCTTCGCTCATTTTCTTCATCATGATGGATATTTTCTTCATCATGATGCTCATTTTCTTCATCATGATGAATATTTTCTTCTTCATGTTGCATATTTATTTATCATGATGCTCATTTTCTTCATCATGATGCTCAATTACTTCATCATGATGCTCATTTTCTTCATCGTGATGCTAATTTTCTTAATCGTGATGCTCAGTTTCTTCATCATGATGCTAATTTTCTTCATCACGATGCATATTTACTTCATCAAGATGCTCATTTTCTGTATCATGATGCATTTTTTGTTTATCATGATGCATATTTTCTTCATCATGATGCATATTTTATTCATCATGATGCTCATTTTCTTCATCATGATGCACATTTTCTTCGTCATGATGCTCATTTCCTTCATCATGATGCTCATTTTCTTCATCATGATGCATATTTTTTTTATCATGATACTTATTTTCTTCATCATGATGCATATTTCCTTCACCATTATGCATATTTTCTTCATCATGATGTTCATTTTCTTCATCATGATGCATATTTTCTTCATCATGATGCTCATTTCCTTCATCATGAAGCTCATTTCCTTCATCTTGATGCTCATTTTTCTCATCATGATGCATATTATTTTTCATCATGATGCATATTTTCTTCACCATGATGCCTATTTTATTCATCATGATTCTTATTTTCTTCATCATGATGCTTATTTTCTTCATCATGATGTTTATTTCCTTTATCATGATGCTCATTTCCTTCATCATGATGCTCATCTTCTTCATCATGATGCTCATTTTCCTCATCATGATTCATATTTTTTTCATCATGATGCATATTTTCTTCATCATGATGCCTATTTTCTTCATCATTATTCTAATTTTCTTCATCATGATGCTTATTTTCTTCTTCTTGATGTTCATTTCCTTCATCATGATGCTCATTTCCTTCATCATGATGCACATTTTCTTCATCATGATGCTCATTTTCTTCAACATGATGCTCATTTTCTTCATCATGATGCTTATTTCCTTCATCATGATGCATATTTTTTTCATTATGATGCTCATTTTCTTCATCATGATGCTCATTTTCTTCATCATGATGCATATTTTCTTCATCATGATGCTCATTTTCTTAATCATGATGCTCATTTTCTTCATCATGATGCATATTTCCTTTATCATGATGCATATTTTCTTTATCATGATGCATATTTTTTACATCATGATGCTCATTTTCATCATCATTATGCATATTTTCTTCATCATGATGCATATTTTATTCATCATGATGCTCATTTTCTTCATCATGATGCTCACTTCCTTCATCATGATGCTCATTTCTTCATCATGATGCTTATTTTCTTTATCATAATGCTCATTTTCTTCATCATGATGCTCATTTTCTTCATAATGATGCAGAATTTTCTTCATCATGATGCTCATTTTCTTCATCATGACGCTCATTTTCTTCATCATGATGCAAATTTTCTTCATCATGATGCATATTTTCTTCATCATGATGCTCATTTTCTTCATCATGATGCTCATTTCCTTCATCATTATGCTCATTTTCTTCATCATGATGCTAATTTTCTTAATCGTGTTGCTCAGTTTCTTCATCATGATGCTAATTTTCTTTATGACGATGCATATTTTCTTCATCATGATGCTCATTTTCTTCATCATGATGCATATTTTCTTCTTCATGATGCATATTTTATTCATCATGATGCTCATTTCCTTCATTATGATGCTTATTTTCTTCTGTTGGCATTTCGATCGTATAGTTAACGTGAACCGTTAGGGTTCCATATGTTTCTAACAAGCAGCGGAAGCAAGTAAACAAGAAACGTATTAACTTTCACCAGGGTATGTTGAAGACGATGAATTCTCGCCACTTGCCTGTGCAGTCTCACCGTTTTGGGTATAACTCTCTCATCCGATGTCGTAATTGAGTGATCTATGCGCCAAAACGATCCTCTCTTCCGTGGCTTTTCGTCAGTATTTTACATGTCTAGTTCTGAGGTCTGTTTCATTTGATATACAAATCGTAGAAGGTGGCGGACAGCAGCTGCTAACAACCTTCCAGTCTTCTGCTGTATTCCCAAGTCCAATCACGACGTCGTGTGGGCGACGATCCTCGAAATATTTACAATCTGCTGTTTCCTCACCCTCTTCAGAGTGTTAAGCGTGATTAATCTCATAGATTAGGATTTCCGGACAGCTGAGATGACTTATATATGGGCTACAGCAGGGACCAGGAGGAGAAATTAGAGTTGGGCCTCCATTGGGCTTAAGTATCCAAGCTTAGCCCAAAGCATATATTTAAGTCCAATAATAATAATATATACCACTAAAATATTATTACTGAACTATAATCCCATAATTACGTTATGGGCTTCTTCTTATTATGAGCCCGTTAGTCTCCCAATGTTTAAGATATACAATGTCCATTAATTAATTAAGTTACTGACAACTCCATTAATTAATATCTCATCCGAGAGTAGTACCACTCAACCTCATTATCATGCCGGAATTAATCCACCTGCAGGATTTATATGATAATCTTTATGAGCTCCTCAAGGGGACATCATCAACCTATAACGGACACGGATTCCTTCTACAATCAACAGCACACCATAGAGACAGCACTATTTCCCAACTCACCGAGTTTGTTGATTTAATTACATGTAAATCTCTCCCATTGATGAATCAAAGAAATACATACTGGCCTACGTGTCGAGGTTATTATATAAGGATTAAGAGCACGAACATCTATAATAACTGTGATCAAGTTCTCCTATAAGTCAGTATAAGTCGAATGATCTCAAGCGATCCTGCTCAATACACACAAGTGTACTAATGTGATTCTATAGTCAAGACAAACTAATAACAAATTACACTACAACCATCCCGATAGAGAGTCCCCGTCTATCTCGATTGTGAGCATCTGTTTATACTTTATAAGGAAATCGATAATATGATCTTCCGCATGTTGTTGCACAATATATTATATACAGTATAAAATAAGTGGACTATTGCATTGATCATATAAATAAATTATAAGACGCAATCATTTGATCATATGATTCTCATTTCAAATAAATTGTTATAACATTGTTCATACAAAAAACTAGACTTTTAGTATACAATCCAACAATCTCCCACTTACACTAAAAGACTATGCTGTCATGTCTTCTGCCATACATCTGATTCCCACTCCCACTACACGACCGTCAAAAGCTCTCGCCTTAAGGTCCTTGTAAATGGATTTACAAGGTTATCATCCGATGCAATCTAGGCGACAAAAACCTTTCCCACATCATACGATTTCTCGTAACAAGTGGTACTCGCGCTCCATGTGTTTAATTGCTTATTGACTCGTGATTCCTTCAAGTTTGAAACTGCACCATTATCATTAAAATAAATTGTGATAACCTTGGGCAAACTCAGAAACACTTCAAAGTCCATCATGAAGTTTCTAGAGTCATACATATACTTTGGTTGTCTCATAGGCTCCAACTTATCATTTTCCATGATGAGTCCGGAGTCTAAAATATATTTCTATATAACACTCCTCCACATTATGACTGCACTTCCTAAAATTAAACACAACCTTCGAGGTGGATTTACTGTTGTCCCTATTTGATTTGAAAAATCCGAATCTATGTAACCCACAAGAAGCAGTGAATTTGTCCGGTAAGTCCACATATAGTTTCTAGTCCTTTTCAGGTACTTCAGAATTATGTGTTATCACAGTTCAACATTCTTATTTTGGGTTACCTTTGATACCCACTGTTCATGCGTTCAGCAAAACAGGCATCCATTCTTGAGCATAGCATTTCTTAGATTAAGCTTCCTTATTCGCCGAAGCATAAGGAACCACTTTCATCACCTTTATCTTCTTTTGTGTCTCAAGACACATTTACTTAGATAAAGTCACATGCTAAAATAAGTAAGTATCGTATCATCTCATGAAGCATAACATCCTTTCTTGTGATCCGTATTACCGTGATCCAAAGGATATTTTTGCTTCTCTTAAGTCCTTCATCTCATACCGCTATATCAACCATACCCACACGCCCGACAATACTCTTTCATTGTCTCCAATGAGCAATATATCATCTTCGTACATTACAAAAAATACCACCACGTTTCCGTTACTCTTTTCAATACACAAGCCCCATCCTAACATTGATTAAATCCATGTCACTAGATTTACCTCATCAAAACGGATGTTTCATGATCTTGAAGCTTGCTTTAGTCCATTGATGGACACTTTTAAGCTTACTATCACAATGCTCTTAGCCCTTTTCAATGAATCACTCTGGTTGCTTCACATAGATGTTTTCCTCAAGACTTCCAATCAGGAAAGCTGTCTTGACATCTATTTGCTATTCCTCACATTTCGTATAAGTATCCACAAAAAGAATCTGGATCAACATAGGCATAGCTACCGGCGAACAGGTTTTCTCATAATCGAAGCCTTTCTTTCTGAGTATACCTTTTCGCAACAAGCTTTGCTTCCAAGGTTTTCACCTTATCCTATGATACTCTTTTATTTTACAGAGCCACTTCCAATGATTTTCACACCATCCGTGGTTCTACAAGCAGCCAGATCTAATTTAGAATTCATTGATTCGATTTCAACATTCATTGCACTTTGCTAAGATTTCGCATTTCTATCTTGTAGTTCTTCGTCATATCCGTGGGTCCATTCCATGTTTACTAGGGACCAAGTCTCATGACTCTCCCAAAACATATATCTTACAGGTTGTCGAACAACCCTCCCACTACGACAAGGCACTACACGCAATTGTGTATCAGATGTGACACGCGTTGCAGTTTACCTTGTGGTATATCCTCTTGTACACTTGTACTAATACTTTGTGTTTTCCCTCTCATTTCCATTAGAACAATATATACATGACATTATGATTTAATACATAGTCCATTTCCAAATATCTAGTGTTTGTGTTAACAATCACCCTTCAATCTTTTGGACTAAATAAATCATCACCATTCATTTTTCTAGGATATCCCACAAACAGACAAACATTCATACGAATTATTGTTTCTCGGGCATATCCATAAAATGAATTTAATAATTCCAAATAACTCATAATCTATCTAACCATTTCCATAAGAGTCTTTCTCTTATTAGGATTAGAAGATGTGTTATTAATTACTATTTGTTGCATCAGTGGGATGACCATGATTTAAGAGTGAACAAATTGTCGCCAACGTATAACAACAAATTATAGTTCCATCCTTCATTACTATGACCATGTTATTTAAATGAAATGGAGTATCCATCCGTAAATGCATAGAAACTGAAATGAAATTCTTTCTATGAAAACGTACGTAAAGACAATTTCTCATAATCAAGTGTTTATTCATATCCTGAGATAAATAAACAACTCCCACTGCAACAGCCACTACTCTCGTAGTATACCCATATATCCAATAATAATCTCATCATCACTTAGTTACACGCTTTTAGTGATTTCGGTATCTACACACAATGTGTTAGCAGATGCCATCACTAATCATGCTTCAACGAATAGTGAATGAGATACTAACCTTGTTCATACATTGATGAAAATGGATTTCCTTCGCCACATATTTTATCAGAAGTTCCTCACCATATACAACCTCTTGTATTTCAGGTAGAACTTACTTAAAACATCCAGGCAAATTATGAAGAATAAAGTGATCTAGGTTTCCCTTTCAATTTCTATTCCAAACATTTCCAATTCATTCATCAATTCAACCATGACTTCCCGCCTATCTAACTTACTCAAGTATCTGAAGAGTCGCATGAGATCATCATATTTCTATGAACCTCTCACCTCTTCAGTAGAGACTTTAAAAATCATCATGGGATATCCTTAGTGAGAACACACTTATATTTTTCTATGCAGTAATATTCAAAACCAAGATTCTTTTCTAATCATCTAACTTTGGACCAGTAAATATGTTTTCTTTTAGTTAGCAATAAGTAAAATGAAACCATTTGAAATTGCAAAGAATTATAAATAAATACACCGATGAAATCTTCGAATTTTATCCTATTATATTGACTCCCTCAAAACAATATAAAAATAAAATTCACCGACATCTCAAGCACCGTGAGTCTGCAAGCCACGTTAGTGTGGGCTTTTACAAACCTGAACATTTACAAGAGAAGATTTTACCCATTAATTTCATTCGTCAACCTAACCTCATGACAAAATAATTAATAGTCGATTCCTCTTTAGCCATGCAAATAATAGCAGTGACTCCGTTGGGGAGAATACTAATTATTTACATCTAAGTGTACACCATTATTTGATCCCATGTCCATTGCATGAGCTTATGTGCCTTACAGTTAGAGAAGTACACACTCACTCAGATAACTTCCTACAATCATCGATTATATGTTTTTACCAGTGAACCGCACATAAACTCATCCGTTAGGGAGGAAGGTCTATGCCAACACGCAAGTTCATGTGCCACATTACAATCAATAATTATTTAATGAAGTCTGTACCAGTGATCCGTGAATAAACTTATCCGTTAGGGAGGAAGGCCTATTGCTAACACGCAAGTTTACTCACATCACTTACAAACCAATAATAGAGGTCGCGGGAATTAATTACCAATCCCCTCTCCCACTTAGTAATTTATCACCGAGGGTTTTTACATGCATATAATATTCATAATAAAATACGCAACCTAGCATGCTCCTATTACGGCACATAAGGCAGTAAATCACAGAGAATCATGCGTACATATATAACAATAATCAGATAATTTAATCAAATTATGACAGTTATATAACAGCGAATTCGATTGTTCGCCACCAAGCACGAATGCAGGCAATGCACACGGGGATCGACCTGCCTGGTCAGGTCGCGGGGTTCGGGGCAGCGCCTCGAAACCTAAACGAAATTCCGAAAGAATCATACATAGAAAATTCCTCTAATTCCTTGTCCGCCAACCTGCTCTACCACTGCATCACCCTACCCGACATTCTCACACCTAGCCGCCCATTCTCAATGAATAACACTGAGCACACCGCATGACGTCCTCTGAGCAAATCACCCGACACTGCGCATTCGTGCCCAACAGCTTGCCCGACATTTTGTTCCTTGCTCGACACACCTAGACCAGCAACGGCCATCATGCTTAGCCTCCAGCACGATTGCATGTTGTTTGCACACCAACAAGTGAGTGCCCAGCTTACCATGCTTCTCGCCTAGTGGATGTCCAAGGGTGTCTTCCGTGTGCGCCAAAGGATTTCCATGCCCCTCATGCATCACACACCCGTCATAATGCACGCCGCCATCGCCTCTGTTCTGACTTGCTTGGACACCATCAGACCCGCCATGAACGACCTTCCGACTCGCCTGTAACCGCCTGATGCATCGCTACAATCTGTCGGAAGCATCGTGAATAGGACATTTGCTGCCCCACACCGCGCCAAGCCACCGCCATCGCATTAGATGTAAAGCAGCAGCGAATCCACAACTTTTCGTCGACCTGTTCCATCTATGCTATTGCTGGAAAATCACTGTCCGCCAAAACCCATCGTTC
The DNA here is from genome assembly GCA_023678885.1 of Pogostemon cablin. Lineage (NCBI taxonomy): Eukaryota > Viridiplantae > Streptophyta > Magnoliopsida > Lamiales > Lamiaceae > Pogostemon > Pogostemon cablin. The sequence goes on from CM042955.1 coordinate 49,757,204, forward strand.
AGCATGCTTCCAGTGTGAAGCTGCCAATCCAATGCCATCCCCGATCATCAGCTCCGTCGGGTTCCATCATCCGGCAACAATAGCAGCTGCCGCCAACCAAAACTCTGCAGAAGTTAATCACCATGGCTGGTTCTTCAGCGCCATATGGCTCAAACCAGCCATGAAGCCGTCGCCGGCCATGACCCGACCCTCGCCACTCAACGTCAGCCATCGATCTGCACACTACTACAAGCCGGCAAGCTCAACCCAGCAACCTGCAGGACTCGCTCAGAATGTCAGTAGGCCCGTCCGAAAATGCCACCAGACGCACCCGGAACCACCATCAGACGCCATTGAGTCTGTCCAGCAATGCGTCTGCCCAAACCTTCGCCTTTCTAATCAGCGATGAACGCCGACCATGAAGTGGGAGTCACCGGCAGATTCGTCGCTCTGCCCAGCGGCGCTCATCTCCTGGCTGATCCTTTCACTCATCGCCGCTCATGCCTACGCAACAACGACAGCCTTCCATCGTCGCTGACATGAATCCCTTGTCCAGCCGTCGAAAATGAGTCGTCCGCCTCTCACCAGTTCACGCCGGAAGTCTATACAGGGTGAGGCCCAGCCTATTTTTGTCAGCGCTACATCGATCGTAACTATTCAGGCGCAATCGCCATGTGGGTTTAGCGAAACCCTAGCCTCCTTGATCGACCGTTCTGACATGCCTCGTCATTTCCCAAAACCGGCACCGTCATTCATCGACTTATCCAGGTGTGAATTCGACAAACAGAGTTTGTCGATGCTTTCACACAACCATTAACAATATAAGGTATACATGTATAATAAAATAATTCTAGAAACCCTAATTGTCTCATGCGATTATTTCAGATTAAAACAAATAATCACACACAGCCAAGCATCGATTAAGGATTATATGGGTATAATCAAAATACCAAAAACCATAATCAAACATGTGAATCTATTCTAAAAGGAAAACACATAATCACATAAACCCTAGCCTAACATTTCACGCTTCACCACAAAACCGAAGCTCTGATACCAATTGTTGGCATTCGATCGTTTGGTTAACGTGAACTATTAGGGGTTTCATACGTTTCTAATAAGCAGTGAAAGCAAGTAAACAAGAAACGTATTACCTTTCACCAGGGTATGATGAAGACGATGAATTCTCGCCACCAGCCTATACAGCCTCACCGTTTTGGGAATAACTCTCTTATCCGATGTCGGAATTGAGTGATCAATGTGCCAAAACGATCCTCTCTTCCGTGGCTTTCCATCAGTATATCGCTTGTCTAGTTATGAGGTCAATACAATTTTATAAAAATCATAGAAGGTGGCGGTCAGCAGCAGTAAACAACCTTCCAGTCTTCTGTTGTATTCCCAAGTCCAATCTCAACGTCGTGTGGGCGACGATCCTCGAGATCTTCTCAATCTACTGTTCCCTCACCCTCTTCACAGTGTTAGGCGTGATTAATCTCATAGATTAGGGTTTCCGGACAGCTGAGATGACTTATATATGGGCTACAGCGGGGACTAGGAGGAGAAATTAGAGTTGTGCCTCCATTGGGCTTAAGTATCCAAGCTTAGCCCAAAGCTTATACTTAAGTCCAATAATAATAATATATACCACTAAAATATTATTACTGCACTATCGTTCTAATCCCATAATTACATTATGGGCTCCTTCTTATTATGAGCCCGTTAGTCTCCCCATGTTTAAGATATACAATGTCCATTAATTAATTAAGTTACTGACAACTCCATTAATTAATATCTCATCCGAGAGTAGTACCACTCAACCTCATTATCATGCTGGAATAAATCCACCTGCAGGGTTTACATGATAATCCTTATGAGCTTCTCAAGAGGACATCATCAACCTATAACAGACACGGATTCCTTCTACAATCAACAGCACACCATAGAGACAACACTATTGTTGGCATTCGATCATTTGGTTAACGTGACCCGTTAGGGTTCCATGTATTTCTAACAAGCAGTGGAAGCAAGTAAACATGAAACGCATTACCTTTCACCAAGGGTTGATGTAGAGGTTGAATTCTCGCTGGCAGTCTGCGCAGTCCCACGAGAATAGCCATAATTTCCTCTTCTGATGTTGGAATTGAGTGATCTTTATGCTCAGACAATCCTCTCTTCGACGGCTTTCCATCAGTATATAATACATCAAAATCGAAGAACTGTACGATTTTATATGAATTTTGGAACATGACGAACTGCAGCAGCAAACGACCTTCTGGTCTTCTGCTGTATGTCCCAAGTCCGATATCGACGTAATGTGGGCGACGATCTACGAGACCTACTCAATCTGCTCTCAACCCTCATCACACGTGAATAATGAATTAGATTAGGGTTCCAGATAAGCTGAGGTGACTTATATACATGGGCTACAGCAGGGACCAGGAGGAGAAATTGGGTTGGGCCTCCATTGGGCTTAAGTATCCAAGCGTAGCCCAAAGCTTATACTTAAGTCCAATAATAATAATATATTCCACTAAAATATTATTACTGCACTACCATACCAATCCCAAAATTATGTTTTGGGCTCCTTCTTATTATGAGCCCGTTAGTCTCCCCATGTTTAAGATATACAATGTCCATTAATTAATTTAAGTTACTGACAACTCAATTAATTAATATCTCATCCAAGAGTAGTACCACTCAACCTCATTATCATGCCGGAATAAATTCCACCTGCAGGGTTTACATGATAATCCTTATGAGCTCCTCAAGGGGACATCATCAACTTATGATGGACACGGATTCCTTCTACAATCAACAGCACACCATAGAGACAGCACTACTTCCCAACTCACCGAGTTTATTGATTTAATTGCATGTAAATCTCACCCATTGATGAATCAAAGAAATACATACTGCCCTATGTGTCGAGGTTATTGTATAGGGATTAAGAGCACGGACATCCATAATAACTGAGATCAAGTTCTTCAATAAGTCAGTATAAATCGAACGATCTCAAGCGGTCCTGCTCAATACACACAAGTGCACTAATGTGATTCTATAGCCAAGACAAGCTAATACCAAACCACACTACAACCATCCCGATAGAGAGTCCCCGTCTATCTCGATTGTGAGCATCTGTTTATACTTTATAAGGAAACCGATAATATGATCTTCTGTGTGTTGTCGCACAACATATTATCTACAGTATAAAGTAAGTGGACTATTGCATCGAACATATAAATAAATTATAAGATGCAATCATTTGATCATATGATTCTCATTTCAAATTAATTGTTATAACATTGTTCATACAAAAAGCTAGACTTTTAGTATACAATCCAACAACTATTTCCCAACTCACTGAGTTTTTCGATTTAATTACATGTAAATCTCACCCATTGATGAATCAAAGAAATACATACTGCCCTACGTGTCGAGGTTATTGTATAGGATTAAGAGCACGAATATTCATAATAACTGAGATCAAGTTCTCCTATAAGTCAGTATAAGTCGAACGATCTCAAGCGGTCCCACTCAATACACACAAAGTACACTAATGTGATTCTATAGCCAAGACAAGCTAATACCAAACCACACTACAACCATCCCAATAGAGAGTCCCCGTCTATCTCGGTTGTGAGCATCTGTTTATACTTTATAAGAAAACTGATAATATGATCTTCCGCGTGTTGTCGCACAACATATTATCTACAGTATAAAGTAAGTGGACTATTGCATCGATCATATAAATAAATTATAAGACGCAATCATTTGATCATATGATTCTCATTTCAAATAAATTGGTATAACATTGTTCATACAAAAAGCTAGACTTTTAGTATACAATACAACAATCTCCCACTTATACTAAAAGACTATGTTGTCATGTCTTCTGCCATACATCTGATTCCACACACTACACGTCCATCAAAAGCTCTTGCCTTAAGGTCCTTGTAATTGGATTTACAAGGTTATCATCCAATGCAATCTAGGCAAAAAAACCTTCCCCTCATCATACGATTTCTCGTAATAGGTGGTACTCGCACTCCTTGTGTTTAATTGCTTATGGACTCGTGATTCCTTCAAGTTTGCAACTGCACCATTATCATCAAAATAAACTGTGATAACCTTGGGCAAACTCAGAAACACTTCAAAGTACATCATGAAGTTTCTAGAGTCATACAGATACTTTGGCTGCCTCATAGGCTCCAATTTATCATCTTACCATGATGGAGTCTGGAGTCTGAAATATATTTCTATATAACACTCCTCCACATTATGACTCTACTTCCTAAAATTAAACACATAACCTTCGAGGTGAATTTACTGCCATCCCTATTTGATTTGAAAAATCCGAGTCTATGTAGTTTCTAGTCCACACAAGAAGCAGTGAATCTGTCCGGTAAGTCCACATATAGTTTCTAGTCCTTTTCAGGTACTTCACCATGATGCATATTTTCTTCATCATGATGCCCATTTTCTTCAACATGATGCTCATTTTCTTCATCATGATGCTCATTTTCTTCCCCATGATGCATATTTTCTTCATCATGTTGCTCATTTTCTTCTTCTTGATGCATATTTTCTTCATCATGATGCATATTTTCTTCATCATGATGCTCATTTTCTTCATCATGACGCTCATTTTCTTCATCATGATGCATATTTTCTTCATCAAGATGCATATTTTCTTCATCATGATGCTCATTTTCTTCCTCATGATGAATATTTCTTTCATCATGTTGCTCATTTCCTTCATCATGATGCTCATTTTCTTCATCATGATGCATATTTTCTTCATCATGATGCTAATTTTCTTTAACATGATGCTAATTTTCTTCATCATGATGCTCATTTTCTTCCCCATGATGCATATTTTCTTCATCATGTTGCTCATTTTCTTCATCTTGATGCATATTTTCTTCATCATGATGCATATTTTCTTCATCATGATGCTCATTTTCTTTATCATGATGCTCATTTTCTTCATCATGATGCTCATTTTCTTCATCATAATGCATATTTTTTCATCATGATGCACATTTTCTTCATCATGATGCCTATTTTCTTCATCATGATGCTAATTTTCTTCATCATGATGCTAATTTTCTTCATTATGATGCTCATTTCCTTCATCATGATGCTCATTTTCATCATCATGATGCATATTTTCTTCATCATGATGCTCATTTTAATCAACAGGATGCTCATTTTCATCATCATGATGCATATTTTCTTCATCACGATGCACATTTTCTTCATCATGAAGAATATTTTCTTCTTCATGATGCATATTTTCTTCATCATGATGCTCATTTCCTTCATCATGATGCTCATTTACTTAGTAATGATGCTCATTTTCTTCATCATGATGTTTATTTTTTTAAACATGATGCTCATTTGCTTCATCATGATGCTCATTTTCTTCATCATGATGCATATTTTATTCATCATGATGCTCATTTTCTTCATCATCATGCTCATTTTCTTCATCATGATGCTCATTTTCTTCATCATGATGCATATTTTCTTCATCATGATGAATATTTCCTTCATCATGATGCTCATTTCCTTCATCATTTTGCTCATTTCTTCATAATGATGCATATTTTGTTCTTCATGATGCTCATTTTCTTCAACATGATGCTCATTTTCTTCATCATGATGCTCATTTTCTTCATCATGATGCATATTTTCTTCATCAAGATGCTCATTTTCTTCATCATGATGCTCATTTTCTTAAACATGATGCTAATTTTCTTCATCATGGTGCATATTTTCTTCATCAAAATGTTCATTTTCTTCATCGTGATGTGCCTGCTACTACAGTGATGTGTCGGTTGCTACAGTGATTGGCTGCTGCTTTTTGAATAGTAGATGGCTGCTTTTGACAAATTTTTCCTACTTTTGAAATTTGAGTGCCTGCTCTTGACAATTGGGTACCTGCTTAAGAAAAAATTGGCCAGAGTAGTTGGCCCTTTGAATTTTATCAAAATTATTGAGTACACGTTCCACCGAGAAACTTCTGACTCAATATTTTAATAAATTTTTCAGATGAAAAGGATTTTGAATTTTTCTTTTCTTTTCTTTCTCTTTTCTTTTTTCTCTTTTCTTTTCTTTTGAATTTTTCTTTTTCTTTTCTTTCTTTTTTTCAAGGATAGTCATAAATCAAACGGATCCTGAGCACAAGGGCCGCCAAAAGGATCAAAATCTGATTTTGAGCCATCTGATGAAACTTCTTTAGCATCATTTTGGAGACCACCAAGTAAAGTGATAAGGCTTGCAGATCTCCTTCGGGCTTTGATTTGAACGTCTCTTCCATTGTTGATGTTTAGGAATTTTTCCATTGATTTCAGTAAAACATTGACGCTCTACTATATTTCTTGAAACTTCTCTGAAACATGAAATTTGACCTTGGCGTAATTCTTCTAATTGTTCTTCAAAAATATAGTTGCCACGAGCTAGTGTTTTCTTCCATGCTCTTTGGTAACTGTTTCGAAATCTACTGTTGACTTCATTTTTTTCTGCAATTTGTCTACACAGAATATTGTAGTATTGCTGCATAGGACTGTTTTCATTATTATTCTCATTATCATAATAGAGTGGCCAGAAGGCTTTGTTGCTCCAATTTTGAATAAGACTAATTGTATTGTCATGGAATCTAATAAGGGTTAGATTTTGAAGTGGATTATAGGGATACATTCTTGTATATGAAAGGTAGGTGGCTTAGTAATGACTATATTCTTATCAAAGGGTTTTGTGTAGCAAGGTTTTGAATGTAAACATTTAGGAATATTTGAACTCGGCTTTTTATCAAACTGAGAAAATGAAGAGGTTGATGAACTTGGGAAGTCAGAAAGAGTTTGAAATTGGTAAAGGTTGACAAGGGATTTTGAATAATGCTGAGGAGTTTGAGGTCTGGGTCTACTCATGGTTGTCTGCAGGATTTTGAAGAAATTCTCTAGTTAGGAAATCAGGTAATGAATTATTATCTCCTTTGATGTATTCAATATCAAAATCAAAACATGAAAGTATGGCTTGCCATCTGGCAAAGATTTGTTTTGAAACAATGTTTTTGACATCTTTTTGTAAAACTTCTTTTGCAGATTTGCAATCAATTCTAAGAAGAAATTTTTTGTTAAAAATATCATCTTGAAATTTTGTAATACACAAAACAATTGAAAGTATTTCTTTTTTGATTGTAGAATAATTCTTTTGAGAATCATTCCAAATGCCAAAATGAAAACGAACAAGTTGTTCAATGAATGTATGAGATGCATGATTATTTTGAATTCTTTGTTTAAGGATACCTCCATACCCAATATCAGAGGCATCAGTCTCAATAATCATGAATACCTCAGGTGTAGGTATTCCTAAACAAGGAAGTGACTTAACCTGAACTTTAATCTGTTTAATAATATTAGTATGAATATCAGTCCAACGGTTAGGATTCTTTTTTAATCTTTGAAAAAGAGGTTGGCAAATAATTCTAAGCTTAGGAAAAAAATCTGACACATAATTCAGACATCCTAAAAATCTTTGTAATTTATTTTTGTCTTTGATATTATTAGGAAATTTATCAGTAAATTCAATGGCTCTTGAAATAGGTTGAATAGTACCTTTTGTTTGAAAAAGCTTAATTTTATGGGCAGAAATGACTAAACCATTCTTTTTACAAATATAAAGGAAAGTTTTGAGATGTTTGAAATGCTGTTCAATACTATGAGAAAATATCAGAATATTATCTATGTAAACAATAGAGAAAACTGAATAATCATTGAAAACATCATTCATAATATTTTGAAATTCAGAAGGTGCATTTTTCAATCCAAAAGGCATTACATTCCATTCGTAATGTCCAAAAGAGCTGTAAAAGCAGTTTTGTATTTGTCTTCTTCTCTGATCTGTATCTGCCAAAAGCCAGACATAAGATCGAATTTTGAAAAAATGCATGCTTTATGCAATCTTTTGATTAAATCTCTTTTATTAGGAATATGATATCTGATCCATTCCAGAACATCATTGAGTGGTTTGTAATTAATGACAAGTCTTGGGACTCCTCTTTCCTTCTCTGCTGAATTATTAACATAGAAGGCAGGGCAACTCCAAGGTGACTTAGAGGGCCTTATGAGCTTTTTAGAAAGAAGAGATTTGATCTCATCATTGTAGATGTTGAGAAGATCATGATTCATTTGAATGGGTCTTGCTTTTGTTATTATAGACTTTTCATTAAAACCAGAAATATAAGGTAAAGAAACAATATGCTTCTTTCTTTCCCAGAAAGCATTGGGAAGGTCAGAGCATACTTCTTTTTTCAAAATGTTTTCAAAATCTAAAATCTTATTTTGAATATCTTTTCTGAGAAGTTCTTTCTCAATCCGAAAATAAGAAACTTCTTATTTGAGAAAGTCTATATGAGATTTTTTGAACACAATAGCATTTATTTGAGAAATGTAATAATTTTGAAGAAGAGAGACTTCTCTTTCTTTAATAGGATTTACAAAATTGAAATGAATATCTTTTCCCATGATATTGGTTGTAATACCAGTACCATCAACTTTGAAAGGGTAAATAATAGTCAAGAACGGATTTCCCAAAATAATATCTTGACTTAAATTTTTGACAAGAATGAAATTGGTTTTGAAACAGTAACCTTTATTGCAAATGAAAGCTTTTGAAAGTTTGTACTTAATATGATGAGGATTAGCATTAGCAGCTACAAGCCTTTTATTGGTTTTTTCATAATAAATTGAAGGAATAAGACCTTCTCTTATGCAATTCTGATCAGCTCCACTATCTCTAAGACATGAAGCACTGATCTGAAAGTCATCAATAATCAAATTTATAATTGAATACCATTTTTGAAAAGCTATATGTTCGATATTTTTGAAAATAGATAATCTGGTTTCTAAATCCAAATCTTTGGAATGAAGATTATTAATCTCTGAATAGAGGATTTGAATTTCAGCCTTAAGAGTATTAATCTCTCACTGAAGATCATTAATAGTAATATCTGTTTTGATTAAAGAGGAGGAAGGAGCTTTATTGAAAAGCCTTGAAATACTGAAGGGTTCAATAATAACAAGAGGTTTGTCTTTTTTAGGAATATCATTATTGAGAACAATATCCCTTAATCTGAGAAGATATTTATGTTTTTCATCTAGATCAGGAACTTTGTCGATGAGGTCGAACAAGAGTTCTTGTTCAATCTTCTCTTTTGAAATAATATTTATGTTTAATGGACAGAATCCATGACAAGAGGACTTGTCTGTTTCAGATTATGAGCTTGTGAAAACTTCTTCTAAATCAAAACTTGAATCAGATTCATTTGAATACTGTTTTTGAGAATTTTCAACAGAAATTAAAAGAGCAGAAATCTTATCTCTTAAAATTTCATCATCATGAAAAATTTCATTAATTTTCTTTTTTAAAGGACAAGCATCAGCTTTATGGCCTTTTCTGTGACATTTGAAACAAGTAATTTGAAAGTTGTCAAAATTCTTTTTAAAATATCTTTTCTTTGAAAATTTAGGCTTTTTATAAAATTTTTCTTTGAAATCATTCTTATATCGTTTTTTAGGAAAATGCTTTTGCTTTGTTTTTAAATTTGGAAGAAGGAGCTTGAATCTTTTGTAATCCAAAAGCTTCCCAGAATGTACCAATTTCCTTACTGTATCTATTCTTTTCAGATCCGTACTTAGATTGTATTTTCAATTTTGAACACAAAGCTAGTCCTTCTTTTTTGACAAAAGCAAATAATTGACCATATGTAATTGTTTCAAAAGGAATGTCACTTTGACCAGTAGCTTCCTTTTCACGCCCCGACCCAAGACAGAACGCGACAACCGCCACATTAACCATAAATTTCGCGGAATGGGTGCACTCCACTCCACAAAGTTTATAGGAAACGTAAGGCTTGCTATCAAGTACCTGTAGAACTGAACAACTGATAACAACGGGTACAACCCAAGGACATCATCTCATAAAGTATCAACAAGGATTTACAAAGGTACAAAAATACAACGATGTGACTTAGTTTTAAAGAAAATATACATGAACGATATAACATCGCGAGGGTACAAAAAGAACATCAAGGGGGTCACCAAATATAAACTATACAATCTCGCCAATGAGTCCGTCAATTTACATAAAAGAGAATGTACCCAAAACACTGATTGGATGACGAGCAAACGATAGGCAAACCTCCAACCAAAATGATATCAATAGCCTGAAAAGGAAAGAATGATGGGGGTGAACAAAACCACCAGCTCAGTGAGGTGATAAGCCGGTCACCCCGACCCTTATATGAAGCATGTATTCCCACTCGCGGTTCATAACATAAAATCCAATATTACGTCACACAATAACTATTTCTCACTCAGTATACATATTAATAAACATAAAAACCTTAGTGCACATTTATGAATAACACAATTAGTTCAAACAACATGTTATCACATAAAAGACGCGTGGGTAGTCAATATCCTCCTCGAACTGAGCTCTCCGTCAAGAGACAGTCCAAGCCCGTCACCGTTACTCTAGATAAAATGCACATTAATATTCTTTCTCAACACGCCAAGTGCTAAAGTTCACAATTCAATATCGATGTGAATACTTGAAATGATCAAACATATAAACATATATGACATGCATGTCCCACACCGGTGACGTTGACTGAGCCTATAATAGACTGATCCATCTAACGATCATCCTCCAGAGTATCAGTATTTGGCAAATAGACAAGTGCCCCGTTAGATCTAACTCACCCGGGTTTGCCAAGCAACGGGCAACTTGGTTGTCACTCTAACTCACCCGAACCGCGACAATTCGGGCTGCTTAATCAATGTCGCTCCAACTCACCCGAACCGTGACTAATTTGGGCTACTTAACCTTGGTACCAGGCATACATATGCATATGCATCATAAGATGAATAACGACTCAAGTTAGAGTCTTAATAGCACACAAGAATAACCAGAAATCAATTCTCAAATAATTCACAATAAATGCTATCAGATATCGAGCCGGCAAGGCTCTTCAACATAAGTTAAAATCAATAATACTCATAAAATGGCTAACAGGACTCTAACCAGAGCAATTGAGCCAATCAGGCTCTTTACCACATAACACAATACCAAATAATTTTCTTATCAATTAACTAAAACTAAAATAAATGCACATTTATCGAGGGTCCACACTTCCCACAAGAGAAGGCGTTCCCGAATTATCAACTCACAAGGAAGTGATTAACTCTCTCTGGAATCTGAAGTCGGTCCCTTGCCCTTCGTCGATGGTTCTTTACCTAGAAAGGAGATGAGCAATTAAAGATAAATTAAATATAACTAACTATTAGCGGTAACATCCCTTTCATTGCTAAAAACAAATCCTAATCGAGTTCGAACGAGTCGATATTAAATAAAAATGGCATGTAACTCCTTAACATCAGTTCCCAATCCCACATAACCCGTTTCAATACATTAACTAAACGAAACGATAGAAAATAAGTTTGAATTCGACATAAAAATTCTGAAATTTTCCAGCTAGCGGTAGTTTACGAGAAAAATCATAACTAATTGTAGAATAATCGGATTGAGGCATTTCAAGTGGCTACGGAAAGCTAACGAGTTCAGCTACATACAGAAACTAAGTTTGCAAACTTTCGAGGGCAATAGCTATATCAAAATCAGTTCAAACAGTCTGCGAATTCCCCACATACCAAAAAGAAAAACCCCACAAAATTACAAAACCATGGAAGAAGGAAGCTTAATTCACACACCACTTACCTCAAAACAACTTAGAAACCACCTAGGATGAGGGTTGTAAGGGAGAATTTGATCAACAAGGGTTTCTCCTCTTCACTCTCTTCATTCCCCTCTTTTGTTTTTCTTCTCCTGTTCTTCTCTCTTTTTTTTTTAACTTTAGCCTTAATAATTATATATCAGGCCATTTAAGTAGGCTGAAACTTTGGGCCACAAAATAAATAAATAAATAAGTTTGAGCTTTCTAAAAAAAATCTAGTTGGGCTAAGATAGGGCTGGCCTTTTGGGCCATAAAAATAAATAAATAGGTTTTGGGCTTTCAAAAAAAAATCTAGTTGGGCTAAGATGGGGCTGGCCTTTTGGGCCATAAAAATAAATAAATAGGTTTTGGGCTTTCTAAAAAAATCTAGTTGAGCTAAGATATTATAAAGTATCCCCTCCTCTAAAAAGTTTCATCCTCGAAACATAAACGTACCTAGAGATGAAAAGAGATTTGGATGGTGTTGACGCATGACTGACTCTGGTTCCCAGATTTCTTCTTCAATTTGATCACTTCTCCATAGAACTCTAACCATAGGAATGGATTTGTTACGAAGTATTTTCTCTCGGCGTTCTACAATTTGAACAGGTTGTACTTCATACGATATATTTTTCTTTAATACAACTGGGGATATTTGAGCACGTGCGAAGGATCTGGTTCATATTTTCTAAGCATAGAGACATGGAAGACATCGTGAATCTTCGACAATTTCGATGGTAGCTCAATTCAATACGCGACACGACCAATCCTTTGCACGATCGTAAACGGGCCAATATACCTTGGACTCAACCTTCCTCGATGGTGGAATCGCAACACGCCCTTCCATGGAGAAACTTTCAGAAAAACTTTGTCTCCTTCATTAAACTCCAAATCGTGCCTCCTATTATCTGCGTTGCTTTTCTGTCGATCTTGCGCTGCCTTAAGTCTGTCTCGAATAAGTTGTATTTTTGCCTTCGCATCTTCGATAAGCTCTACTTGTTCGATTTGTCTCTCGCCAACCTCATCCCAAAAGAGCGGTGTTCGACACTTTCGGCCATACAGAGCTTCATACGGGGGCATTCCAATGCTTGAATGATAACTGTTGTTATAAGCGAACTCCACCAAAGACACGTACTTATCCCAGCTACCTCCTAAATTCAACACCACTGCACGTAGCATGTCTTCTAGTGTCTGTATAGTTCTCTCTGATTGTCCATCAGTCTGTGAATGAAACGAGGTACTGAATAGTAATTTTATACCTAGCGCTTTCTGTAGACTAGGCCAAAAATGGGAAGTGAATCTTGGATCACGGTCAGATATGATTGACACTGGTACTCCGTGCAATCTCACGATATCATCGACATATAACTTTGCAAGTTTCTCTAAAGATTCGTTGGTATGCACTGAAAGGAAATGTGTCGATTTCGTCAGATGATCGACAATGACCCAAATTGAGTCATGACCCTTTTGGGTTCGAGGTTACCAGAAACAAAATCCATTGTGACGTTTTCCCATTTCCACTCAGGAATAGGTAGTGGTTGAAGCATGCCGGCTGGTTTTTAGTGTTCCGCTTTAATATGTTGGCATGATAAGCACTTTGATACAAATTCAGCAATGTCCCGTTTCATACCTGGCCACCAATAATGCTCCCGAAGTGTTCTGTACATTTTGGTACTACCAGGATGCATAGCATAGGCTAAAGAATGGGCTTCCTCAAGAATAGCTTTACGAACATCAAGTTCTGATGGAACACAAACATGATTTTTAAAAGTAAGAAGTCCATCATCCCGAATTTGAAATTCTGTTTCTTTTCCTTGATTTAGTTTCGCCATCTTCTGTTGTAAATGAACATCGTGTGATTGTCTTTCTCGAATTTGCTCGAACAAGGTAGGTCTAACCTCAAATTTGGCGATTAAGGCAGAATCATTAGACTTTTCACAATCAAGCGAAATGTGTAAAGATTTAAATTGCTCCAACATAGAAAGATAAAAAGATTGAATCGAAGCAAGTGAGGTAGAAGACTTTCTACTCAGAGCATCTGCAACAACGTTCGCCTTGCCAGGATGATAATCGATGACTAAGTCATAGTCACTAATCAACTCCATCCATCGCCTTTGCCTGAGGTTGAGCTCCTTTTGCGTGGTGATATACTTTAAGCTCTTGTGATCAGTGAAAACCCGACAAGTTGCACCATACAGATAGTGCCTCCAGATCTTCAATGCAAAGACGATTGCAGCCAACTCTAAATCATGTATAGGATAATTTTTTTCGTTCTTCTTCAATTGCCTTGAAGCGTAGGCAATAACCTTTCCTTCTTGCATGAGAACGCATCCTAATCCTTGTCTCGAGGCGTCGCTATAAATGGTAAATTCTCCAATCGCTGGGTCTGGCAAAGCAAGAATAGGAGCTGAAATGAGTCGTCTTTTCAATTCTTGAAATGCTTCCACGCATTCTTCACTCCATTCAAATTTTACCCCTTTCCGAGTCAATTTAGTTAAAGATGAAGCCAATAACGAAAAGTCTTTGACAAACCGTCGATAATATCCAGCTAATCCCAGAAAACTATGAATCTCTGTCACGTTCTTTGGATGCTCCCAATCTAGTATATCTTGAATCTTCACTGGATCGACATAGATTCCTTCTTTAGAAATGTGATGACCCAAAAAGCTTACCTCACGAAGCCAAAATTCACACTTTGAGAATTTAGCATAAAGCTGATTTTCTATGAGAATGTTCACAGCAATTCTTAGATGATGAGAATGCTCGTCGTCCGATTTAGAATAAATAAGAATGTCATCAATGAAGATGATGACAAACTTATCTATGTACGGACGAAAGACCCGATTCATAAGATCCATAAAAGCTGCAGGAGCATTTGTGAGTCCAAAAGGCATAACACAGAATTCAAAATGACCGTATCTAGTTCGAAAAGCAGACTTAGGGATATCAGATTCCCTAATCTTGAGTTGGTGATAACCAGATCGCAAATCAATTTTTGAGAACACAGTTGCTCCTTGCAATTGATCAAACAGATCATCGATTCTTGGAAGAGGATATTTGTTCTTAATTGTCACCTTATTCAATTGACGGTAGTCGACACATAGGCGAAATGATCCATCTTTCTTCTTGACAAAAAGAACTGGAGCACCCCACGGAGATGTGCTAGGTCGTATGAACCCCTTCTCCAATAATTCCCCAAGTTGTGTCTGGAGTTCCTTGAGCTCAGCAGGCAACATTCGATATGGAGTAATCGATATAGGTGTGATTCCAGGAAGTACGTCAATGGAAAAATCAATCTCTCGATTCAGAGGTTGTCCTGGTAAGTCTTCGGGAAAGACATCAGGAAGTTCATTCATGATCGGGATGTCATCTAGTTTAGTTTCAGAAAGAGAAGTATGGATGATAAATGCCAAGAATGCCTCACAACCCTTACGCATTAATTTATGCGCAGTCAACATTGAAATAAAAGAGAGGGATCTCGTTTGAAGTTTACCTTCAAAAACAAGTTCTGAGAATCCTGGTCTACGAAAAATAACAAGCTTCTCATGGCAATCGAGAATTGCATGATGAGAAGAAAGCCAATCCATGCCAAGAATAACATCAAGATCAATCAAAGGCAATGGTATCAATTCAGCCTCTAAAATGACATCTTTGATCTTCAATGGACAACCAAGGAATACCGAATCACGAATTAGACGCTCTCCAAGAGGGGTATGAACGATGATTCCAGGTGACAAATGAGAGACAGGATAATCTAAGATCGCAGTAAGATCATCCCGGATATAAGACCAATCAGAACCTGGGTCAAATAAAGCGTAGACCTGATGGTCTCCCACAAACACATGGCCTAAAGAAGCAATATTAGGTGAGATTGTGATTTAAAAATTTGGAAAGATAGAATTTTTTACGAATGTTTTATTTGTAATCAAGTGACATAACAAGGCGGGGTTAGATCTAGCATGTGAAAATACTCAGATTATAAATTACCTGTCACAACCTTCGGATCTGAGCGAGCCTCTTCCTGGGAAATATGAAATACTCTAGTTTGCTTCCTTCCTTGCATAGGTGATTGAGTACTAGGGCCGCTTGAGGCATCAGGCACTCTGGTAGCTGCAGATCGAGTATCTCTGGGTGTAGAATATGTTAGTTTACCACGAAGCTGACCAGAACCCTGACTGCTCGCTCCCATAAGCTGAGGACAAGAACTTCGCATATGCCCCGACTGTCGACACTGAAAACATACTTAAGGAGCCTTACAGGGGCAGTCGTGATATTTTAAGCTATTCTGGCACTTGCGATTTTCACCAACTGATCCCGAGACATTGCTCCAGCCTCTACTAAACTGCTCCCGAGGTTGAGGAAAACTAATAGATACCAAACTTGGTGCGCCACGCGAAGATCCCACACCCCTATACACCTTCGATGTATTTCCTAGAAATGCGCTCCCTTGCCTTTTCTTTTGAGATCGTTCTGCAAGCTTATGTCTCGCCTGAACTAAACCTTCTACCCTCAGGGCTTCTTCTACGAGATCGTCAAGACTCTCGTACTTATCTCCGGACTTGATGCGATCTCGAATATTTAAATTAAGACCATCTTCAAATCTCTTGCATAAGTCTCTCGTCGTATATGACTCAGGAGCGAATTCTTGCAATTCCAAAAATTTGCTTTCGTACTCCACGACCGACATAATGCCTTGAAAGAGGTTGAAGAACTCCTTTCTCTTCTGATCCTTGATGTACTGAGAGAAGTATCGATCTTTGAATCGTTCCACAAAGATAGCCCACGTAATAGTAACCAAAGATGTCTCTTTTAGATTCTGCCACCATCGCCGTGCATCTGGGCCTAACAGCTTGGTCGCAATGACCACACGATAACATTCTTCAATCATCAAGGTGTCAAAGGTCTCTGTAATCTCCTTTAACCATGCCCCCGCTTTAGAAACATCTCTTGCACCATCAAATTTCGAAGTCCCCATGTTTTCAACTGCTTTCACCAAATCAGGTATAAAAAGTGCACCTCGAGAAGTAGAACCTCCTAAAGCCATTTCTGGAGTAAAAACTGGTACATTAGTTGTAGGTCGAATCGGTTCATTAGCACAAAGAACCTCTTCAGTGACAGTCATAGTAGTATGAGCCGTTGTAGGTGGTGGAACACCATGTGTTCGAATGTGATCATAATACAATTGGTACTGCTCAGGTGTCATCATGTGCTCAACCCGCAACTGGGTCCGTGGTTGCTCTACCTGGAAAACCAGCACTCTATGATCAGAATTGATAGGGTCCGTAACCATCGGAGGAACGACATGATCAAAAGAAACATGTCCTCGAGGTCCACGAGGAACAGAAGAGAGTAGAGGACTCGGAGGATTACGAAGAGCATGTCCTCGACCTCGACGACGAACTGGAGGTGCCATAATGACTGAAAGGAAGAAAGGAAAGAAAACGCAAGGTCAACGTCAAGGCAATACGATACCTTAGTTTGACATAGAAACAAAGTTGGACCCATTGGTTCGACTCAAAAAGAATGAGAATCATAAAACCAGGCTCTGATACCAAGAAAGTAATCACGCCCCGACCCCAGACAGAATGCGACAACCGCCATGTTAACTATAAATTTCGCGAAATGGGTTCACTCCACTCCACAAAATTTATAAAAAACGTAAGGCTTGCTATCAAGTACCTATAGAACTGAACAACTGATAACAATGGGTACAACTCGAGGACATCATCTCATAAAGTATCAACAAGGATTTACAAAGGTACAAAAATACAACGATGTAACACAGTTTTAAAGAAAATATACATGAACGATATAACATCGCGAGGGTACAAAAAGAACATCAAGGGGGTCACCAAATATAAACTATACAATCTCGCCAATGAGTCCGTCAATTTACATAAAAGAGAAAGTACCCAAAACACTGATTGGATGACGAGCAAACGATAGGCAAACCTCCAACCAAAATGATATCAACAGCCTGAAAAGGAAAGAATGATGGGGGGGAGCAAAACCACTAGCTCAGTGAGGTGATAAGTCGGTCACCCCGACCCTTATACGAAGCATGTATTCCCACTCGCGGTTCATAACATAAAATCCAACATTACGTCCCACAATAACTATTTCTCACTCAGTATATATATTAATGAACATAAAAACCTTAGTGAACATTTACGAATAACACAATTAGTTCAAACAACATGTTATTACATAAAAGACGCATGGGTAGTCAATATCCTCCTCGAACTGAGCTCTCAGTCGAGAGACAATCCAAGCCCGTCACCGTTACTCTAGATAAAATGCACATTAATATTCTTTCTCAACACGCCAAGTGCTAAAGTTCACAATTCAATATCGATGTGAATACTTGAAATGATCAAACATATAAACATATATGACATGCATGTCCCACACCGGTAACGTTGACTGAGCCTATAATAGACTGATCCATCTAACGATCACCCTCCAGAGTATCAGTATTTGGCAAATGGACAGGTGCCCCGTTAGATCTAACTCACCCGGGTTTGCCAAGCAACGGGCAACTTGGTTGTCACTCTAACTCACCCGAACCGCGACAATTCGGGCTACTTAATTAATGTCGCTCCAACTCACCCGAACCGTGACAAATTCGGGCTACTTAACCTTGGTACCAGGCATACATATGCATATGCATCATAAGATGAATAACGACTCAAGTTAGAGTCTTAATAGCACACAAGAATAACCAGAAATCAATTCTCAAATAATTCACAATAAATGCTATCAGATATCGAGCCGGCAAGGCTCTTCAACATATAAGTTAAAATCAATAATACTCATAAAATGGCTAACAGGACTCTAACCAGAGCAATCGAGCCAATCAGGCTCTTTACCACATAACACAATACCAAATAATTTTCTTATCAATTAACCAAAAAAAAAATAAATGCACATTTATCGAGGGTCCACACTTCCCACAAGAGAAGGCGTTCCCGAATTATCAACTCACAAGGAAGTGATTAACTCTCTCCGGAATCTGAAGTCGGTCCCTTGCCCTTCGTCGATGGTTCTTTACCTAGAAAGGAGATGAGCAATTAAAGGCAAATTAAATATAACTAACTATTAGCGGTAACATCCCTTTCATTGCTAAAAACAAATCCTAATCGAGTTCGAACGAGTCAATTTTAAATAAAAATGGCATGTAACTCCTTAACATCAGTTTCCAATCTAACATAACCCGTTTCAATACATTAACTAAACGAAACGATAGAAAATAAGTTTGAATTCGACATAAAAATTCTGAAATTTTCCAGCTAGCGGCAGTTTACGAGAAAAATCATAACTAATTGTAGAATAATCGGATTGAGGTGTTTCAAGTGGCTACGGAAAGCTAACAAGTTCAGCTACATACAGAAATTAAGCTTGCAAACTTTCGAGGGCAATAGCTATGTCAAAATCAGTTCGAACAGTCTGCGAATTACCCACATACCAAAAAGAAAAACCCCACAAAATTACAAAACCATGGAAGAAGGAAGCTTAATTCACACACCACTTACCTCAAAACAACTTAGAAACTACCTAGGATGAGGGTTGTATGGGAGAATTTGATCAACAAGGGTTTCTCCTCTTCACTCTCGTCTTTCCCCTCTTTTGTTTTTCTTCTCCCGTTCTTCTCTCTTTTTTTTTTAAACTTTAGCCTTAATAATTATATATCAGGCCATTTAAGTGGGCTGAAACTTTGGGCCACAAAATAAATAAATAAATAAGTTTGGGCTTTCTAAAAAAAATCTAGTTGGGCTAAGATAGGGCTGGCCTTTTGGGCCATAAAAATAAATAAATAGGTTTTGGGCTTTCTAAAAAAAATCTAGTTGGGCTAAGATAGGGCTGGCCTTTTGGGCCATAAAAATAAATAAATAGGTTTTGGGCTTTCTAAAAAAAATCTAGTTGAGCTAAGATATTATATTCCTTAAGCTTTTGATGAATTCTTTCACCGAAAAGTTTAGGAAGTCCAGCTATGAATCTTTCTTTCCAAAAAGAGGCATTGCAATCGTTTCTTTTTAAAATATGAGTGAGAAAACATCTTTGTACCATCTATAATCAGATAATGTAGGGCATCTGATGTTAGATAGTACAACTTGTGTTGAATCAAGTTCTACTTTAGGATTACCAATGAAATACATGCCAATAGTAAGTATCAACATGTCACAAGCATCATTTTTGAAATAATAGTACCATCAGGTTCTTCGACCTCAATGGTATGTTGAAGAATATTTTATTTGTCGGTGAGAGTAAGGGAGTTATCCCACCAGTTTTTTAACTGACCACTGAAGCCAGTAATAATGAGAGCGGCGGCGCTCTCTTCTTTTTGATTTTGGGCTTTATAAGCAATACGAGCCATGCCCATTTCTTGGAGAGTATTAAGGATTTCATATTCTGATTTGCCATCTATATTCCATTCATGGATAGATTGGCCATCGTATTTAGCATTGTTTTTGAAATGAGCCATTTATTCGAATAGAATATCCGGAGGGGAATATCTATTATTATAAAAGGCTTTTGTTCCAGATTGAAAATGGATTTTATTAATCTCATTATTATCAGGTTCTGATTCGGATGACATTTTTGACGAAATCTTTTTGGCTTTGTCTAAACAATTAATGTTTGAAACATGAGAAAATGAGGCTTCATTGATTGGCTTTTTTGAGATAGAGGATGATGCTTCATAGATGAGCATTTTTAAGATTTTGTCAATGAGACTAGAACTTGCAGGGAGCTGCAAATTCTTTTCAATATTAGTAGGAAGGCTCCTTGGAATGAAATGAGGAGTGGAAGTACTGTTTGAAAATTTGGAAGAAGTGTTTGAATCTATTTTGACCGAAAGGTTATCCACCTGTTCTGCAATAGTATGAAGAATTTAATTTGAAAAATTATTTTGCTCAATAACTTTTTTAACATCCTTAGTAACATCTCCCTCCCCAATTCTGAAAGGAGTGGCTAGGATTTCACCTTTTCATAAGGAATTTTTATATTTTGCAAAGGAGGATGAACTGAGAAAACAATGATTCTTGTATCGAGTTTCCATTTTTTGTAAATACTGGTTTGAATATTTATTTGATTTAAAGAATAAACATCATTGGAAATATCACAAATATTATTTATTTTGCAATAATTGTCAAACCAATTTAAAAGAGAAATGTTTGACCTGTATTTGTTTTGAAGTTCTTCTTTCCAAATATCATTTCATTTTATACGAAATTCGTTGTCAAATTTTAAAAACCAATCTTTTCTAATTGTTTCTTCACTGAAACTTTTATAAAGATATTTTAAATTTGGAGTAAAATTTTCAAAATAAATCATTGAAATACTATTTTCCATTTGAGAAGCAGTAGGGGAACCTGGGTTAAAAGATTCCTGGTAAGAAGGAATAGGAGTTTTGAAATTGACTTTGTGGTTTTGATAACTAGAGTTATTAGAAAAGGATGAACGAGAATTGATATCTTGAATCCTGATGTTGGGAACAACATCATTCTATCTCAAAGAGTTGAATCTGAGAAGTATTCTTCCGTCAGACTCTTCCTCTATTTCGAAGACTTCGTGTCTTCTATTCCTCTTGGTATTTGAGGATTATTGATTATGAATTCAGTGGGAATGGTTATTTCATTCCATTTGAGTCTTTTAGGGATAAAGAAATTTGAACTGTCTGCTTCTATGTGAAGCATAACAATTTCTTCTCTAGAAGTTTGATGCATAATGAATTTTGGATTGAGCTGTGAAGACAACACGAAAATAAACACGGTAAATAACAACAAAGTTTTTGCAAAGTTTTTGAACGCATTGCTTTGTAAATGAATATCAAGAATTAATGAACCAAGTAACAAAGGGTCATTAATATCAACAGAGAAATTAGGAGAACAGTTGAAATATATAGGACCATTGCAAATGTTTGTTTGAATCATAGCAAGTAAAGAAGATTTGTATCTTTTTAATCTATTATCTCTAAGAGCGAGATAAATAGGAGAATCGACACCAATATGAACAAGGGGTTTAATAGCAACTTGAATTAAACCAAAATGAATATATCTATATGAGTATGAAATGATCAGAGTATGAAAATAAAACAATAACAAATTGAGAATAATAAAACTTGAATAAAACTTACTTTGAATTATTGGAGATTATGAATACAGAGGTAGGAATACAAGGATATGACAAGGATATGAAAATATGAGAAGGGTAAGATTGAATACAAGGATTTGAAGGATCTAGGCTTAAGGATTTTCTTCGCTTAAAACTTTCGATCACTAAAATTTTCACTTTGTAAATGAATATCAAGAATTAATGAATCAAGTAACAAAGGGTCAGTTGTTGGCTATTGGATCGTTTGGTTAGCATGAAAACGTTAGCGGATCACGTAAACAATAAGCGGAAGCATAAATAAACATTTACAATACCTTTCACCGGGTGTGTTGATGAAGATCTGCTGTAGAGAACTTCCTCTTGATCTTCTGCTGTATGACCCAAAGTCAATTCTAGTGTTGTGTGGGCAACAGTCTCCAGAATCCACTCAATCTGCTCCTTCTCCTCTCTTTCACATCAATAGTGGCGCAAAGTTAGGGTTCCTGGAAGCTGAGAAGACTTATATATTGGGCTACAATAGGGACCAGGAGGAGAAATTAGATTGGGTCTCAATTGGATTTAATTAACCAAGCTTAGCCCAAAGCTTATAATTAAATCCAGTAATAATAATATAGTCCACTAAAATATTATTACTGCACTACCCATCCAATCCCAAAATTATGTTTTAGGCTCCTTATTATTATGAGCCCGACAGTCTCCACATGTTTAAGATATACAATGTCTATTAAATAATTAAGTTACTGACAACACCATTAATTAATATCTCATCCGAGAGTAGTACCACTCAACCTTATTATCATGCCGGAATTAATCCACTTGCAAGATTTACATGATAAACCTTATGAGCTCCTCAAGGGGACATCATCACCCTATGTCGGACAAGGATTCCTTCTACAATCAACAGCACACCATAGAGACAATATTATTTCCCAACTCACCGAGTTTGTTGATTTAATACATGTAAATCTCACCCATTGATGAATCAAAGAAATATAAACTGCCTTACGTGTCGAGGTTATTGTATAGAGATTAAGAGCATGAACATCCATAATAACTGAGATCAAGTTCTTCTATATAGACAGTACAAGTCGAACGATCTCAAGCGGTCCTGCTCAATACACGCTAAGTGCACTAATGTGATTCTATAGTCAAGACAAACTAATACCAAACCACATTACAACCATCCTGATAGATAGTCCCCATCTATCTCGGTTGTGAGCATTTGTTTATACTTTATAAGGAAATCGATAATATGATCTTCCGCGTGTTGTCGCACAATATATTATCTACAGTATAAAGTAAATGGACTTTTGCACAAACATATAAATAAACAATTTATAATATACAAAACATTTGATCAAATGATTCGCATTTCAATTAAAATTGTTAAAACATTGTTCAATACAAAATCTAGGCTTTTAGTATACAATCTAACATCAGTAATATCAACAGAGAAATTAGGATCACAGTTGAAATATATAGGACCATTACAAATGTTTGTTTGAATCATAGCAAGTAAAGAAGATTTGTATCTTTTTAATCTATTATCTCTAAGAGCGAGATAAACAGGAGCATCGACACCAATATGAACAAGGGGTTTAATAGCAAATTGAATTAAACCAAAATGAATATATCTATATTTGTTTTCTAAATATTTCTTAAAAAGATATTCCTGAAAGTTCTTCAAAAAATCAAGTGATCGATACTACTCATGATACTTTAGATAATGAAGCTATCCAAAGTATCGAACATATAGCTTTGTTTTTAAATCTGGAAGAAGGAGCTTGAATTTTTTGTAATCCAAAAGTTTCGCAGAATGTACCAATTTCCTTACGGTATCTATTCTTTTCAGATTCGTACTTAGATTGTATTTTCAATTCTGAACATAAAGCTAGTCATTCTTTTTGAAAAAAGCGAATAATTAACCATATGTAATTATTTCAAAAGGAATGTCACTTTGACCAGTAGCTTCCTTAAGCTTTTGATGAATTCTTTCACCGAAAAATTTAGGAAGTCCAGCTATGAATCTTTCTTTCCAAAAAGAGGCGTTGCAATCGTTTCTTTTTAAAATATGAGTGAGAAAAACATAAATATCTTCTCAGATTAAAGGATATTGTTCTCAATAATGATATTCCGAAAAAAGATAAACCTCCTGTTATTATTGAACCCTTTAGTATTTCAAAGCTTTTCTATAAAGCTCCTTCCTCCTCTTTAATCAAAACAGATATTACTATTAATGATCTTCAGCGAGAGATTAATACTCTTAAGGCTGAAATTCAAAACCTCTATTCAGAGATTAATAATCTTCATTCCAAAGATTAGGATTTAGAAACCAGATTATCTATTTTCAAAAATATTTTTGAAAAAGATATTCCTGAAAGTTCTTCAAAAAATCAAGTGATTGATACTACTCATGATACTTAAGATAATGAAGCTATCCAAAGTATCGAACATATAGCTTTTAAAAAATGGTATTCAATTATAAATTTGATTATTGATGACTTTCAGATCAGTACTTCCTATCATATAGATGGTGAGTGGTCCCAGGGGCCGGTAATAGATGGAAGCGTCCGCTCGCAAAGCCTAACTGCCACTCAAAACCATGGTGTCAAGTAGAAGGTTTGCCCTGGGAATTGATTTATTGAATCCTGATGCTGGGAACGACATCATTCTGTCTCATGATGCTCATTTTAATCAACATGATGCTCCTTTTGATCCTCATGATGCATATTCCCTTCATCAAGATGCTCATTTCCGTCATCTTAATGAACATTTCCTTCATTATGATGCTCATTTCCTTCATCATTATGCATATTTCCTTAATCATGATGTTCATTTCCATCATCGTGATGCTCATTTCCTTCATCATGATTCATATTTCATTAATCATGAGACTCATTTCCTTCATCATGACGCATGTTTCCTTCATCACGATGCCTATTTCCTACATTATTGTGCTTATTTCCTTCATTATGATGCATATTTCCTTCAACATGATAATCATTTCCATCATAATGATGCTTATTTCCTTCATCATGATATTCACTTCCTACATCATGATGTTCATTTAAATCATCATGATGCTCATTTCATTGATCATGATGTATATTTCCTTCATCATGATGCTCATTTCCTACATCATGATGCATATTTCTTCAATCACGATGCTCATTTCCATCATCTTATTAATCGTTTCCTTCATCATGATACTCTATTCCTTTATCATGATGCATATTTCCTTCATCATGATTCTTATTTCCTTTATCATGATGTGTATTTCCTTCATCAAGATGCTCATTTCCTACATCATGATGCTAATTTCCTTCATCATGATGCATATTTCCTACATCTTTAAAGTCATTTCTTTCATCATGATGCGTATTTTCTTCATCATGATGCTCATTTCCATTATCATGATGCTAATTTCCTTCATCATGATGCATATTTCCTACATCTTTATGGACATTTCTTTCATCATGATCCATATTTCCTTCATCATGATGCTCATTTCCTACATCACGAGGCTCATTTCCTTGATGATGATTCTTGTTTTCTTTATCATGATGCTCATTTCCATCATCATGATGGATAAATCTATCATCATGATGCATATTTTCTTCATCATGATACATGTTTCCTTCATCATGATGCCTATTTCCTGCAGCATGGTGCTCATTTCCTTCATAATGATGCATATTTCCTTCATCATGATGCATACATTCTTCATCTTGATGCTCATTTTCTTCACTATGATGCTCATTTCCTTCATCGGATGCATATTTACTATCACGATGCATATTTTCTTCATCATGATGCACTTTCCCTTCATCACGATGCTCATTTCCTTCGTCATGATGCGTATTTCCTTCATCATGATGCCTATTCTTTCATCATGATGATTATTTCCTACATCATTATGGTCATCTCCTTCATCATGATGCTCATTTCAGTAATCTTGATGATCGTTTCCTTTATCATGATGCTCATTTCCTTAGTCTTGATGCATATTTCCTTTATCATGATGCTCATTTCCTTCATCATGATGCATATTTCCTTCATCATGATGCTCAATCCCTTTATCATGATGCGCATTTCCTTCATCATGATGATCATTTCCTTTATCATTTTGGTCATTTCCTTCATAATGATGCTCATTTCCATCATCTTAATGATCGTTTCCTTCATCGTGATACTCATTTTCTTCATCATGATGCATATTTCCTATATCATGATTCTTATTTCCATCATCATGATGCTCATTTCCTTCATCATTATGATCATTTCCTTCATCATTATACAAATTTTCTCATGATGCTCATTTCAATCATCTTGATAATGTTTCCTTTATTGTGATGCTCATTTCCTTCATCATGATGCATATTTCCTACATCATGATGCTTATTTCCATCATCATGATGCTCTCCTTTATCATGATGCTCATTTTCCTTTATCGTGATGCATATTTTCTTCATCATCACGCTCATTTCCTTCATTATAATGCATATTTTCTTAATCATGACGCTCTTTCCTACATCATGATGCATATTCCTTCATAATGATGATCTTTTCCTACATCATAATTCATATTTTCTTCATGATTTTGCTCATTTCCATCATCTTGGTCATCGTTTTCTTCATCGTGATACTCATTTCCTTCATCATGATGCTTAGTACCATCATCATGATGCTCTCCTTTATCATGATGCTCATTTCATTAATCATTATGCAGATTTCCTTCATCATGAGCTCACTTCCTTCATTATGATACATATTTCTTTCATCATGATGCTCTTCCAACATCATGATTCATATGTCCTTCGTCTCGATGCTGAATGACTTTATCATGATGCAATTCATCATCATAATGCTCATTTCCATCATCATGATGCACATTTCCATCAGCACGATGCACATTTTCTACATCACGACGCTCATTTCCTATGTCATGATGCTCATTTCCTACATCATGATGCTAATTTTCTTCATCATGGTGCATATTTAATTCATCATGTTGGTCATTTCCTACATCATTATGCTCATTTCCTTCATCATGAGGCTCATTTCCTTCATCATGATGCATGTTTGCTTCATCATGATGCTAATTTCCTACATCACGATGCTCATTCATTCATCATGACACATATTTCCTTCACCGTGATGCACATTTCGTACATTATGATGCATATTTCCTTCGTCTCGATGATGAATGACTTCATCATGAAGCTCATTTCCATCATCATGATGCTCATTTCCATCATTTTAATGATCGTTTCCTTCATCTTGATGCTCATTTAATTAATCATGATGCATATTTCATTCATCATGATGCTCATTTCCTAAATCATGATGCATATTTCCTTCATCAAGATGCTCATTTCCGTCATCTTAATGAACATTTCCTTCATTATGATGCTCATTTCCTTCATCATAATGCATATTTCCTTAATCATGATGTTCATTTTCATCATCGTGATGCTCATTTCCTTCATCATGATTCATATTTCATTCATCATGAGGCTCATTTCCTTCATCATGACGCATGTTTCCTTCATCACGATGCCTATTTCCTACATTATTATGCTTATTTCCTTCATTATGATGCATATTTCCTTCAACATGATAATCATTTCCATCATAATGATGCTTATTTCCTTCATCATGATATTCACTTCCTACATCATGATGTTCATTTAAATCATCATGATGCTCATTTCATTGATCATGATGTATATTTCCTTCATCATGATGCTCATTTCCTACATCATGATGCATATTTCTTCAATCATGATGCTCATTTCCATCATCTTATTAATCGTTTCCTTCATTATGATACTCTATTCCTTTATCATGATGCATATTTCCTTCATCATGATTCTTATTTCCTTTATCATGATGCGTATTTCCTTCATCAAGATGCTCATTTCCTACATCATGATGCTAATTTCCTTCATCATGATGCATATTTCCTACATCTTTAAAGTCATTTCTTTCATCATGATGCGTATTTTCTTCATCATGATGCTCATTTCCATTATCATGATGCTAATTTCCTTCATCATGATGCATATTTCCTACATCTTTATGGACATTTCTTTCATCATGATCCATATTTCCTTCATCATGATGCTCATTTCCTACATCACGAGGCTCATCTCCTTGATGATGATTCTTGTTTTCTTTATCATGATGCTCATTTCCATCATCATGATGGATAAATCTATCATCATGATGCATATTTTCTTCATCATGATACATGTTTCCTTCATCATGATGCCTATTTCCTGCAGCATGGTGCTCATTTCCTTCATAATGATGCATATTTCCTTCATCATGATGCATACATTCTTCATCTTGATGCTCATTTTCTTCACTATGATGCTCATTTCCTTCATCGGATGCATATTTACTATCACGATGCATATTTTCTTCATCATGATGCACTTTCCCTTCATCACGATGCTCATTTCCTTCGTCATGATGCGTATTTCCTTCATCATGATGCCTATTCTTTTATCATGATGATTATTTCCTACATCATTATGGTCATCTCCTTCATCATGATGCTCATTTCAGTAATCTTGATGATCGTTTCCTTTATCATGATGCTCATTTCCTTAGTCTTGATGCATATTTCCTTTATCATGATGCTCATTTCCATCATCTTAATGATCGTTTCCTTCATCGTGATACTCATTTTCTTCATCATGATGCATATTTCCTATATCATGATTCTTATTTCCATCATCATGATGCTCATTTCCTTCATCATTATGATCATTTCCTTCATCATTATACAAATTTTCTCATGATGCTCATTTCAATCATCTTGATAATGGTTTCCTTTATCGTGATGCTCATTTCCTTCATCATGATGCATATTTCCTACATCATGATGCTTATTTTCATCATCATGATGCTCTCCTTTATCATGATGCTCATTTTCCTTTATCGTGATGCATATTTTCTTCATCATCACGCTCATTTCCTTCATTATAATGCATATTTTCTTAATCATGACGCTCTTTCCTACATCATGATGCATATTCCTTCATAATGATGATCTTTTCCTACATCATAATTCATATTTTCTTCATGATTTTGCTCATTTCCATCATCTTGGTTATCGTTTTCTTCATCGTGATACTCATTTCCTTCATCATGATGCTTAGTACCATCATCATGATGCTCTCCTTTATCATGATGCTCATTTCATTAATCATTATGCAGATTTCCTTCATCATGATGCTCACTTCCTTCATTATGATACATATTTCTTTCATCATGATGCTCTTCCAACATCATGATTCATATGTCCTTCGTCTCGATGCTGAATGACTTTATCATGATGCAATTCATCATCATAATGCTCATTTCCATCATCATGATGCACATTTCCATCAGCACGATGCAGATTTTCTGCATCACGATGCTCATTTCCTATGTCATGATGCTCATTTCCTACATCATAATGCTAATTTCCTTCATCATGATGCATATTTAATTCATCATGTTGGTCATTTCCTACATCATTATGC
The DNA here is from genome assembly GCA_023678885.1 of Pogostemon cablin. Taxonomy (NCBI): domain Eukaryota; kingdom Viridiplantae; phylum Streptophyta; class Magnoliopsida; order Lamiales; family Lamiaceae; genus Pogostemon; species Pogostemon cablin. The sequence goes on from CM042955.1 coordinate 49,786,607, forward strand.
TCATTTCCTTCATCATTATGCTCATTTCCTTCATCATGAGGCTCATTTCCTTCATCATGATGCATGTTTGCTTCATCATGATGCTAATTTCCTACATCACGATGCTCATTCATTCATCATGACACATATTTCCTTCACCGTGATGCACATTTCGTACATTATGATGCATATTTCCTTCGTCTCGATGATGAATGACTTCATCATGAAGCTCATTTCCATCATCATGATGCGTATTTCCTACATCATGATGCTCATTTCCATCATTTTAATGATCGTTTCCTTCATCTTGATGCTCATTTAATTAATCATGATGCATATTTCATTCATCATGATGCTCATTTCCTAAATCATGATGCATATTTCCTTCATCAAGATGCTCATTTCCGTCATCTTAATGAACATTTCCTTCATTATGATGCTCATTTCCTTCATCATAATGCATATTTCCTTAATCATGATGTTCATTTCCATCATCGTGATGCTCATTTCCTTCATCATGATTCATATTTCATTCATCATGAGGCTCATTTCCTTCATCATGACGCATGTTTCCTTCATCACGATGCTTATTTCCTACATTATTATGCTTATTTCCTTCATTATGATGCATATTTCCTTCAACATGATAATCATTTCCATCATAATGATGCTTATTTCCTTCATCATGATATTCACTTCCTACATCATGATGTTCATTTAAATCATCATGATGCTTATTTCATTGATCATGATGTATATTTCCTTCATCATGACGCTCATTTCCTACATCATGATGCATATTTCTTCAATCATGATACTCATTTCCATCATCTTATTAATCGTTTCCTTCATTATGATACTCTATTCCTTTATCATGATGCATATTTCCTTCATCATGATTCTTATTTCCTTTATCATGATGCGTATTTCCTTCATCAAGATGCTCATTTCCTACATCATGATGCTAATTTCCTTCATCATGATGCATATTTCCTACATCTTTAAAGTCATTTCTTTCATCGTGATGCGTATTTCCTTCATCTTGATGCTCATTTCCATTATCATGATGCTAATTTCCTTCATCATGATGCATATTTCTTACATCTTTATGGACATTTCTTTCATCATGATCCATATTTCCTTCATCATGATGCTCATTTCCTACATCACGAGGCTCATTTCCTTGATGATGATTCTTGTTTTCTTCATCATGATGCTCATTTTCATCATCATGATGGATAAATCTATCGTCATGATGCATATTTTCTTCATCATGATACATGTTTCCTTCATCATGATGCCTATTCCCTGCAGCATGGTGCTCATTTCCTTCATAATGATGCATATTTCCTTCATCGTGATGCATACTTTCTTCATCTTGATGCTCATTTTCTTCACTATGATGCTCATTTCCTTCATCGGATGCATATTTACTTCATCTTGATGCATATTTACTATCACGATGCGTATTTTCTTCATCATGATGCACTTTCCCTTCATCACGAAGCTCATTTCCTTCGTCATGATACGTATTTCCTTCATCATGATGCCTATTCCTTCATCATGATGATTATTTCCTACATCATTATGGTCATCTCCTTCATCATGATGCTCATTTCAGTCATCTTGATGATCTTTTCCTTTATCATGATGCTCATTTCCTTAGTCTTGATGCATATTTCCTTTATCATGATGCTCATTCCTTCATCATGATGCATATTTCCTTCATCATGATGCTCAATCCCTTTATCATGATGCGTATTTCCTTCATCATGATGATCATTTCCTTTATTATTTTGGTCATTTCCTTCATAATGATGCTCATTTCCATCATCTTAATGATCGTTTCCTTCATCGTGATACTCATTTTCTTCATCATGATGTATATTTCCTATACATGATTCTTATTTCCTTCATCATGATGCTCATTTCCTTCATCATTATGATAATTTCCTTCATCATTATACAAATTTTCTCATGATGCTCATTTCAATCATCTTGATAATGGTTTCCTTCATCGTGATGCTCATTTCCTTCATCATGATGCATATTTCCTACATCATGATGCTTATTTCCATCATCACGATGCTCTTCTTTATCATGATGCTCGTTTTCCTTTATCGTGATGCTTATTTTCTTCATCATCACGCTCATTTCCTTCATTATAATGTATATTTCCTTAATCATGACGCTTTTTCCTACATCATGATGCATATTCCTTCATAATGATGATCTTTTCCTACGTCATAATTCATATTTTCTTCATGATTTTGCTCATTTCCATCATCTTGGTTATCGTTTTCTTCATCGTGATACTCATTTCCTTCATCATGATGCTTAGTACCATCATCATGATGCTCTCCTTTATCATGATGCTCATTTCATTAATCATTATGCAGATTTCCTTCATCATGATGCTCAATTCCTTCATTATGATACATATTTCTTTCATCATGATGCTCTTCCAACATCATGATTCATATGTCCTTCGTCTCGATGCTGAATGACTTTATCATGATGCAATTCATCATCATAATGCTCATTTCCATCATCATGATGCACATTTCCATCAGCACGATGCACATTTTTTGCATCACGACGCTCATTTCCTATGTCATGATGCTCATTTCCTACATCATGATGCTAATTTCCTTCATGATGATGCATATTTAATTCATCATGTTGGTCATTTCCTACATCATTATGCTCATTTCCTTCATCATTATGCTCATTTCCTTCATCATGAGGCTCATTTCCTTCATCATGATGCATGTTTGCTTCATCATGATGCTAATTTCCTACATCACGATGCTCATTCATTCATCATGACACATATTTCCTTCACCGTGATGCACATTTCATACATTATGATGCATATTTCCTTCGTCTCGATGATGAATGACTTCATCATGAAGCTCATTTCCATCATCATGATGCGTATTTCCTACATCATGATGCTCATTTCCATCATTTTAATGATCGTTTTCTTCATCTTGATGCTCATTTAATTAATCATGATGCATATTTCATTCATCATGATGCTCATTTCCTAAATCATGATGCATATTTCCTTCATCAAGATGCTTATTTCCGTCATCTTAATGAACATTTCCTTCATTATGATGCTCATTTCCTTCATCATAATGCATATTTCCTTAATCATGATGTTCATTTCCATCATCGTGATGCTCATTTCCTTCATCATGATTCATATTTCATTTATCATGAGGCTCATTTCCTACATCATGACGCATGTTTCCTTCATCACGATGCCTATTTCCTACATTATTATTCCTTCAACATGATAATCATTTCCATCATAATGATGCTTATTTCCTTCATCATGATATTCACTTCCTACATCATGATGTTCATTTAAATCATCATGATGCTCATTTCATTGATCATGATGTATATTTCCTTCATCATGATGCTCAATTCCTACATCATGATGCATATTTCTTCAATCATGATGCTCATTTCCATCATCTTATTAATCGTTTCCTTCATCATGATACTCTATTACTTTATCATGATGTATATTTCCTTAATCATGATTTTTATTTCCTTTATCATGATGCGTATTTCCTTCATCAAGATGCTCATTTCCTACATCATGATGCTAATTTCCTTCATCATTATGCATATTTCCTACATCTTTAAAGTCATTTCTTTCATCGTGATGCGTATTTCCTTCATCATGATGCTCATTTCCATTATCATGATGCTAATTTCCTTCATCATGATGCATATTTCCTACATCTTTATGGACATTTCTTTCATCATGATCCATATTTCCTTCATCATGATGCTCATTTCCTACATCACGAGGCTCATTTCCTTGATGATGATTCTTGTTTTCTTCATCATGATGCTCATTTCCATCATCATGATGGATAAATCTATCGTCATGATGCATATTTTCTTCATCATGATACATGTTTCCTTCATCATGATGCCTATTTCCTGCAGCATGGTGCTCATTTCCTTCATAATGATGCATATTTCCTTCATCGTGATGCATACTTTCTTCATCTTGATGCTCATTTTCTTCACTATGATGCTCATTTCCTTCATCGGATGCATATTTACTTCATCTTGATGCATATTTACTATCACGATGCGTATTTTCTTCATCATGATGCACTTTCCCTTCATCACGATGCTCATTTCCTTCGTCATGATGCGTATTTCCTTCATCATGATGCCTATTCCTTCATCATGATGATTATTTCCTACATCATTATGGTCATCCCCTTCATCATGATGCTCTTTTCAGTCATCTTGATGGTCGTTTCCTTTATCATGATGCTCATTTCCTTAGTCTTGATGCATATTTCCTTTATCATGATGTTCATTTCCTTCATCATGATGCATATTTCCTTCATCATGATGCTCAATCCCTTTATCATGATGCGCATTTCCTTCATCATGATTATCATTTCCTTTATCATTTTGGTCATTTCCTTCATAATGATGCTCATTTCCATCATCTTAATGATTGTTTCCTTTATCGTGATACTCATTTTCTTCATCATGATGCATATTTCCTATATCATGATTCTTATTTCCATCATCATGATGCTCATTTCCTTCATCATTATGATCTTTTCCTTCATCATTATACAAATTTTCTCAAGATGCTCATTTCAATCATCTTGATAATGGTTTCCTTCATCGTGATGCTCATTTCCTTCATCATGATGCATATTTCCTACATCATGATGCTTATTTCCATCATCACGATGCTCTCCTTTATCATGATGCTCGTTTTCCTTTATCGTGATGCATATTTTCTTCTTCATCACGCTCATTTCCTTCATTATAATGCATATTTCCTTAATAATGATGCTCTTTCCTACATCATGATGCATATTCCTTCATTATGATGCTCTTTATCTACATCATAATTCATATTTTCTTCTTGATGTTGCTCATTTCCATCATCTTGATTATCGTTTTCTTCATCGTGATACTCATTTCCTTAATCATGTTGCTTAGTACCATCATCATGATGCTCTCCTTTATCATGATGCTCATTTCATTAATCATTATGTAGATTTCCTTCATCATGATGCTCACTTCCTTCATTATGATACATATTTCTTTCATCATGATGCTCTTCCAACATCATGATGCATATGTCTTCATCTCGATGATGAATGACTTTATCATGATGCAATTCTTCATCATAATGCTCATTTACTTCATCATGATGCACATTTCCATCAGCATGATGCGCATTTTCTGCATCATGACGCTCATTTCCTATATCATGATGCTCATTTCCTACATCATGATGCTAATTTCCTTCATCATGATGCATATTTAATTCATCATGTTGGTCATTTCCTACATCATTATGCTCATTTCCTTCATCATTATGCTCATTTCCTTCATCATGAGGCCCATTTCCTTCATCATGATTCATGTTTGCTTCATCATGATGCTAATTTCCTACATCACAATGCTCATTCATTCATCATGACACATATTTCCTTCACCGTGATGCACATTTCGTACATTATGATGCATATTTCCTTCGTCTCGATGATGAATGACTTCATCATGAAGCTCATTTCCATCATCATGATGCGTATTTCCTACATCATGATGCTCATTTCCATCATTTTAAAGATCGTTTCCTTCATCTTGATGCTCATTTAATTAATCATGATGCATATTTCATTCATCATGATGCTCATTTCTTAAATCATGATGCATATTTCCTTCATCAAGATGCTCATTTCCGTCATCTTAATGAACATTTCCTTCATTATGATGCTCATTTCCTTCATCATAATGCATATTTCCTTAATCATGATGTTCATTTCCATCATCGTGATGCTCATTTCCTTCATCATGATTCATATTTCATTCATCATGAGGCTCATTTCCTTCATCATGACGCATGTTTCCTTCATCACGATGCATATTTCCTACATTATTATGCTTATTTCCTTCATTATGATGCATATTTCCTTCAACATGATAATCATTTCCATCATAATGATGTTTATTTCCTTCATCATGATATTCACTTCCTACAACATGATAAAGGAAATATGCATCAAGACTAAGGAAATGAGCATCATGATAAAGGAAACGATCATCAAGATGACTGAAATGAGCATCATGATGAAGGGGATGACCATAATGATGTAGGAAATAATCATCATGATGAAATAATAGGCATCATGATGAAGGAAATACGCATCATGACGAAGGAAATGAGCATCGTGATGAAGGGAAAGTGCATCATGATGAAGAAAATACGCATCGTGATAGTAAATATGCATCAAGATGAAGTAAATATGCATCCGATGAAGGAAATGAGCATCATAGTGAAGAAAATGAGCATCAAGATGAAGAAAGTATGCATCACGATGAAGGAAATATGCATCATTATGAAGGAAATGAGCACCATGCTGCAGGAAATAGGCATCATGATGAAGGAAACATGTATCATGATGAAGAAAATATGCATCATGACGATAGATTTATCCATCATGATGATGGAAATGAGCATCATGATGAAGAAAACAAGAATCATCATCAAGGAAATGAGCCTCGTGATGTAGGAAATGAGCATCATGATGAAGGAAATATGGATCATGATGAAAGAAATGTCCATAAAGATGTAGGAAATATGCATCATGATGAAGGAAATTAGCATTATGATAATGGAAATGAGCATCATGATGAAGGAAATACGCATCATGATGAAAGAAATGACTTTAAAGATGTAGGAAATATGCATCATGATGAAGGAAATTAGCATCATGATGTAAAAAATGAGCATCTTGATAAAGGAAATACGCATCATGATAAAGGAAATAAGAATCATGATGAAGGAAATATGCATCATGATAAAGGAATAGAGTATCATGATGAAGGAAACGATTAATAAAATGATGGAAATGAGCATCGTGATTGAAGAAATATGCATCATGATGTAGGAAATGAGCATCATGATGAAGGAAATATACATCATGATCAATGAAATGAGCATCATGATGATTTAAATGAACATCATGATGTAGGAAGTGAATATCATGATGAAGGAAATAAGCTTCATTATGATGGAAATGATTATCATGTTGAAGGAAATATGCATCATAATGAAGGGAATGAGCATAATAATGTAGGAAATAGGCGTCGTGATGAAGGAAACATGCGTCATGATGAAGGAAATGAGCCTCATGATGAATGAAATATGCATCATGATGAAGGAAATGAGCATCATGATGATGGAAATGAAAATCATGATTAAGGAAATATGCATTATGATGAAGGAAATGAGCATCATAATGAAGGAAATGTTCATTAAGATGACGAAAATGAGCATCTTGATGAAGGAAATATGCATCATGATTTAGGAAATGAGCATCATGATGAAAGAAATATGCATCATGATTAATTAAATGAGCATCAAGATGAAGGAAACGATCATTAAAATGATGGAAATGAGCAACATGATGTAGGAAATACGCATCATGATGATGGAAATGAGCTTCATGATGAGGTCATTCAGCATCGAGACGAAGGAAATATGCATCATAATGTAGGAAATGTGCATCACGATGAAGGAAATATGCATCATGATGAATGAAATGAGCATTGTGATGTAGGAAATTAGCATCATAATGAAGGAAACATGCATCATGACGAAGGAAATGAGCCTCATGATGAAGGAAATGAGCATAATGATGAAAGAAATGAGCATAATGACGTAGGAAATGACCAACATGATGAATTAAATATGCATCATGATGAAGGAAATTTGCATCATGATGTAGGAAATGAGCATCATTACATAGGAAATGAGCGTCATGATGCAGGAAATGCGCATCATGCTGATGGAAATGTGGATCATGATGAAGGAAATGAGCATTATGATGAAGAATTGCATCATGATAAAGTCATTCAGCATCGAGACGAAGGACATATGCATCATAATGTAGGAAATGTGCATCACGATGAAGGAAATATGCATCATGATGAATGAAATGAGCATTGTGATATAGGAAATTAGCATCATAATGAAGGAAACATGCATCATGACGAAGGAAATGAGCCTCATGATGAAGGAAATGAGCATAATGATGAAAGAAATGAGCATAATGATGTAGGAAATGACCAACATGATGAATTAAATATGCATCATGATGAAGGAAATTAGCATCATGATGTAGGAAATGAGCATCATTACATAGGTCATCATGATGAAGGAAATGCGCATCATGATAAAGGAATTGAGCATCATGATGAAGGAGATGACCATAATGATGTAGGAAATAATCATCATGATGAAGGAAATACACATTATGACGAAGGAAATGAGCATCGTGATGAAGGGAAAGTGCATCATGATGAAGAAAATATGCATCGTGATAGTAAATATGCATCAAGATGAAGTAAATATGCATCCGATGAAGGAAATGAGCATCATAGTGAAGAAAATGAGCATCATGATGAAGAAAGTATGCATCATGATGAAGGAAATATGCATCATTATGAAAGAAATATGCATCGGAACAAAGGAAGTGAGAGCATCAAAATGAAGGAAATATGCATCGAAACAAAGGAAATATTGATCGTTACAATAAAACAAGCATAAAAAAGAAGAAAATCTGCATCGAAACGAATTAAATGTTGATCGTAACAAGAAAAGGAGCATCAAAATGAAGTAAATATGCTTCGAAACGAAGGAAATGCTGATCGTAACGAGAAAAAGTGCATCAAAATGAAAGAAATATGCATCAAAACGAACGAAATATTGATCGTAACGAGAAAATGAGCATCAAAATGAAGGAAATATGCATCGAAATGAAGGAAATGTTGATCGTAATGAGAATAGGAGCATCAAAATGATGAAAATCTGCATCGAAACGAATGAAATGTTGATCATAACGAGAAAAGGAGCACCAAAATGAAGTAAATATGCATCGAAACGAAGGAAATGTTGATCGTAACGAGAAAAGGAGCATCAAAATGAAGGAAATATGCATCGAAACGAAGGTAATATTGATCGTAACGAGAAAATAAGAATCAAAATGTAGGAAATATGCATCAAAACAAAGGAAATATTGATCATAATGAGAAAACGAGCATCAAAAAGAAGGAAATCTGCATCGAAACGAGTGAAATGTTAATCGTAACAAGAAAAGGAGCATAAAAATGAAGTAAATATACATCGAAACGAAGGAAATGCTGATCATAACGGGAAATGAGCATCAAAATGAAGGAAATATGCATCGAAACGAAGGAAATATTGATCGTAACGAGAAAATGAGCATCAAAATGAAGGAAATATGCATCGAAACAGAGGAAATATTGATCGTAACGAGAAAACGAGCATAAAATAGAAGGAAATCTGCATCGAAACAAAAGAAATGTTGATCGTAACAAGAAAAGGAGCATCAAAATGAAGGAAATATGCATCGAAACGAAGGAAATGCTGATCGTAACGAGACAAGGAGCATCAAAATGAAGGAAATATGCATCGAAACGAAGGAAATGTTGATCGTAACGAGAAAATGAGCATCAAAATGAAGGGAATATGCATCGAAACGAAGGAAATATTGATCGTAATGAGAAAACGAGCATTAAAATGAAGGAAATATTCATCGAAACGAAGGAAATGTTGATCGTAATGAGAGGAGAATCAAAATGAAGAAAATATGCATCGAAAAGAAGGAAATGCTGATCGTAACGAGAAAAGGAGCATCAAAATGAAGGAAATATGCAACGAAACGAAGGTAATATTGATCGTAAAGAGAAAATGAGAATAAAAAAAAAGGAAATATGCAACGAAATAGAGTAAATATTGATCGTAACGAGAAAATGAGCATAAAAAGAAGGAAATCTGCATCGAAACGAAGGAAATGTTGATCGTAACAAGAAAAGGAGCATCAAAATAAAGGAAATATTCATCGAAACGATGGAAATATTGATCATAATGAGAAAAGGAGCATTAAAATGAAGGAAATATTCATCGAAACGAAAGAAATATTGATCGTAATGAGAAAAGGAGCATCAAAATGAAGTAAATATGCTTCGAAACGAAGGAAATGCGGATCGTAACGAGAAAAGGACTATCAAAATGAAGGAAATATGCATCGAAACGAAGGAAATGCTGATCATAACAAGAAAATGGGCATCAAAATGAAGGAAATATGCATCGAAATGAAGGTAATATTGATCGTAACAAGAAAAAGAGAATCAAAACGAAGGAAATATGCATCGAAACAGAGGAAATATTGATCGTAACGGGAAAACGAGCATAAAAAGAAGGAAATTTGCATCGAAACAAATGAAATGTTGATCGTAACAAGAAAAGGAGCATCAAAATGAAGGAAATATGCATCGAACGAAGGAAATATTAATAGTAACGAGAAAATAAGCATTAAATGAAGGAAATATTCATCGAAACGAAGGAAATATTGATCGTAATGAGAAAATGAGCATCAAAATAAAGTAAATATGCAACGAAACAAAGGTAATATTGATCGTAACGAGAAAATGAGAATCAAAACGTAGGAAATATGTATCGAAACAAAGGAAATATTGATCTTAATGAGAAAACGAGCATAAAAAAGAAGGAAATCTGCATCGAAACGAATAAAATGTAGATCGTAACAAGAAAAGGAGCATCAAAATGAAGTAAATATGCATCGAAACGAAGGAAATATTGATCATAATGAGAAAAGGAGCATTAAAATGAAGGAAATATTCATCGAAACAAAGGAAATATTGATCGTAATGAGAAAAGGAGCATCAAAATGAAGTAAATATGCATCGAAACGAAGGAAATGCTGATCAAACGAGAAAAGGAGCATCAAAATGAAGGAAATATGCAACGAAATAGAGTAAATATTGATCGTAACGAGAAAATGAGCATAAAAAGGAAGGAAATCTGCATCGAAACGAAGGAAATATTGATCGTAACAAGAAAAGGAGCATCAAAATGAAGGAAATATTCATCGAAACGAAGGAAATATTGATCATAATGATAAAAGGAGCATTAAAATGAAGGAAATATTCATCGAAACAAAGGAAATATTGATCGTAATGAGAAAAGGAGCATCAAAATGAAGTAAATATGCTTCGAAACGAAGGAAATGTGGATCGTAACGAGAAAAGGAGCATCAAAATAAAGGAAATATGCATCGAAACGAAGGTAATACTGATCATAACGAGAAAATGAGAATCAAAACGTAGGAAATACGCATCGAAACAAAGGAAATATTGATCGTAACGAGAAAATGAGCATCAAAAAGAAGGAAATCTGCATCGAAACGAATGAAATGTTGATCGTAACAAGAAAAGGTGCATCAAAATGAAGTAAATATGCATCGAAACGAAGGAAATGCTGATCATAACGAGAAAATGAGCATCAAAATGAAGGAAATATGCATCGAAACGAAGGAAATATTGATCGTAACGAGAAAATGAGCATCAAAATGAAGGAAATATGCATCGAAACGAAGGAAATATTGATCGTAACGAGAAAACGAGCATTAAAATGAAGGAAATATTCATCAAAACGAAGGAATTGTTGATCGTAATGAGAGGAGCATCAAAATGAAGAAAATATGCATCGAAACAAAGGAAATATTGATCATAACGAGAAAATGAGCATTAAAATGAAGGAAATATTCATCAAAACGAAGGAAATATTGATCGTAATTAGAAAAGGAGCATCAAAATAAAGGAAATATGTATCGAAACAAAGGTAATATTGATCGTAACGAGAAAATGAGAATCAAAACGTAGGAAATATGCATCGAAACGAAAGTATTATTGATCGTAAAGAGAAAATGAGAATCAAAACGAAGGAAATATGCATCAAGATGAAGGACATATTGATCGTAACGAGAGAACGAGCATCAAAAAGAAGAAAATATGCATCGAAACGAAGGTAATATTGATCGTAACGAGAAAATGAGAATCAAAATGTAGGAAATATGCATCGAAACAAAGGAAATATTGATCGTGACAAGAAAACGAGCATAAAAAAGAAGGAAATGTTAATCGTAACAAGAAAAGAAGCATCAAAATGAAGTAAATATGCATCGAAACGAAGGAAATGCTGATCATAACGAGAAAATGAGCATCAAAATAAAGGAAATATGCATCGAAACGAAGGAAATATTGATCGTAACGAGAAAATGAGCATCAAAATGAAGGAAATATGCATCGAAACGAAGGAAATATTGATCGTAACGAGAAAACAAGCATCAAAAAGAAGGAAATCTGCATCGAAACGAAGGAAATGCTGATCATAACGAGAAAATGAGCATCAAAATGAAGGAAATATGCATCGAAACGAAGGTAATATTGATCGTAACGAGAAAAAGAGAATCAAAACGAAGGAAATATGCATCGAAACAGAGGAAATATTGATCGTAACGAGAAAACAAGCATAAAAGAAGGAAATATGCATCGAAACGAATGAAATGTTGATCGTAACAAGAAAAGGAGCATCAAAATGAAGGAAATACGCATCGAACGAAGGAAATATTAATCGTAACAAGAAAATAAGCATTAAAATGAAGGAAATATTCATCGAAATGAAGGAAATATTGATCGTAATGAGAAAATGAGCATCAAAATGAAGGAAATATGCATCGAAACAAAAGTAATATTGATCGTAACGAGAAAATGAGAATCAAAACGTAGGAAATATGCATCGAAATAAAGGAAATATTGATCGTAACGAGAAAACGAGCATAAAAAAAGAAGGAAATCTGCATCGAAACGAATGAAATGTTGATCGTAACAAGAAAAGGATCATCAAAATGAAGTAAATATGCATCGAAACGAAGGAAATATTGATCATAATGAGAAAAGGAGCATTAAAATGAAGGAAATATTCATCGAAACGAAGGAAATATTAATCGTAATGAGAAAGGAGCATCAAAATGAAGTAAATATGCATCGAAACGAAGGAAAGGCTGATCATAACGAGAAAACGAGAATTAAAATGAAGAAAATATTCATCGAAATGAAGAAAATGTAGATCGTTATGAGAAAGGAGCATCAAAATGAAGGAAATATGCATCGAAACAAAGGAAATATTGATCATAACGAGAAAATGAGCATTAAAATGAAAGAAATATTCATCGAAACGAAGGAAATATTGATCGTAATGAGAAAACGAGCATCAAAATGAAGGAAATATGCATCGAAACAAAGGTAATATTGATCGTAACGAGAAAATGAGAATCAAAATGTAGGAAATATGCATCGAAACGGAGGTATTGTTGATCGTAAAGAGAAAATGAGAATCAAAACGAAGGAAATATGCATCGAAACGAAGGAAATATTGATCGTAACGAGAAAACGAGCATCAAAAAGAAGGAAATCTGCATCGAAATGAATGAAATGTTGATCGTAACGAGAAAAAGGAGCATCAAAATGAAGTAAATATGCATCGAAACGAAGAAAATGCTGATCGTAACGAGAAAAGGATCATCAAAATGAAGGAAATATGCATCGAAACGAAGGAAATATTGGTCGTAACGAGAAAATGAGCATTAAAATGAAGGAAATATTCATCGAAATGAAGTAAATATTTATCGTAATGAGAAAACGAGCATCAAAAAGATGGAAATCTGCATCAAAACGAATGAAATGTTGATCATAACGAGAAAAGGAGCATCAAAATGAAGTAAATATGCATCAAAACGAAGGAAATGCTGATCGTAACGAAAAAAGGAGCATCAAAATGAAGGAAATATGCATCGAAACGAAGGAAATGTTGACCGTAACGAGAAAATTAGCATTAAAATGAAGGAAATATTCATCGAAACGAAGGAAATGTTGATCGTAACGAGAAAAGGAGCATCAAAAAAAAGGAAATATGCATCAAACAAAGAAAATGTTGATCATAACTAGAAAAGGAGCATCAAAATGAAGTAAATATGCATCGAAACGAAGGTTATGTTGACCGTAACGAGAAAAGGAGCATCAAAATGAAGGAAATATGCATCGAAACAAAGGTAATATTGATCATAAAGAGAAAATGAGAATCAAAACGAAGGAAATATACATCGAAACAAAGGAAATATTGATCGTAACGAGAAAACGAGTATCAAAAAGAAGAAATCTGCATCGAAACGAATGAAATTTTGTTCGTAACAAGAAAAGAATAATCAAAATGAAGTAAATATGCATCGAAACGAAGGAAATGCTGATCGTAACGAGAAAAAGTGCATCAAAATGAAGGAAATATACATCAAAACGAAGAAAATAATGATCGTAATGAGAAAATGAGCATTAAAATGAAGGAAATATTCATCTAAACGAAGGAAATATTGATCTAATGAGAATAGGAGCATCAAAATGATGGAAATCTGTATCGAAACGAATGAAATATTGATCATAACGAGAAAAGGAGCATCAAAATGAAGTAAATATGCATCGAAACGAAGAAAATATTGATCGTAACGAGAAAAGGAGCATCAAAATAATGGAAATATGTATCGAACGAAGGTAATATTGATCGTAACGAGAAAATGAGAATCAAAATGTAGGAAATATGCATCGAAACAAAGGAAATATTGATCGTAACAAGAAAACGAGCATAAAAAAGAAGGAAATCTGCATCGAAACGAATGAAATGTTAATCGTAACAAGAAAAGGAGCATCAAAATGAAGTAAATATGCATCGAAACGAAGGAAATGGTGATCATAACGAGAAAATGAGCATCAAAATAAAGGAAATATGCATCGAAACGAAGGAAATATTGATCGTAACGAGAAAATGAGCATCAAAATGAAGGAAATATGCATCGAAACGAAGAAAATATTGATCGTAACGAGAAAATGAGCATCAAAATGAAGGAAATATGCATCGAAACGAAGGAAATATTGATTGTAATGAGAAAACGAGCATCAAAAAGAAGGAAATATGCATCGAAACGAAGGTAATATTGATCGTAACGAGAAAAAGACAATCAAAACGAAGGAAATATGCATCGAAACGGAGGAAATATTGATCGTAACGAGAAAACGAGCATAAAAAAAAGGAAATCTGCATCGAAACGAATGCAATGTTGATCGTAACAAGAAAAGGAGCATCAAAATGAAGGAAATATGCATCGAACGAAGGAAATATTAATCGTAACGAGAAAATAAGCATTAAAATGAAGGAAATATTTATCGAAATGAAGGAAATATTGATCGTAATGAGAAAATGAGCATCAAAATGAAGGAAATATGCATCGAAACAAAAGTAATATTGATCGTAACGAGAAAATGAGAATCAAAACATAGGAAATATGCATCGAAACACAAGAAATATTGATCGTAACGAGAAAACGAGCATAAAAAAGAAGGAAATCTGCATCGAAACGAACGAAATGTTGATCGTAACAAGAAAAGGAGCATCAAAATGAAGTAAATATGCATCGAAACGAAGGAAATATTGATCATAATGAGAAAAGGAGCATTAAAATGAAGGAAATATTCATCGAAACGAAGGAAATATTGATCGTAATGAGAAAAGGAGCATCAAAATGAAGTAAATATGCATCGAAACGAAGGAAATGCTGATCATAACGAGAAAACGAGGATTAAAATGAAGGAAATATTCATTGAAATGAAGAAAATGTTGATCGTAATGAGAAAGGAACATCAAAATGAAGGATATATGCATCGAAACAAAGGAAATATTGATCATAACGAGAAAATGAGCATTAAAATGAAGGAAATATTCATCGAAACGAAGGAAATATAGATCGTAATGAGAAAATGAGCATCAAAATGAAGGAAATATGCATCGAAACAAAGGTAATATTGATCGTAACGAGAAAATGAGAATCAAAATGTAGGAAATATGCATCGAAACGAAGGTATTGTTGATCGTAACGAGAAAATGAGAATCAAAACGAAGGAAATATGCATCGAAATGAAAGAAATATTGATCGTAACGAGAAAACAAGCATCAAAAAGAAGGAAATCTGCATCGAAACGAATGAAATGTTGATCGAAACGAGAAAAAGGAGCATCAAAATGAAGTAAATATGCATCGAAACGAAGGAAATGCTGATCGTAACGAGAAAAGGATCATCAAAATGAAGGAAATATGATCGTAACGAGAAAATGAGCATTAAAGTGAAGAAAATAATCATCGAAACGAAGTAAATATTGATCGTAACAAGAAAACGAGCATCAAATAGGTGGAAATCTGCATCAAAACGAATGAAATGTTGATCTTAACGAGAAAAGGAGCATCAAAATGAAGTAAATATGCATCGAAACGAAGGAAATGTTGATCGTAACGAGAAAATTAGCATTAAAATGAAGGAAATATTCATCGAAACGAAGGAAATGTAGATCGTAACGAGAAAAGGAGCATCAAAATGAAGGAAATATGCATCGAAACGAAGGAAATGTTGATCGTAACGAGAAAATTAGCATTAAAATGAAGGAAATATTCATCGAAACGAAGGAAATGTAGATCGTAACGAGAAAAGGAGCATCAAAAAGAAGGAAATATGCATCAAACAAAGGAAATGTTGATCATAACTAGAAAATGAGCATCAAAATGAAGTAAATATGCATCGAAACGAAGGAAATGTTGATCGTAACGAGAAAAGGAGCATCAAAATGAAGGAAATATGCATCGAAACAAAGGTAATATTGATCATAAAGAGAAAATGAGAATCAAAACGAAGGAAATATGGATCGAAACGAAGGAAATGCTGATCATAACGAGAAAATGAGCATGAAAATGAAGGAAATATGCATCGAAACGAAGGTAATATTGATCGTAACGAGAAAAAGAGAATCAAAACGAAGGAAATATGCATCGAAACGGAGGAAATATTGATCGTAACGAGAAAACGAGCATAAAAAGAAGGAAATCTGCATCGAAACGAATGCAATGTTAATCGTAACAAGAAAAGGAGCATCAAAATGAAGGAAATATGCATCGAACGAAGGAAATATTAATCTTAACGAGAAAATAAGCATTAAAATTAAGGAAATATTTATCGAAATGAAGGAAATATTGATCGTAATGAGAAAATGAGCATCAAAATGAAGGAAATATGCATCGAAACAAAAGTAATATTGATCGTAACGAGAAAATGAGAATCAAAACATAGGAAATATGCATCGAAACACATGAAATATTGATCGTAACGAGAAAACGAGCATAAAAAAGAAGGAAATCTGCATCGAAACGAATGAAATGTTGATCGTAACAAGAAAAGGAGCATCAAAATGAAGTAAATATGTATCGAAACGAAGGAAATATTGATCATAATGAGAAAAGGAGCATTAAAATGAAGGAAATATTCATCGAAACGAAGGAAATATTGAACGTAATGAGAAAAGGAGCATCAAAATGAAGTAAATATGCATCGAAACGAAGGAAATACTGATCATAACGAGAAAACGAGCATTAAAATGAAGGAAATATTCATCGAAACGAAGAAAATGTTGATCGTAATGAGAAAGGAGCATCAAAATGAAGGATATATGCATCGAAACAAAGGAAATATTGATCATAACGAGAAAATGAGCATTAAAATGAAGGAAATATTCATCGAAACGAAGGAAATATTGATCGTAATGAGAAAACGAGCATCAAAATGAAGGAAATATGCATCGAAACAAAGGTAATATTGATCGTAACGAGAAAATGAGAATCAAAATGTAGGAAATATGCATCGAAACGAAGGTATTGTTGATCGTAACTAGAAAATGAGAATCAAAACGAAGGAAATATGCATCGAAATGAAGGAAATATTGATCTTAACGAGAAAACGAGCATCAAAAAGAAGGAAATCTGCATCGAAACGAATGAAATGTTGATCGAAACGAGAAAAAGGAGCATCAAAATGAAGTAAATATGCATCGAAACGAAGGAAATGCTGATCGTAACGAGAAAAGGATCATCAAAATGAAGGAAATATTGATCGTAACGAGAAAATGAGCATTAAAATGAAGAAAATAATCATCGAAACGAAGTAAATATTGATCGTAACAAGAAAACGAGCATCAAATAGGTGGAAATCTGCATCAAAACAAATGAAATGTTGATCTTAACGAGAAAAGGAGCATCAAAATGAAGTAAATATGCATCGAAACGAAGGAAATGCTGATCGTAACGAGAAAAGGAGCATCAAAATGAAGGAAATATGCATCGAAACGAAGGAAATGTTGATCGTAACGAGAAAATTAGCATTAAAATGAAGGAAATATTCATCGAAACGAAGGAAATGTAGATCGTAACGAGAAAATGAGAATCAAAAAGAAGGAAATATGCATCAAACAAAGGAAATGTTGATCATAACTAGAAAAGGAGCATCAAAATGAAGTAAATATGCATCGAAACGAAGGAAATATTAACCGTAACGAGAAAAGGAGCATCAAAATGAAGGAAATATGCATCGAAACAAAGGTAATATTGATCATAAAGAGATAATGAGAATCAAAACGAAGGAAATATGGATCGAAACGAAGGAAATGCTGATCATAACGAGAAAATGAGCATGAAAATAAAGGAAATATGCATCGAAACGAAGGTAATATTGATCGTAACGAGAAAAAGAGAATCAAAACGAAGGAAATATGCATCGAAACAGAGGAAATATTGATCGTAACGAAAAAACGAGCATAAAAAGAAGGAAATCTGCATCGAAACGAATGAAATGTTGATCGTAACAAGAAAAGGAGCATCAAAATGAAGGAAATATGCATCGAACGAAGGAAATATTAATCGTGACGAGAAAATAAGCATTAAAATTAAGGAAATATTTATCGAAATGAAGGAAATATTGATCGTAATGAGAAAATGAGCATCAAAATAAAGGAAATATGCATCGAAACAAAAGTAATATTGATCATAACGAGAAAATGAGAATCAAAACATAGGAAATATGCATCGAAACACAGGAAATATTGATCGTAACGAGAAAACGAGCATAAAAAAGAAGGAAATCTGCATCGAAACGAATGAAATGTTGATCGTAACAAGAAAAGGAGCATCAAAATGAAGTAAATATGTATCGAAACGAAGGAAATATTGATCATAATGAGAAAAGGAGCATTGTAATGAAGGAAATATTCATCGAAACGAAGGAAATATTGATCGTAATGAGAAAAGGAGCATCAAAATGAAGTAAATATGCATCGAAACGAAGGAAATATTGATCATAACGAGAAAACGAGCATTAAAATGAAGGAAATATTCATCGAAACGAAGAAAATATTGATCGTAATGAGAAAGGAGCATCAAAATGAAGGATATATGCATCGAAACAAATGAAATATTAATCATAACGAGAAAATGAGCATTAAAATGAAGGAAATATTCATCGAAACGAAGGAAATATTGATCGTAATGAGAAAACGAGCTTTAAAATGAAGGAAATATTCATTGAAACGAAGGAAATATTGATCGTAATGAGAATAGGAGCATCAAAATGAAGTAAATATGCTTCGAAACGAAGGAAATGCAGATCGTAACGAGAAAAGGAGCATCAAAATGAAGGAAATATGCATCAAAACGAAGGTAATACTGATCGTAACGAGAAAATGAGAATCAAAACATAGGAAATACGCATCGAAACAAAGGAAATATTGATCGTAACGAGAAAATAAGCATCAAAAAGAAGGAAATCTGCATCGAAACGAATGAAATGTTGATCGTACAAGAAAAGGTGCATCAAAATGAAGTAAATATGCATCGAAACGAAAGAAATGCTGATCATAACGAGAAAATGAGCATCAAAATGAAGGAAATATGCATCGAAACGAGGAAATATTGATCGTAACGAGAAAATGAGCATCAAAATAAAGGAAATATGCATCGAAACGAAGGAAATATTGATCGTAACGAGAAAACGAGCATTAAAATGAAGGAAATATTCATCGAAACGAAGGAAATGTTGATCGTATTGAGAAAGGAGCATCAAAATGAAGAAAATATGCATCGAAACAAAGGAAATATTGATCATAACGAGAAAATGAGCATTAAAATGAAGGAAATATTCATCAAAACGAAGGAAATATTGATCGTAATTAGAAAAGGAGCATCAAAATAAAGGAAATATGTATCGAAACAAAGGTAATATTGATCGTAACGAGAAAATGAGAATCAAAATGTAGAAAATATGCATCGAAACGAAAGTATTATTGATCGTAAAGAGAAAATGAGAATCAAAACGAAAGAAATATGCATCAAAATGAAGGAAATATTGATCGTAACGAGAAAACGAGCATCAAAAAGAAGGAAATATGCATCGAAACGAAGGTAATATTGATCGTAACGAGAAAATGAGAATCAAAATGTAGGAAATATGTATCGAAACAAAGGAAATATTGATCGTGACAAGAAAACGAGCATAAAAAAGAAGGAAATCTGCATCGAAACGAATGAAATATTAATCGTAACAAGAAAAGGAGCATCAAAATGAAGTAAATATGCATCGAAACAAAGGAAATACTGATCATAACGAGAAAATGAGCATCAAAATATAGGAAATATGCATCGAAACGAAGGGAATATTGATCGTAACGAGAAAATAAGCATCAAAATGAAGGAAATATGCATCGAAACGAAGGAAATATTGATCGTAACGAGAAAACAAGCATCAAAAAGAAGGAAATATGCATCGAAACGAAGGAAATGCTGATCATAACGAGAAAATGAGCATCAAAATGAAGGAAATATGCATCGAAACGAAGGTAATATTGATCGTAACGAGAAAAAGAGAATCAAAACGAAGGAAATATGCATCGAAACAGAGGAAATATTGATCGTAACGAGAAAACAAGCATAAAAAGAAGGAAATCTGCATCGAAATGAATGAAATGTTGATCGTAACAAGAAATGGAGCATCAAAATGAAGGAAATACGCATCGAACGAAGGAAATATTAATCATAACAAGAAAATAAGCATTAAAATGAAGGAAATATTCATCGAAATAAAGGAAATATTGATCGTAATGAGAAAATGAGCATCAAAATGAAGGAAATATGCATCGAAACAAAAATAATATTTGATCGTAACGAGAAAATGAGAATCAAAACGTAGGAAATATATATCGAAATAAAGGAAATATTGATCGTAACGAGAAAACGAGCATAAAAAAGAAGGAAATCTGCATCGAAACAAATGAAATGTTGATCGTAACAAGAAAAGGATCATCAAAATGAAGTTAATATGCATCGAAACGAATGAAATATTGATCATAATGAGAAAAGGAGCATTAAAATAAAGGAAATATTCATCGAAACGAAGGAAATATTGATCGTAATGAGAAAAGGAGCATCAAAATGAAGTAAATATGCATCGAAACGAAGGAAATGCTGATCATAACGAGAAAACGATCATCAAAATGAAGAAAATATTCATCGAAATGAAGAAAATGTAGATCGTAATGAGAAAGGAGCATCAAAATGAAGGAAATATGCATCGAAACAAAGGAAATATTGATCATAACGAGAAAATGAGCATTAAAATGAAGGAAATATTCATCGAAACGAAGGAAATATTGATCGTAATGAGAAAACGAGCATCAAAATGAAGGAAATATGAATCGAAACAAAGGTAATATTGATCGTAACGAGAAAATGAGAATCAAAACGTAGGAAATATGCATCGAAACGAAGGTATTGTTGATCGTAAAGAGAAAATGAGAATCAAAACGAAGGAAATATGCATCGAAACGAAGGAAATATTGATCGTAACGAGAAAACGTGCATCAAAAAGAAGGAAATCTGCATCAAAATGAATGAAATGTTGATCGTAACGAGAAAAAGGAGCATCAAAATGAAGTAAATATGCATCGAAACGAAGAAAATGCTAATCGTAACGAGAAAAGGATCATCAAAATGAAGGAAATATGCATCGAAACGAAGGAAATATTGATCGTAACGAGAAAATGAGCATTAAAATGAAGGAAATATTCATCGAAATGAAGTAAATATTTATCGTAATGAGAAAACGAGCATCAAAAAGATGGAAATCTGCATCAAAACGAATGAAATGTTGATCGTAACGAGAAAAGGAGCATCAAAATGAAGTAAATATGCATCAAAACGAAGGAAATGCTGATCGTAACGAAAAAAGGAGCATCAAAATGAAGGAAATATGCATCGAAACGAAGGAAATGTTGATCGTAACGAGAAAATTAGCATTAAAACGAAGGAAATATTGATTGTAATGAGAAAACGAGCATCAAAAAGAAGGAAATATGCATCGAAACGAAGGTAATATTGATCGTAACGAGAAAAAGACAATCAAAACGAAGGAAATATGCATCGAAACAGAGGAAATATTGATCGTAACGAGAAAATGAGCATAAAAAGAAGGAAATCTGCATCGAAACGAATGAAATGTTGATCGTAACAAGAAAAGGAGCATCAAAATGAAGGAAATATGCATCGAACGAAGGAAATATTAATCGTAACGAGAAAATAAGCATTAGAATTAAGGAAATATTTATCGAAATGAAGGAAATATTGATCGTAATGAGAAAATGAGCATCAAAATGAAGGAAATATGCATCGAAACAAAAGTAATATTGATCGTAACGAGAAAATGAGAATCAAAACATAGGAAATATGCATCGAAACACAGGAAATATTGATCGTAATGAGAAAACGAGCATAAAAAGAAGGAAATCTGCATCGAAACGAATGAAATGTTGATCATAACAAGAAAAGGAGCATCAAAATGAAGTAAATATGCATCGAAACGAAGGAAATATTGATCATAATGAGAATAGGAGCATTAAAATGAAGGAAAATTCATCAAAACGAAGGAAATATTGATCGTAATGAGAAAAGGAGCATCAAAATGAAGTAAATATGCATCGAAACGAAGGAAATGCTGATCATAACGAGAAAACGAGCATTAAAATGAAGGAAATATTCATCGAAACGAAGAAAATGTTGATCGTAATGAGAAAGGAGCATCAAAATGAAGGATATATGCATCGAAACAAAGGAAATATTGATCGTAACGAGAAAATGAGCATTAAAATGAAGTAAATATTCATCGAAACGAAGTAAATATTGATCGTAATGAGAAAATGAGCATCAAAATTAAGGAAATATGCATCGAAACAAAGGTAATATTGATCGTAACGAGAAAATAAGAATCAAAACGTAGGAAATATGCATCGAAACGAAGGTATTGTTGATCGTAAAGAGAAAATGAGAATCAAAACGAAGGAAATATGCATCGAAACGAAGGAAATATTGATCGTAACGAGAAAACGAGCATAAAAAAAAGGAAATCTGCATCTAAACGAATAAAATGTTGATCGAAACGAGAAAAAAGAAGCATCAAAATGAAGTAAATATGCATCGAAACGAAGGAAATGCTGATCGTAATGAGAAAAGGATCATCAAAATGAAGGAAATATGAATCGAAACGAAGGAAATATTGATCGTAACGAGAAAATGAGCATTAAAATGAAGGAAATAATCATCGAAACGAAGTAAATATTGATCGTAACAAGAAAACGAGCATAAAAAAGGTGGAAATCTGCATCAAAACGAATGAAATATTAATCTTAACGAGAAAAGGAGCATCAAAATGAAGTAAATATGCATCGAAACGAAGGAAATGCTGATCGTAACGAGAAAAGGAGCATTAAAATGAAGGAAATATGCATCGAAACGAAGGAAATGTTGATCGTAATGAGAAAATTAGCATTAAAATGAAGGAAATATTCATCGAAACGAAGGAAATGTTGATCGTAACGAGAAAAGGAGCATCAAAAAGAAGGAAATATGCATCAAACAAAGGAAATGTTGATCATAACTAGAAAAGGAGCATCAAAATGAAGTAAATATGCATCGAAACGAAGGAAATGTTGACCGTAACGAGAAAAGGAGCATCAAAATGAAGGAAATATGCATCGAAACAAAGGTAATATTGATCATAAAGAGAAAATGAGAATCAAAACGAAGGAAATATGGATCGAAACGAAGGAAATGATGATCATAACGAGAAAATGAGCATCAAAATGAAGGAAATATGCATCAAAACGAAGGTAATATTGATCGTAACGAGAAAAAGAGAATCAAAACGAAGGAAATATGCATCGAAACAGAGGAAATATTGATCGTAACGAGAAAACGAGCATAAAAAGAAGGAAATCTGCATCGAAACGAATGAAATGTTGATCGTAACAAGAAAAGGAGCATCAAAATGAAGGAATTATGCATCGAACGAAGGAAATATTGATCATAATGAGAAAAGGAGCATTAAAATGAAGGAAATATTTTTCGAAACGAAGGAAATATTGATCGTAATGAGAAAAAGGAGCATCAAAATGAAGTAAATATGCATCGAAACGAAGGAAATGCTGATCATAACGAGAAAATGAGCATTAAAATGAAGGAAATATTCATCGAATCGAAGGAAATATTGAAATGTTGATCGTAATGAGAAAGGAGCATCAAAATGAAGGATATATGCATCGAAACAAAGGAAATATTGATCATAACGAGAAAATGAGCATTAAAATGAAGGAAATATTCATCGAAACGAAGAAAATATTGATCGTAATGAGAAAACGAGCATCAAAATGAAGGAACTATGCATCGAAACAAAGGTAATATTGATCGTAACGAGAAAATGAGAATCAAAACGTAGGAAATATGCATCGAAACGAAGGTATTATTGATCGTAAAGAGAAAATGAGAATCAAAACGAAGGAAATATACATCGAAACGAAGGAAATATTGATCGTAACGAGAAAACGAGCATCAATAAAAAGGAAATCTGCATCTAAACGAATGAAATGTTGATCGAAACGAGAAAAAGAAGCATCAAAATGAAGTAAATATGCATCGAAACGAAGGAAATGCTGATCATAACTAGAAAAGGAGCATCAAAATGAAGAAAATATGCATCGAAACGAAGGAAATGTTGATCGTAACGAGAAAATTAGCATTAAAATGAAGGAAATATTCATCGAAACGAAGGAAATGTAGATCGTAACGAGAAAATGAGCATCAAAAAGAAGGAAATATGCATCAAACAAAGGAAATGTTGATCATAACTAGAAAAGGAGCATCAAAATGAAGTAACTATGCATCGAAACGAAGGAAATATTAACCGTAACGAGAAAATGAGCATCAAAATGAAGGAAATATGCATCGAAACAAAGGTAATATTGATCATAAAGAGAAAATGAGAATCAAAACGAAGGAAATATGGATCGAAACGAAGGAAATGCTGATCATAACGAGAAAATGAGCATGAAAATAAAGGAAATATTCATCAAAACGAAGGTAATATTGATCGTAACGAGAAAAAGAGAATCAAAACGAAGGAAATATGCATCGAAACAGAGGAAATATTGATCGTAACGAAAAAACGAGCATAAAAAGAAGGAAATCTGCATCGAAACGAATGAAATGTTGATCGTAACAAGAAAAGGAGCATCAAAATGAAGGAAATATGCATCGAACGAAGGAAATATTAATCGTAACGAGAAAATAAGCATTAAAATTAAGGAAATATTTATCGAAATGAAGGAAATATTGATCGTAATGAGAAAATAAGCATCAAAATGAAGGAAATATGCATCGAAACAAAAGTAATATTGATCATAACGAGAAAATGAGAATCAAAACATAGGAAATATGCATCGAAACACAGGAAATATTGATCGTAACGAGAAAACGAGCATAAAAAAGAAGGAAATCTGCATCGAAACGAATGAAATGTTGATCGTAATAAGAAAAGGAGCATCAAAATGAAGTAAATATGCATCGAAACGAAGGAAATATTGATCATAATGAGAAAAGGAGCATTGAAATGAAGGAAATATTCATCGAAACGAAGGAAATATTGATCGTAATGAGAAAAGGAGCATCAAAATGAAGTAAATATGCATCGAAACGAAGGAAATATTGATCATAACGAGAAAACGAGCATTAAAATGAAGGAAATATTCATCGAAACGAAGAAAATGTTGATCGTAATGAGAAATGAGCATCAAAATGAAGGATATATGCATCGAAACAAATGAAATATTGATCATAACGAGACAATGAGCATTAAAATGAAGGAAATATTCATCGAAACGAAGGAAATATTGATCGTAATGAGAAAACGAGCTTTAAAATGAAGGAAATATTCATCGAAACGAAGGAAATATTGATCGTAATGAGAAAAGGAGCATCAAAATGAAGTAAATATGCTTCGAAACGAAGGAAATGCAGATCGTAACGAGAAAAGGAGCATCAAAATGAAGGAAATATGCATCGAAACGAAGGAAATGTTGATCGTATTGAGAAAGGAGCATCAAAATGAAGAAAATATGCATCGAAACAAAGGAAATATTGATCATAACGAGAAAATGAGCATTAAAATGAAGGAAATATTCATCAAAACGAAGGAAATATTGATCGTAATTAGAAAAGGAGCATCAAAATAAAGGAAATATGTATCGAAACAAAGGTAATATTGATCGTAACGAGAAAATGAGAATCAAAATGTAGGAAATATGCATCGAAACGAAAGTATTATTGATCGTAAAGAGAAAATGAGAATCAAAACGAAAGAAATATGCATCAAAATGAAGGAAATATTGATCGTAACGAGAAAACGAGCATCAAAAAGAAGGAAATATGCATCGAAACGAAGGTAATATTGATCGTAACGAGAAAATAAGAATCAAAATGTAGGAAATATGCATCGAAACAAAGGAAATATTGATCGTGACAAGAAAACGAGCTTAAAAAAGAAGGAAATCTGCATCGAAACGAATGAAATATTAATCGTAACAAGAAAAGGAGCATCAAAATGAAGTAAATATGCATCGAAACGAAGGAAATGCTGATCATAACGAGAAAATGAGCATCAAAATATAGGAAATATGCATCGAAAGGAAGGGAATATTGATCGTAACGAGAAAATAAGCATCAAAATGAAGGAAATATGCATCGAAACGAAGGAAATATTGATCGTAACGAGAAAACAAGCATCAAAAAGAAGGAAATATGCATCGAAACAAAAGTAATATTGATCGTAACGAGAAAATGAGAATCAAAACGTAGGAAATATGTATCGAAATAAAGGAAATATTGATCGTAACGAGAAAACGAGCATAAAAAAGAAGGAAATCTGCATCGAAACAAATGAAATGTTGATCGTAACAAGAAAAGGATCATCAAAATGAAGTAAATATGCATCGAAACGAAGGAAATATTGATCATAATGAGAAAAGGAGCATTAAAATAAAGGAAATATTCATCGAAACGAAGGAAATATTGATCGTAATGAGAAAAGAAGCATCAAAATGAAGTAAATATGCATCGAAACGAAGGAAATGCTGATCATAACGAGAAAACGAGCATCAAAATGAAGAAAATATTCATCGAAATGAAGAAAATGTAGATCGTAATGAGAAAGGAGCATCAAAATGAAGGAAATATGCATCGAAACAAAGGAAATATTGATCATAACGAGAAAATGAGCATTAAAATGAAGGAAATATTGATCGTAATGAGAAAACGAGCATCAAAATGAAGGAAATATGCATCGAAACAAAGGTAATATTGATCGTAACGAGAAAATGAGAATCAAAACGTAGGAAATATGCATCGAAACGAAGGTATTGTTGATCGTAAAGAGAAAATGAGAATCAAAATGAAGGAAATATGCATCGAAACGAAGGAAATATTGATCGTAACGAGAAAACGAGCATCAAAAAGAAGGAAATCTGCATCAAAATGAATGAAATGTTGATCGTAACGAGAAAAAGGAGCATAAAAATGAAGTAAATATGCATCGAAACGAAGAAAATGCTAATCGTAACGAGAAAAGGATCATCAAAATGAAGGAAATATGCATCGAAACGAAGGAAATATTGATCGTAACGAGAAAATGAGCATTAAAATGAAGGAAATATTCATCGAAATGAAGTAAATATTTATCGTAATGAGAAAACGAGCATCAAAAAGATGGAAATCTGCATCAAAACGAATGAAATGTTGATCGTAACGAGAAAAGGAGCATCAAAATGAAGTAAATATGCATTAAAACGAAGGAAATGCTGATCGTAACGAAAAAAGAAGCATCAAAATGAAGGAAATATGCACCGAAACGAAGGAAATGTTGATCGTAACGAGAAAATTAGCATTAAAATGAAGGAAATATTCATCGAAACGAAGGAAATATTGATTGTAATGAGAAAACGAGCATCAAAAAGAAGGAAATATGCATCGAAACGAATGTAATATTGATCGTAACGAGAAAAAGACAATCAAAACGAAGGAAATATGCATCGAAACAGAGGAAATATTGATCGTAACGAGAAAACGAGCGTAAAAAGAAGGAAATCTGCATCGAAACGAATGAAATGTTGATCGTAACAAGAAAAGGAGCATCAAAATGAAGGAAATATGCATCGAACGAAGGAAATATTAATCGTAACGAGAAAATAAGCATTAAAATTAAGGAAATATTTATCGAAATGAAGGAAATATTGATCGTAATGAGAAAATGAGCATCAAAATGAAGGAAATATGCATCAAAACAAAAGTAATATTGATCGTAACGAGAAAATGAGAATCAAAACATAGGAAATATGCATCGAAACACAGGAAATATTGATCGTAACGAGAAAACGAGCATAAAAAAGAAGGAAATCTGCTTCGAAACGAATGAAATGTTGATCGTAATAAGAAAAGGAGCATCAAAATGAAGTAAATATGCATCGAAACGAAGGAAATATTGATCATAATGAGAAAAGGAGCATTGAAATGAAGGAAATATTCATCGAAACGAAGGAAATATTGATCGTAATGAGAAAAGGAGCATCAAAATGAAGTAAATATGCATCGAAACGAAGGAAATATTGATCATAACGAGAAAACGAGCATTAAAATGAAGGAAATATTCATCGAAACGAAGAAAATGTTGATCGTAATGAGAAATGAGCATCAAAATGAAGGATATATGCATCGAAACAAATGAAATATTGATCATAACGAGAAAATGAGCATTAAAATGAAGGAAATATTCATCGAAACAAAGGAAATATTGATCGTAATGAGAAAACGAGCTTTAAAATGAAGGAAATATTCATCGAAACGAAGGAAATATTGATCGTAATGAGAAAAGGAGCATTAAAATGAAGTAAATATGCTTCGAAACGAAGGAAATGCAGATCGTAACGAGAAAAGGAGCATCAAAATGAAGGAAATATGCATCAAAACGAAGGTAATACTGATCGTAACGAGAAAATGAGAATCAAAACGTAGGAAATACGCATCGAAACAAAGGAAATATTGATCGTAACGAGAAAATAAGCATCAAAAAGAAGGAAATCTGCATCGAAACGAATGAAATGTTGATCGTACAAGAAAAGGTGCATCAAAATGAAGTAAATATGCATCGAAACGAAAGAAATGCTGATCATAACGAGAAAATGAGCATCAAAATGAAGGAAATATGCATCGAACTGAAGGAAATATTGATCGTAACGAGAAAATGAGCATCAAAATAAAGGAAATATGCATCGAAACGAAGGAAATATTGATCGTAACGAGAAAACGAGCATTAAAATGAAGGAAATATTCATCGAAACGAAGGAAATGTTGATCGTAATGAGAAAGGAGCATCAAAATGAAGAAAATATGCATCGAAACAAAGGAAATATTGATCATAACGAGAAAATGAGCATTAAAATGAAGGAAATATTCATCAAAACGAAGGAAATATTGATCGTAATTAGAAAAGGAGCATCAAAATAAAGGAAATATGTATCGAAACAAAGGTAATATTGATCGTAACGAGAAAATGAGAATCAAAATGTAGGAAATATGCATCGAAACGAAAGTATTATTGATCGTAAAGAGAAAATGAGAATCAAAACGAAAGAAATATGCATCAAAATGAAGGAAATATTGATCGTAACGAGAAAACGAGCATCAAAAAGAAGGAAATATGCATCGAAACGAAGGTAATATTGATCGTAACGAGAAAATGAGAATCAAAATGTAGGAAATATGCATCGAAACAAAGGAAATATTGATCGTGACAAGAAAACGAGCATAAAAAAGAAGGAAATCTGCATCGAAACGAATGAAATATTAATCGTAACAAGAAAAGGAGCATCAAAATGAAGTAAATATGCATCGAAACGAAGGAAATGCTGATCATAACGAGAAAATGAGCATCAAAATATAGGAAATATGCATCGAAAGGAAGGGAATATTGATCGTAACGAGAAAATAAGCATCAAAATGAAGGAAATATGCATCGAAACGAAGGAAATATTGATCGTAACGAGAAAACAAGCATCAAAAAGAAAGAAATATGCACCGAAACAAAAGTAATATAGATCGTAACGAGAAAATGAGAATCAAAACGTAGGAAATATGTATCGAAATAAAGGAAATATTGATCGTAACGAGAAAACGAGCATAAAAAAGAAGGAAATCTGCATCGAAACAAATGAAATGTTGATCGTAACAAGAAAAGGATCATCAAAATGAAGTAAATATGCATCGAAACGAAGGAAATATTGATCATAATGAGAAAAGGAGCATTAAAATAAAGGAAATATTCATCGAAACGAAGGAAATATTGATCGTAATGAGAAAAGGAGCATCAAAATGAAGTAAATATGCATCGAAACGAAGGAAATGCTGATCATAACGAGAAAACGAGCATCAAAATGAAGAAAATATTCATCGAAATGAAGAAAATGTAGATCGTAATGAGAAAGGAGCATCAAAATGAAGGAAATATGCATCGAAACAAAGGAAATATTGATCATAACGAGAAAATGAGCATTAAAATGAAGGAAATATTCATCGAAACGAAGGAAATATTGATCGTAATGAGAAAACGAGCATCAAAATGAAGTAAATATGCATCGAAACAAAGGTAATATTGATCGTAACGAGAAAATGAGAATCAAAACGTAGGAAATATGCATCGAAACGAAGGTATTGTTGATCGTAAAGAGAAAATGAGAATCAAAATGAAGGAAATATGCATCGAAACGAAGGAAATATTGATCGTAACGAGAAAACGAGCATCAAAAAGAAGGAAATCTGCATCAAAATGAATGAAATGTTGATCGTAACGAGAAAAAGGAGCATCAAAATGAAGTAAATATGCATCGAAACGAAGAAAATGCTAATCGTAACGAGAAAAGGATCATCAAAATGAAGGAAATATGCATCGAAACGAAGGAAATATTGATCGTAACGAGAAAATGAGCATTAAAATGAAGGAAATATTCATCGAAATGAAGTAAATATTTATCGTAATGAGAAAACGAGCATCAAAAAGATGGAAATCTGCATCAAAACGAATGAAATGTTGATCGTAACGAGAAAAGGAGCATCAAAATGAAGTAAATATGCATTAAAACGAAGGAAATGCTGATCGTAACGAAAAAAGAATCATCAAAATGAAGGAAATATGCACCGAAACGAAGGAAATGTTGATCGTAACGAGAAAATTAGCATTAAAATGAAGGAAATATTCATCGAAACGAAGGAAATATTGATTGTAATGAGAAAACGAGCATCAAAAAGAAGGAAATATGCATCGAAACGAATGTAATATTGATCGTAACGAGAAAAAGACAATCAAAACGAAGGAAATATGCATCGAAACAGAGGAAATATTGATCGTAACGAGAAAACGAGCGTAAAAAGAAGGAAATCTGCATCGAAACGAATGAAATGTTGATCGTAACAAGAAAAGGAGCATCAAAATGAAGGAAATATGCATCGAACGAAGGAAATATTAATCGTAACGAGAAAATAAGCATTAAAATTAAGGAAATATTTATCGAAATGAAGGAAATATTGA
The DNA here is from genome assembly GCA_023678885.1 of Pogostemon cablin. NCBI lineage: Eukaryota > Viridiplantae > Streptophyta > Magnoliopsida > Lamiales > Lamiaceae > Pogostemon > Pogostemon cablin. The sequence goes on from CM042955.1 coordinate 49,818,409, forward strand.
TCGTAATGAGAAAATGAGCATCAAAATGAAGGAAATATGCATCGAAACAAAAGTAATATTGATCGTAACGAGAAAATGAGAATCAAAACATAGGAAATATGCATCGAAACACAGGAAATATTGATCGTAATGAGAAAACGAGCATAAAAAAGAAGGAAATCTGCATCGAAACGAATGAAATGTTGATCGTAACAAGAAAAGGAGCATCAAAATGAAGTAAATATGCATCGAAATGAAGGAAATATTGATCATAATGAGAAAAGGAGCATTAAAATGAAGGAAAATTCATCGAAACGAAGGAAATATTGATCGTAATGAGAAAAGGAGCATCAAAATGAAGTAAATATGCATCGAAACGAAGGAAATGCTGATCATAACGAGAAAACGAGCATTAAAATGAAGGAAATATACATCGAAACGAAGAAAATATTGATTGTAATGAGAAAGGAGCATCAAAATGAAGGATATATGCATCGAAACAAAGGAAATATTGATCGTAACGAGAAAATGAGCATTAAAATAAAGGAAATATTCATCGAAACGAAGGAAATATTGATCGTAATGAGAAAACGAGCATCAAAATGAAGGAAATATGCATCGAAACAAAGGTAATATTGATCGTAACGAGAAAATAAGAATCAAAATGTAGGAAATATGCATCGAAACGAAGGTATTGTTGATCGTAAAGAGAAAATGAGAATCAAAACGAAGGAAATATGCATCGAAACGAAGGAAATATTGATCGTAACGAGAAAACGAGCATAAAAAAAAGGAAATCTGCATCTAAACGAATGAAATGTTGATCGAAACGAGAAAAAGAAGCATCAAAATGAAGTAAATATGCATCGAAACGAAGGAAATCCTGATCGTAATGAGAAAAGGATCATCAAAATGAAGGAAATATGAATCGAAACGAAGGAAATATTGATCGTAACGAGAAAATGAGCATTAAAATGAAGGAAATAATCATCGAAACGAAGTAAATATTGATCGAAACAAGAAAACGAGCATAAAAAAGGTGGAAATCTGCATCAAAACGAATGAAATATTGATCTTAACGAGAAAAGGAGCATCAAAATGAAGTAAATATGCATCGAAACGAAGGAAATGCTGATCGTAACGAGAAAAGGAGCATCAAAATGAAGGAAATATGCATCGAAACGAAGGAAATGTTGATCGTAATGAGAAAATTAGCATTAAAATGAAGGAAATATTCATCGAAACGAAGGAAATGTTGATCGTAACGAGAAAAGGGGCATCAAAAAGAAGGAAATATGCATCAAACAAAGGAAATGTTGATCATAACTAGAAAAGGAGCATCAAAATGAAGTAAATATGCATCGAAACGAAGGAAATGTTGACCGTAACGAGAAAAGGAGCATCAAAATGAAGGAAATATGCATCGAAACAAAGGTAATATTGATCATAAAGAGAAAATGAGAATCAAAACGAAGGAAATATGGATCGAAACGAAGGAAATGCTGATCATAACGAGAAAATGTGCATCAAAATGAAGGAAATATGCATCGAAACGAAGGTAATATTGATCGTAACGAGAAAAAGAGAATCAAAACGAAGGAAATATGCATCGAAACAGAGGAAATATTGATCGTAACGAGAAAACGAGCATAAAAAGAAGGAAATCTGCATCGAAACGAATGAAATGTTGATCGTAACAAGAAAAGGAGCATCAAAATGAAGGAAATACGCATCGAACGAAGGAAATATTATTCGTAACGAGAAAATAAGCATTAAAATTAAGGAAATATTTATCGAAATGAAGGAAATATTGATCGTAATGAGAAAATGAGCATCAAAATGAAGGAAATATGCATCGAAACAAAAGTAATATTGATCGTAACGAGAAAATGAGAATCAAAACATAGGAAATATGAATCGAAACACAGGAAATATTGATCGTAACGAGAAAACGAGCACAAAAAAGAAGGAAATCTGCATCGAAACGAATGAAATATTGATCGTAACAAGAAAAGGAGCATCAAAATGAAGTAAATATGCATCGAAACGAAGGAAATATTGATCATAATGAGAAAAGGAGCATTAAAATGAAGGAAATATTCATCGAAACGAAGGAAATATTGATCGTAATGAGAAAAGGAGCATCAAAATGAAGTAAATATGCATCGAAACGAAGGAAATGCTGATCATAACGAGAAAATGAGCATTAAAATGAAGGAAATATTCATCGAAACGAAGGAAATATTGAAATGTTGATCGTAATGAGAAAGGAGCATCAAAATGAAGGATATATGCATCGAAACAAAGGAAATATTGATCATAACGAGAAAATGAGCATTAAAATGAAGGAAATATTCATCGAAACGAAGGAAATATTGATCGTAATGAGAAAACGAGCATCAAAATGAAGGAACTATGCATCGAAACAAAGGTAATATTGATCGTAACGAGAAAATGAGAATCAAAACGTAGGAAATATGCATCGAAACGAAGGTATTGTTGATCGTAAAGAGAAAATGAGAATCAAAACGAAGGAAATATACATCGAAACGAAGGAAATATTGATCGTAACGAGAAAACGAGCATAAAAAAAAAGGAAATCTGCATCTAAACGAATGAAATGTTGATCGAAACGAGAAAAAAAAGCATCAAAATGAAGTAAATATGCATCGAAACGAAGGAAATGCTGATCGTAATGAGAAAAGGATCATCAAAATGAAGGAAATATGAATCGAAACGAAGGAAATATTGATCGTAACGAGAAAATGAGCATTAAAATGAAGGAAATAATCATCGAAACGAAGTAAATATTGATCGTAACAAGAAAACGAGCATCAAAAAGGTGGAAATCTGCATCAAAACGAATGAAATATTGATCTTAACGAGAAAAGGAGCATCAAAATGAAGTAAATATGCATCGAAACGAAGGAAATGCTGATCGTAACGAGAAAAGGAGCATCAAAATGAAGGAAATATGTATCGAAACGAAGGAAATGTTGATCATAACGAGAAAATGAGCATGAAAATGAAGAAAATATGCATCGAAACGAAGGTAATATTGATCGTAACGAGAAAAAGAGAATCAAAACGAAGGAAATATGCATCGAAACAGAGGAAATATTGATCGTAACGAAAAAATGAGCATAAAAAGAAGGAAATCTGCATCGAAACGAATGAAATGTTGATCGTAACAAGAAAAGGAGCATCAAAATGAAGGAAATATGCATCGAACGAAGGAAATATTAATCGTAACGAGAAAATAAGCATTAAAATTAAGGAAATATTTATCGAAATGAAGGAAATATTGATCGTAATGAGAAAATCAGCATCAAAATGAAGGAAATATGCATCGAAACAAAAGTAATATTGATCGTAACGAGAAAATGAGAATCAAAACATAGGAAATATGCATCGAAACACAAGAAATATTGATCGTAACGAGAAAACGAGCATAAAAAAGAAGGAAATCTGCATCGAAACGAATGAAATGTTGATCGTAACAAGAAAAGGAGCATCAAAATGAAGTGAATATGCATCGAAACGAAGGAAATATTGATCATAATGAGAAAAGGAGCATTAAAATGAAGGAAATATTCATCGAAACGAAGGAAATATTGATCGTAATGAGAAAAGGAGCATCAAAATGAAGTAAATATGCATCGAAACGAAGGAAATACTGATCATAACGAGAAAACGAGCATTAAAATGAAGGAAATATTCATCGAAACGAAGAAAATGTTGATCGTAATGAGAAAGGAGCATCAAAATGAAGGATATATGCATCGAAACAAAGGAAATATTGATCATAACGAGAAAATGAGCATTAAAATGAAGGAAATATTCATCGAAATGAAGGAAATATTCATCGAAACGAAGGAAATATTGATCGTAATGAGAAAACGAGCATCAAAATGAAGGAAATATGCATCGAAACAAAGGTACTATTAATCGTAACGAGAAAATGAGAATCAAAACGTAGGAAATATGCATCGAAACGAAGGTATTGTTGATCGTAAAGAGAAAATGAGAATCAAAACGAAGGAAATATGCATCGAAATGAAGGAAATATTGATCGTAACGAGAAAACGAGCATTAAAAAAAGGAAATTTGCATCTAAACGAGTGAAATGTTGATAGAACCGAGAAAAAGAAGCATCAAAATGAAGTAAATATGCATCGAAACTAAGGAAATGCTGATCGTAATGAGAAAAGGATCATCAAAATGAAGGAAATATGAATCGAAACGAAGGAAATATTGATCGTAACGAGAAAATGAGCATTAAAATGAAGGAAATAATCATCGAAACGAAGTAAATATTGATCGTAACAAGAAAACGAGCATCAAAAAGGTGGAAATCTGCATCAAAACGAATGAAATGTTGATCTTAACGAGAAAAGGAGCATCAAAATGAAGTAAATATGCATCGAAACGAAGGAAATACTGATCGTAACGAGAAAAGGAGCATCAAAATGAAGGAAATATGCATCGAAATAAGGAAATGTTGATCGTAACGAGAAAATTAGCATTAAAATGAAGGAAATATGCATCGAAACGAAGGAAATATTGATCGTAACGAGAAAACGAGCATCAAAAAAAAGGAAATCTGCATCTAAACGAATGAAATGTTGATCGAAATGAGAAAAAGAAGCATCAAAATGAAGTAAATATGCATCGAAACGAAGGAAATGCTGATCGTAATGAGAAAAGGATCATCAAAATGAAGAAAATATGAATCGAAACGAAGGAAATATTGATCGTAACGAGAAAATGAGCATTAAAATGAAGGAAATAATCATCGAAACGAAGTAAATATTGATCGTAACAAGAAAACGAGCATCAAAAAGGTGGAAATCTGCATCAAAACGAATGAAATATTGATCTTAACGAGAAAAGGAGCATCAAAATGAAGTAAATATGCATCGAAACGAAGGAAATGCTGATCGTAACGAGAAAAGGAGCATCAAAATGAAGGAAATATGCATCGAAACGAAGGAAATGTTGATCGTAACGAAAAATTAGCATTAAAATAAAGGAAATATTCATCGAAACGAAGGAAATGTTGATCGTAACGAGAAAAGGAGCATCAAAATGAAGTAAATATGCATCGAAACGAAGGAAATGTTGACCGTAACGAGAAAAGGTGCATCAAAATGAAGGAAATATGCATCGAAACAAAGGTAATATTGATCATAAAGAGAAAATGAGAATCAAAACGAAGGAAATATGGATCGAAATGAAGGAAATGCTGATCATAACGAGAAAATGAGCATCAAAATGAAGGAAATATGCATCGAAACGAAGGTAATATTGATCGTAACGAGAAAAAGAGAAACAAAACGAAGGAAATATGCATCGAAACAGAGGAAATATTGATCGTAACGAGAAAACGAGCATAAAAAGAAGGAAATCTGCATCGAAACGAATGAAATGTTGATCGTAACAAGAAAAGGAGCATCAAAATGAAGGAAATATGCATCGAACGAAGGAAATATTAATCGTAACGAGAAAATAAGCATTAAAATTAAGGAAATATTTATCGAAATGAAGGAAATATTGATCGTAATGAGAAAATGAGCATCAAAATGAAGGAAATATGCATCGAAACAAAAGTAATATTGATCGTAACGAGAAAATGAGAATCAAAACATAGGAAATATGCATCGAAACACAGGAAATATTGATCGTAACGAGAAAACGGGCATAAAAAAGAAGGAAATCTGCATCGAAACGAATGAAATATTGATCGTAACAAGAAAAGGAGCATCAAAATGAAGTAAATATGCATTGAAACGAAGGAAATGATTATCATAACGAGAAAATGAGCATCAAAATGAAGGAAATATGCATCGAAACGAAGGAAATATTGATCGTAACGAGAAAATGAGCATCAAAATGAAGGAAATATGCATCGAAACGAAGGAAATGTTGATCGTAATAAGAAATGGAGCATCAAAATGAAGGAAATCTGCATCAAAACGAATTAAATGTTGATCGTAACGAGAAAAGGAGCATCAAAATGAAGTAAATATGCATCAAAACGAAGGAAATGCTGATCGTAACGAGAAAAGTAGCATAAAAAAGAAGGAAATCTGCATCGAAACGAATTAAATGTTGATCGTAACAAGAAAAGATGCATCAAAATGAAGGAAATATGCATCGAACGAAGGAAATGATGATCGTTACGAGAAAAGGAGCATCAAAATGAAGGAAATATGCATCGAAACGAAGGAAATATTGGTCGTAACGAGAAAATGAGCATTAAAATGAAGAAAATATTCATCGAAACGAAGTAAATATTGATCGTAACGAGAAAACAAGCATAAAAAAAGGAAATCTGGATCAAAACGAATGAAATGTTGATCGTAACGAGAAAAGGAGCATCAAAATGAAGTAAATATGCATTAAAACGAAGAAAATGGTGATCGTAACAAGAAAAGGAGCATCAAAATGAAGGAAATATGCATCGAAACGAAGGAAATATTGATCGTAACGAGAAAATGAGCATTATAATGAATGAAATATTCATCGAAACGAAGGAAATGTTGATCGTAATGAGAAAAGGAGCATCAAAATGAAGGAAATATTCATCGAAACAAAGTAAACATTGATCGTAACTAGAAAACGAGCATCAAAAAGAAGTAAATCTGCATCAAAACGAATGAAATGTTGATCGTAACGAGAAAAGGAGCATTAAAATGAAGTAAATATGCATCAAAACGAAGGAAATGCTTATCTTAACGAGAAAAGGAGCATCAAAATGAAGGAAATATGCATCGAAACGAAGGAAATGTTGATCGTAACAAGAAAATGAGTATTAAAATGAAGGAAATATTCATCGAAATTAAGGAAATGTTGATCGTAATGAGAAAATGAGCATCAAAATGAAGGAAATATGCATCAAACAAAGGAAATGTTGATCATAACTAGAAAAGGAGCGTCAAAATGAAGGAAATATGCATCGAAACGAAGGTAATATTGATCGTAACGAGAAAAGGAGCATCAAAATGAAGGAAATATGCATCGAAACGAAGGTAATATTGATCGTAAAGAGAAAATGAGAATCAAAACGAAGGAAATATGCATCGAAACAAAGGAAATATTGATCATAACGAGAAAATGAGCTTAAAAAAAAGAAATCTGCATCGAAACGAATGAAATATAGTTCGTAACATGAAAAGGAGCATCAAAATAATGTAAATATGCATCGAAACGAAGGAAATGCAGATCGTAACGAGAAAAAGTACATCAAAATGAAGGAAATATACATCGAAACGAAGAAAATATTGATCGTAACGAGAAAATGAGCATTAAAATGAAGAAAATATTCATCGAAACGAAGGAAATGTTGATCGTAATGAGAATAGGAGCTTCAAAATGATGGAAATCTGCATCAAAACGAATTAAATGTTGATCGTAACGAGAAAAGGAACATCAAAATGAAGTAAATATGCATCAAAACGAAGGAAATACTGATCGTAACGAGAAAACGAGCATAAAAAATAAGGAAATCTGCATCAAAACGAATGAAATGTTGATCGTAACGAGAAAAGGAGCATCAAAATGAAGTAAATATGCGTCAAAACGAAGGAAATGCTGATCATAACGAGAAAAGGAGCATCAAAATGAAGGAAATATGTGTCGAAACGAAGGAAATGTTGATCGTAACGAGAAAATGAGCATTAAAATGAAGGAAATATTCATCGAAACGAAGGAAATTTTGATCGTAATGAGAAAAGGAGCATCAAAATGAAGGAAATATGCATCAAATAAAGGAAATGTTGATCGTAACTAGAAAAGGAGCATCAAAATGAAGTAAATATGCATCGAAACGAATGAAATGTTGATCGTAACGAGAAAAAGAGCATCAAAATGAAGGAAATATGCATTGAAACGAAGGTAATATTGATCGTAACGAGAAAATGAGAATCAAAACGAAGGAAATATGCACCGAAACATAGGAAATATAGATCATAACGAGAAAACGAGCATAAAAAAGAAGGAAATCTGCATCGAAAGGAATGAAATGTTGATCGTAACAAGAAAAGTAGCATCAAAATGAAGGAAATATGCATCGAACGAAGGTAATATTGATCGTAACGAGAAAAGAAGCATCAAAATGAAGGAAATATGCATCGAACGAAGGAAATGCTGATCGTAACGAGAAAATGAGCATCAAAATAAAGGAAATATGCATCGAAACGAAAGCAATATTGGTCGTAACGAGAAAATGAGCATTAAAATGAAGGAAATATTCATCGAAATGAAGTAAATATTGATCGTAACGAGAAAACAAGCATAAAAAAAAAGGAAATCCGCATCGAAACGAATGAAATGTTGATCATAACGAGAAAAGGAGCATCAAAATGAAGTAAATATGCATTAAAACGAAGGAAATGGTGATCGTAACGAGAAAAGGAGCATCAAAATAAAGGAAATATGCATCGAAACGAAGGAAATATTGATCGTAACGAGAAAATGAGCATTAAAATGAATGAAATATTCATCGAAACGAAGGAAATATTGATCGTAATGAGAAAAGGAGCATCAAAATGAAGGAAATATGCATCAAACAAAGGAAATGTTGATCATAACTAGAAAAAGAGCATCAAAATGAAGTAAATATGCATCGAAACGAAGGAAATATTGATCGTAACGAGAAAAGGAGCATCCAAATGAAGGAAATATGCATCGAAATGAAGGTAATATTGATCCTAAAGAGAAAATGAGAATCAAAACGAAGGAAATATGCATCGAAACAAAGGAAATATTGATCGTAACGAGAAAATGAGCATCAAAAAGAAGGAAATCCGCATCGAAATGAATGAAATGTTGTTCGTAACAAGAAAAGGAGCATCAAAATGAAGTAAATATGCATCGAAACGAAGGAAATACTGATCGTAACGAGAAAATGAGCATCAAAATGAAGGAAATATGCATCAAACAAAGGAAATGTTGATCATAACTTGAAAAGGAGCGTCAAAATGAAGTAAATATGCATCGAAACGAAGGAAATGTTGATCGTAACGAGAAAAGGAGCATCAAAATGAAGGAAATATGCATCAAACAAAGGAAATGTTGATCGTAACTGGAAAAGGAGCATCAAAATGAAGTAAATATGCATCGAAACGAATGAAATGTTGATCGTAACGAGAAAATGAGCATCAAAATGAAGGAAATATGCGTTGAAACGAAGGTAATATTGATCGTAATGAGAAAATAAGAATCAAAACGAAGGAAATATGCACCGAAACATAGGAAATATTGATCATAACGAGAAAACGAGCATAAAAAAGAAGAAAATCTGCATCGAAAGGAATGAAATTTTGATCGTAACAAGAAAAGTAGCATCAAAATGACGGAAATATGCATCGAACGAAGGTAATATTGATCGTAACGAGAAAATGAGCATTAAAATGATGGAAATATTCATCGAAACAAAAGAAATGTTGATCGTAATGAGAAAAGGAGCATCAAATGAAGGAAATATGCATCGAAACGAAGGTAATATTGATCGTAATGAGAAAATGAGAATCAAAACGTAGAAAATATGCATCGAAACAAAGTAAATATTGATCGTAATGAGAAAACAAGCATCAAAAAGAAGGAAATCTACATCGAAACGAATGAAATGTTGATCGTAACAAGGAAAGGAGCATCAAAATGAAGTAAATATGCATTGAAACGAAGGAAATGCTTATCATAACGAGAAAATGAGCATCAAAATGAAGAAAATATGCATCGAAACGAAGGAAATATTGATCGTAACGAGAAAATGAGCATCAAAATGAAGGAAATATGCATCGAAACGAAGGAAATGTTGATCGTAATGAGAAAAGGAGCATTAAAATGAAGGAAATCTGCATCAAAATGAATTAAATGTTGATCGTAACGAGAAAAGGAGCATCAAAATGAAGTAAATATGCATCAAAACGAAGGAAATGCTGATCGTAACGAGAAAAGTAGCATAAAAAAGAAGGAAATCTGCATCGAAACGAATGAAATGTTGATCGTAACAAGAAAAGTAGCATCAAAATGAAGGAAATATGCATCGAACGAAGGAAATGATGATCGTTACGAGAAAAGGAGCATCAAAATGAAGGAAATATGCATCGAAACGAAGGAAATATTGGTCGTAATGAGAAAATAAGCATTAAAATGAAGGAAATATTCATCGAAACGAAGTAAATATTGATCGTAACGAAAAAATAAGCATAAAAAAAAGGAAATCTGGATCAAAATGAATGAAATGTTGATCGTAACGAGAAAAGGAGCATCAAAATGAAGTAAATATGCATTAAAACAAAGGAAATGGTGATCGTAACAAGAAAAGGAGCATCAAAATGAAGGAAATATGCATCGAAACGAAGGAAATATTGATCGTAACGAGAAAATGAGCATTATAATGAATGAAATATTCATCGAAACGAAGGAAATGTTGATCGTAATGAGAAAATGAGCATCAAAATGAAGGAAATATGCATCAAACAAAGGAAATGTTGATCATAACTAGAAAAAGAGCATCAAAATGAAGTAAATATGCATCGAAACGAAGGAAATATTGATCGTAACAAGAAAAGGAGCATCCAAATGAAGGAAATATGCATCGAAATGAAGGTAATATTGATCGTAAAGAGAAAATGAGAATCAAAACGAAGGAAATATGCATCGAAACAAAGGAAATATTAATCGTAACGAGAAAATGAGAATCAAAAAGAAGGAAATCTGCATCGAAACGAATGAAATGTTGTTCGTAACAAGAAAAGGAGCATCAAAATGAAGTAAATATGTATCGAAACTAAGGAAATACTGATCGTAACGAGAAAATGAGCATCAAAATGAAGGAAATATGCATCAAACAAAGGAAATGTTGATCATAACTAGAAAAGGAGCGTCAAAATGAAGTAAATATGCATCGAAACGAAGGAAATGTTGATCGTAACGAGAAAAGGTGTATCTAAATGAAGGAAATATGCATCGAAACGAAGGTAATATTGATCGTAAAGAGAAAATGAGAATCAAAACGAAGGAAATATGCTTCAAAACAAAGGAAATATTGATCGTAACGAGAAAATAAGCATCAAAAAGAAGGAAATCTGCATCGAAACGAATGAAATGTTGTTCGTAACAAGAAAAGGAGCATAAAAATGAAGTAAATATGCATCGAAACGAAGGAAATGCTGATCGTAACGAGAAAAAGTGCATCAAAATGAAGGAAATATTCATCGAAATGAAGGAAATGTTGATCGTAATGAGAATGGGAGCATCAAAATGATGGAAATCTGCATCGAAACGAATGAAATGTTGATTGTAACAAGAAAAGGTGCATCAAAATGAAGGAAATATGCATCAAACGAAGGAAATGCTGATCGTAACGAGAAAATGATCATCAAAATGAAGGAAATATGCATCGAAACGAAGGAAATATTGATCGTAACGAGAAAATGAGCATTAAAATGAAGGAAATATTCATCGAAACAAAGTAAATATTGATCGTAACGAGAAAACGAGCATAAAAAATAAGGAAATCTGCATCAAAACGAATGAAATGTTGATCGTAACGAGAAAAGGAGCATCAAAATGAAGTAAATATGCATCAAAACGAAGGAAATGCTGATCATAACGAGAAAAGGAGCATCAAAATGAAGGAAATATGCGTCGAAACGAAGGAAATGTTGATCGTAACGAGAAAATGAGCATTAAAATGAAGGAAATATTCATCGAAAGGAAGAAAATTTTGATCGTAATGAGAAAAGGAGCATCAAAATGAAGGAAATATGCATCAAATAAAGGAAATGTTGATTGTAACTAGAAAAGGAGCATCAAAATGAAGTAAATATGCATCGAAACGAATGAAATGTTGATCGTAACGAGAAAAGGAGCATCAAAATGAAAGAAATATGCATTGAAACGAAGGTAATATTGATCGTAACGAGAAAATGAGAATCAAAATGAAGGAAATATGCACCGAAACATAGGAAATATAGATCATAACGAGAAAACGAGCATAAAAAAGAAGGAAATCTGCATCGAAAGGAATGAAATGTTGATCGTAACAAGAAAAGTAGCATCAAAATGAAGGAAATATGCATCGAACGAAGGTAATATTGATCGTAACGAGAAAATGAGCATTAAAATGAAGGAAATATTCATCGAAACGAAAGAAATATTGATCGTAATGAGAAAAGGAGCATCAAATAAAGAAAATATGCATCGAAACGAAGGTAATATTGATCGTAATGAGAAAATGAGAATCAAAACGTAGAAAATATGCATCGAAACAAAGTAAATATTGATCGTAACGAGAAAACAAGCATCAAAAAGAAGGAAATCTACATCGAAACGAATTAAATGTTGATCGTAACAAGGAAAGGAGCATCAAAATGAAGTAAATATGCATTGAAACGAAGGAAATGATTATCATAACGAGAAAATGAGCATCAAAATAAAGGAAATATGCATCGAAACGAAGGAAATATTGATCGTAACGAGAAAATGAGCATCAAAATGAAGGAAATATGCATCGAAACGAAGGAAATGTTGATCGTAATGAGAAAAGGAGCATCAAAATGAAGGAAATCTGTATCAAAACGAATTAAATGTTGATCGTAACGAGAAAAGGAGCATCAAAATGAAGTAAATATGCATCAAAACAAAGGAAATACTGATCGTAACAAGAAAAGGAGCATAAAAAAGAAGGAAATCTGCATCGAAACGAATGAAATGTTGATCGTAACAAGAAAAGAAGCATCAAAATGAAGGATATATGCATCGAACGAAGGAAATGCTGATCGTAACGAGAAAATGAGCATCAAAATAAAGGAAATATGCATCGAAACGAAAGAAATATTGGTCGTAACGAGAAAATGAGCATTAAAATGAAGGAAATATTCATCGAAATGAAGTAAATATTGATCGTAACGAGAAAACAAGCATAAAAAAAGGAAATCTGCATCAAAACGAATGAAAAGTTGATCGTAACGAGAAAAGGAGCATCAAAATGAAGTAAATATGCATTAAAACGAAGGAAATGGTGATCGTAACGAGAAAAGGAGCATCAAAATGAAGGAAATATGCATCGAAACGAAGGAAATATTGATCGTAACGAGAAAATGAGCATTAAAATGAATGAAATATTCATCGAAACAAAGGAAATATTGATCGTAATGAGAAAAGGAGCATCAAAATGAAGGAAATATTCATCAAACAATGGAAATGTTGATCATAACTAGAAAAAGAGCATCAAAATGAAGTAAATATGCATCGAAACGAAGGAAATATTGATCGTAACGAGAAAAGGAGCATCCAAATGAAGGAAATATGCATCGAAATGAAGGTAATATTGATCGTAAAGAGAAAATGAGAATCAAAACGAAGGAAATATGCATCGAAACAAAGGAAATATTGATCGTAACGAGAAAATGAGCATCAAAAAGAAGGAAATCTGCATCAAAACGAATGAAATGTTGTTCGTAACAAGAAAAGGAGCATCAAAATGAAGTAAATATGCATCGAAACGAAGGAAATACTGATCGTAACGAGAAAATGATCATCAAAATGAAGGAAATATGCATCAAACAAAGGAAATGTTGATCATAACTTGAAAAGGAGCGTCAAAATGAAGTAAATATGCATCGAAACGAAGGAAATATTGATCGTAACGAGAAAAGGAGCATCAAAATGAAGGAAATATGCATCAAACAAAGGAAATGTTGATCGTAACTGGAAAAGGAGCATCAAAATGAAGTAAATATGCATCGAAACGAATGAAATTGTCACGCCCCAACCCGCAGGCGGAACGCGACAACCGCCACGTTAACCATAAATTTCGTGAAATGGGTGCACTCCACTCCACAAAGTTTATAGAAAACGTAAGGCTTGCTATCAAGTACCTGTAGAATTGAACAACTGATAACTACGGGTACAACCCAAGGACATCATTACATAAAGTATCAACAAGGATTTACAAAGGTACAAAATACCGCGATGTAACTTAGTTTGAAGAAAATATACATGAGCGATATAACATCGCGAAAGTACAAAAAGAACATCAAGGGGGATCACAAAATATAAAATATACGATCTCGCCAATGGATCCGTCAATTTACATAAAAGAGAAAGTACCCAAAACCCCGATCGAATGATGAGCAAACGACAGGCAAACCTCCAACCAAAATGATATCAACAGCCTGAAAAGGAAGGAAATGATGGGGGTGAGCAAAACCACTAGCTCAGTGAGGTGATAAGCCGGTCACCCCAACCCTTATACGAAGCATGCACTCCCACTCGCGGTTCATAACATAAAATCCAATATTTCGTTCCACATCAATTATTATGTTTACTTAATATACAACTTAACAAAAATACAACCTATGAATGCATTTACAAATACACAATTAGTTCAAACAAGATGATAACACATGAAAGACGCGTGGGTAGCCAATATCCTCCTCAAACTGATCTCTCCGTCGAGAGTCAGTCCGAGCCCGTCACCGTTACTCTAAATAAAATGCACATTAATGTTCTTTCTCAACATGCCAAATGCTAAAGTTCACAATTCAATATCGATGTGAATACTTGAAATGAAAATATATAAACATATATGACATGCATGTCCACACCGGTGACGTTGGCTGAGCCTACAATAGACTGATTCATCTAACGATCACCTTCCAAAGTATGAGTATTTGGCAAATGGACAGGTGCCCCGTTAGATCTAACTCACCCGGGTTTGCCAAGCCATGGGCAACTTGTTTGTCACTCTAACTCACCCGAACCGCGACAATTCGGGCTACTTAATCAATGTCGCTCCAACTCACCCGAACCGTGACCAATTCGGGCTACTTAACCTTGGTACCAGGTATACATATGCATATGCATCATAAGATGAATAACGACTCAAGTTAGAGTCTAAATGGCACACATGAATAACCAGAAATCAATCTGCAAATAATTCGCAATAAAGACTATCAAATATCGAGCAGGTAAGGCTCTTCAACATAAGTTAAAAATCAACAATACCCATATGAAATAATATAAGATAATCAATGGACCATCTTAGGCCAATCAGGCTCTAACTAGAACAATCGAGCCAATCAGACTCTTTACCACATAACACACTACCAAAATAATTTTGTTATCAATTAACTAAAAATAAAATGAATGCAAATTTAACGAGGGTCCACACTTCCCACAAGAGAAGGCGTTCCCGAATTATCAACTCACAAGGAAGTGATTAACTCTCTCCGGAGTCTGAAGTAGGTCCTTTGCCCTTCGTCGATGGTTCTTTACCTAGAAAGGAGATGAGCAATTAAAGACAAATCAAATATAACTAACTATTAGCAGTAACATCGTCTTTCATTGTCAAAATAAATCTTAATCGAGCTTGAGCGAGTCGATATTAAATAAGAACAACCCGTATCTCCTCAACATCATCTCCCAATCTCACATAACCCGTTTCAGATCATTTCTTAAACAAAACGATAGGAAATAAATTTGAATTCGACATAAATATTCTGAAATTTTCCAGCTAGCGGCAGTTTACAAGAAAAATCATAACTAATTGTAGAAAGATCGAATTAAGGAGTTTCAAGTGGCTACAGAAAGCTAACAAGTTGAGCTACATACAGAAATTGAGTTTGTAAACTTCTGAGGTCAGTAGCTATGTCAAAATCAGTTCGAACAGCGGCTGCGAATTACCTAGCAGCAGTTTACAAGAAAAATCATAACTAATTGTAGAAAAATCGGATGGAGGCGTTTCAGGTAGCTACGGAAAGCTAATGAGTTCAGCTACATATAGAAATTGAGTTTACAAATTTCAGAGATCAATAGCTATATCGAAAGTAGTTCGAACAGTAGCTACGAATTTCCTCATATAAGGAAGAAAACCCAACAAAATCACAAAATCTTGGAGAAAGGAAGCTTAATTAACCTATTACTTACCTCAAAACAACTTAGAAACCACCTAGGATGAGGGTTGTAAGGGAGAATTTGATCAACAAGGGTTTCTCCTCTTCACTCTCTTCTTTCCCCTCTTTTGTTCTTCTCACTTTTCTTCTCCCGTACTCTTCTTTCTTTCTTTCTTTTCTTTTTTTTATATGTGTTGAGGCTATTAAAATGGGCTGGGCTTATTTTCATGTTATTCCATTTAAGTGGGCCGGACTTTTGGGCCATAAAAAAATAAATAAATAGGTTTGGACTTTCTAAAAAGAAATCTAGTTGGGCTAAGATAGGGCTGCCCTTTTGGGCCATAAAAATAAATAAATAGGTTTTGGGCTCTAAAAACAAATCTAGGGCAACTTGGGCCAAAAATAAATAAATAGGTTTTGGGCTCTAAAAACAAATCTAGTTGGGACTAAGATATTATAAGGTATCCCCTCTTCTAAAAAGTTTCGTCCTCGAAACGTAAACGTACCTAGAGATGAAAAGAGATGTGGATGTTGTTGACGCATGACTGACTCTGGTTCCCAAGTTTTTTCTTCAATTCGATCACTTCTCCATAGAACTCTCACCATAGGAATGGATTTATTTCGAAGCATTTTCTCTCGGCGATCTACAATTTGAACAGGTTGTACTTCGTACGATAGATTCTCCTTTAATACAACTGGGGGATATTCGAGCACATGCGAAGGATCGGATTCATATTTTCTAAGCATAGAGACATGGAAGACATTATGAATCTTTGACAATTCGGATGGTAGCTCAAGTCGATACGCGACACGACCAATCCTTTGCACGATCGTAAACGGGCCAATATACCTTGGACTTAACTTTCCTCGACGGCGGAATCGTAACACGCCCTTCCACGGAGAAACTTTCAGAAAAACTTTGTCTCCTTCATTAAAGTCCAAATCGCGCCTCCTATTATTTGCGTAGCTTTTCTGTCGATCTTGCGCTGCCTTAAGTCTGTCTCGAATAAGTTGTATTTTTTCCTTCGCATCTTCGATAAGTTCTACTTGTTCGATTTGTCTCTCGCCAACCTCATCCCAAAAGAGCGGTGTTCGACACTTTCGGCCATATAGAGCTTCGTACGGGGGCATTCCAATGCTTGAATGATAACTGCTGTTATAAGCGAACTCCACCAAAGTCACGTACTTATCCCAGCTACCTCCTAAATTCAACACCACTGCACGTAACATGTCTTCTAGTGTCTGTATAGTTCTCTCTGACTGTCCATCAGTCTGTGGATGAAACGAGGTACTGAATAGTAATTTTGTACCTAGCGCTTTCTGCAGACTAGGCCAAAAACGGGAAGTGAATCTTGGATCACGATCAGATATGATTGACACTGGTACTCCGTGCAATCTCACGATCTCATCGACATATAACTTGGCAAGTTTCTCTAAAGATTCGTTGGTATGCACTGGAAGGAAATGTGCCGATTTCGTCAGACGATCGACAATGACCCAGATTGAGTCATGACCCTTTTGGGTTCGAGGTAACCCGGAAACAAAATCCATCGTGATGTTCTCCCATTTCCACTCAGGAATAGGTAGTGGTTGAAGCATGCCGGCTGGTTTTTGGTGTTCCGCTTTAATCTGTTGGCATGATAAGCACTTTGATACAAATTCAGCAATGTCCCGTTTCATACCTGGCCACCAATAATGCTCCCGAAGTGTTCTGTACATTTTGGTACTACCAGGATGCATAGCATAGGCTGAAGAATGGGCTTCCTCAAGAATAGCTCTACGAACATCAAGTTCTGATGGAACACAAACACGATTTTTAAAAGTAAGGAGTCCGTCATCCCGAATTTGAAATTCTGTTTCTTTTCCTTGATTTAGCTTCGCCATCTTCTGTTGTAAATGAACATCGTGTGATTGTCTTTCTCGAATTTTCTCGAACAAGGTAGGTCTAACCTCGAATTTGGCGATTAAAGCGGAATCATTAGACTTTTCACAATCGAGCGAAATGTGTAAAGATTTAAATTGCTCCAACATAGGAAGATAATAAGATTGAATCGAAGTAAGTGAGGTAGAAGACTTTCTACTCAGAGCATCTGCAACAACGTTCGCCTTGCCAGGGTGATAATCAATGACTAAGTCATAGTCACTAATCAACTCCATCTATCGTCTTTGCCTGAGGCTGAGCTCCTTTTGCGTGGTGATATACTTTAAGCTCTTGTGATCAGTGAAAACCCGACAAGTTACACCATATAGATAGTGTCTCCAGATCTTCAATGCAAACACGATTGCAGCCAACTCTAAATCGTGTGTAGGATAATTTTCTTCGTTCTTCTTCAATTGCCTTGAAGCGTAGGCAATAACCTTTCCTTCTTGCATGAGAACGCATCCTAATCCTTGTCTCGAGGCGTCGCTATAAATGGTAAATTCTCCAATCGCTGGGTCTGGCAAAGCAAGAATAGGAGCTGAAACGAGTCGTCTTTTCAATTCTTGAAATGCTTCCTCGCATTCTTCACTCCATTCAAATTTTACCCCTTTTCGAGTCAATTTAGTCAAAGATGAAGCCAACAACGAAAAGTCTTTGACAAACCGTCGATAATATCCAGCTAATCCCAGAAAACTACGAATCTCTGTCACATTCTTTGGACGCTCCCAATCTAGTATAGCTTGAATCTTCACTGGATCTTCGTAGATTCCTTCTTTAGAAATGTGATGACCCAAAAAGCTTACCTCACGAAGCCAAAATTCACACTTCGAAAATTTAGCATAAAGCTGATTTTCTCTAAGAATGTTTAGAGCAATTCTTAGATGATGAGAATGCTCGTCGTCTGATTTAGAATAAATAAGAATGTCATCAATGAAAATGATGACAAACTTATCTAAGTATGGCCGAAAGACCCGATTCATAAGATCCATAAAAGCTGCAGGAGCATTTGTGAGTCCAAAAGGCATAACACAGAATTCAAAATGACCGTATCTGGTTCGAAAAGCAGACTTAGGGATATCAGATTCCCTAATCTTGAGTTGGTGATAACCAGACCGCAAATCAATTTTTGAGAACACAGTTGCTCCTTGCAATTGATCAAATAGATCATCGATTCTCGGAAGAGGATATTTGTTCTTGATTGTCACCTTGTTCAATTGACGGTAGTCGACACATAGGCGAAATGATCCATCTTTCTTCTTGACAAAAAGAACTGGAGCACCCCAAGGAGATGTGCTAGGTCGTATGAATCCCTTCTCCAATAATTCTCCAAGTTGTTTCTGGAGTTCCTTGAGCTCAGCTGGCGACATTCGATATGGAGTAATCGATATAGGTGTGATTCCAGGAAGTACGTCAATGGAAAAATCGATCTCTCGATTCGGAGGCTGTCCTGGTAAGTCTTCGGGAAAGACATCAGGAAATTCATTAACGATCGGGATGTCATCTAGTTTAGTCTCAGAAAGAGAATTATCGACGACAAATGCCAAGAATGCCTCACAACCCTTACATATTAATTTATGCGCAGTCAACATTGAAATAAAAGAAAGGGATCTCGTTTGAAGTTCACCTTCAAAAACAAGTTCTGAAAATCCTGGTCTACGAAAAATAACAAGCTTCTCGTGGCAGTCGAGAATTGCATGATGAGAAGAAAGCCAATCCATGCCAAGAATAACATCGAGATCAATCAAAGGCAATGGTATCAATTCAACCTCTAGAATGACATCTTTGATCTTCAATGGACAACCAAGAAACACCGAATCATGAATTAGACGCTCTCCAAGAGGGGTATGAACTATGATTTCAGGTGACAAATGAGAGATAGGATAATCTAAGATCGCAGCAAGATCATCCCGAATATAAGATCTATCAGAACCTGGGTCAAATAAAGTGTAGACCTGATGGTCTCCCACAAACACATGGCCTAAAGAAGCAATATTAGGTGAGATTGTGATTTAAAAATTCGGAAAGATAACATTTCTTACGAATGTTTTATTTGTAATCAAGTGGCATAACAAGGCGGGGTTAGATCTAACATGTGAAAATACTCGGATTATAAATTACCTGTCACAACCTTCGGATCTGAGCGAGCCTCTTCCTGGGAAATATGAAATACTCTAGTTTGATTCCTTCCTTGCATAGGTGATCGAGTACTAGGGCCTCTTGAGGCATCAGGCACTCTGGTAGCTGCAGATCGAGTATCTCTGGGTGTAGAATATGTTAGTCTACCACGAGGCTGACCAGAACTCTGACTGTTCGCTCCCATAAGTTGAGGACAAGAACTTCGCATATGCCCCGGCTGTCGACACTGAAAACATACTTGAGGAGCCTTACAGGGGCCGTCATGAAACTTTAAGCAATTCTGGCACTTGCGATTTTCACCAACCGATCTCGAGACATTGCTCCCGCCTCTACTAAACTGCTCCCGAGGTTGAGGAAAACTAATAGACACTGAACTTGGTGCGCCACGCGAAGATCCCACACCCCTATACACCTTCGATGCATTTCCTGGAAATGCGCTCCCTTGCCTTTTCTTTTGAGATCGTTCTGCAAGCTTATATCTCGCCTGAACTAAACTTTCTACCCTCAGGGCTTCTTCTACAAGCTCGTCAAGACTTTCGTACTTGTCTCCGGACTTGATGCGATCTCGAATATTTAGATTAAGACCATCTTCAAATCTCTTGCATAAGTCTCTCGTCGTATATGACTCAGGAGCGAATTCTCGCAATTCCAGAAATTTGCTTTCATACTCCACAACAGACATAGTGCCTTGAAAGAGGTTGAAGAACTCCTTTCTCTTCTGATCCTTGATGTACTGAGAGAAGTATCGATCTTTGAATCGTTCCACAAAGATAGCCCACGTAATAGTAACCGAAGATGTCTCTTTTAGATTCTGCCACCATCGTCGTGCGTCTGGGCCTAACAGCTTGGTCGCAATGACCACACGATAACATTCTTCAATCATCAAAGTGTCAAAGGTCTCTGTAATCTCCTTTAACCATGCCCCCGCTTTAGAAGCATCTCTTGTACCGTCAAATTTTGAAGTCCCCATGTTTTCAACTGCTTTCACCAAATCAGGTATAAAAAGTGCACCTCGAGAAGTAGGACCTACTAAAGCCATTTCTGGAGTAGAAACTGGTACATGAGATGTAGGTCGAATTGGTGCATTAGCGCGAAGAACATCCTCAGTGACAGTTGTAGTCGTAGAAGCCATCGTAGGTGGTGGA
This sequence comes from Pogostemon cablin, assembly GCA_023678885.1. Classification (NCBI taxonomy): domain Eukaryota; kingdom Viridiplantae; phylum Streptophyta; class Magnoliopsida; order Lamiales; family Lamiaceae; genus Pogostemon; species Pogostemon cablin. Next base: position 49,839,495 of record CM042955.1, read on the forward strand.
ACACCATGTACTCGGATGTGATCATAATACAACTGGTACTGCTCTGGGGTCATCATGTGCTCAACACACAACTGGGCCCGTGGTTGCTCTACCTGGGTAACCGGCACCCTATGATCAGAATTGATAGGATCCGTAAATGTCGGATGAACAACATGATCAGAAGAAACATGTCCTCGAGGTCCACGAAGAACAGAAGAGAGTAGAGGACTCGGAGGATCACGAGGAACGTGTCCTCGACCTCGACGACGAACTGGAGGTGCCATAATGACTGAAAGAAAGAAGGGAAAAAAAATGCAAGGTCAACATTAAGGTAATACGATACCTTAGGATGACATAGAAACAAAATTGGATCCATTAGCTCGACTCAAAAAGAATGAGAATCATATAACCAGGCTCTGATACCAAGAAAGTTGTCACGCCCCAACCCGCAGGCGGAACGCAACAACCGCCACGTTAACCATAAATTTCGTGAAATGGGTGCACTCCACTCCACAAAGTTTATAGAAAACGTAAGGCTTGCTATCAAGTACCTGTAGAATTGAACAACTGATAACTACGGGTACAACCCAAGGACATCATTACATAAAGTATCAACAAGGATTTACAAAGGTACAAAATACCACGATGTAACTTAGTTTGAAGAAAATATACATGAGCGATATAACATCGTGAAAGTACAAAAAGAACATCAAGGGGGATCACAAAATATAAAATATACAATCTCGCCAATGGATCCGTCAATTTACATAAAAGAGAAAGTACCCAAAACCCCGATCGAATGATGAGCAAACGACAGGCAAACCTCCAACCAAAATGATATCAACAGCCTGAAAAGGAAGGAAATGATGGGGGTGAGCAAAACCACTAGCTCAGTGAGGTGATAAGCCGGTCACCCCAACCCTTATACGAAGCATGCACTCCCACTCGCGGTTCATAACATAAAATCCAATATTTCGTTCCACATCAATTATTATGTTTACTTAATATACAACTTAACAAAAATACAACCTATGAATGCATTTACAAATACACAATTAGTTCAAACAAGATGATAACACATGAAAGACGTGTGGGTAGCCAATATCCTCCTCAAACTGATCTCTCCGTCGAGAGTCAGTCCGAGCCCGTCACCGATACTCTAAATAAAATGCACATTAATGTTCTTTCTCAACATGCCAAATGCTAAAGTTCACAATTCAATATCGATGTGAATACTTGAAATGAAAATATATAAACATATATGACATGCATGTCCACACCGGTGACGTTGGCTGAGCCTACAATAGACTGATTCATCTAACGATCACCTTCCAAAGTATGAGTATTTGGCAAATGGACAGGTGCCCCGTTAGATCTAACTCACCCGGGTTTGCCAAGCCATGGGCAACTTGTTTGTCACTCTAACTCACCCGAACCGCGACAATTCGGGCTACTTAATCAATGTCGCTCCAACTCACCCGAACCGTGACCAATTCGGGCTACTTAACCTTGGTACCAGGTATACATATGCATATGCATCATAAGATGAATAACGACTCAAGTTAGAGTCTAAATGGCACACATGAATAACCAGAAATCAATCTGCAAATAATTCGCAATAAAGACTATCAAATATCGAGCCGGCAAGGCTCTTCAACATAAGTTAAAAATCAACAATACCCATATGAAATAATATAAGATAATCAATGGACCATCTTAGGCCAATCAGGCTCTAACTAGAACAATCGAGCCAATCAGACTCTTTACCACATAACACACTACCAAAATAATTTTGTTATCAATTAACTAAAAATAAAATGAATGCAAATTTAACGAGGGTCCACACTTCCCACAAGAGAAGGCGTTCCCGAATTATCAACTCACAAGGAAGTGATTAACTCTCTCCGGAGTCTGAAGTAGGTCCTTTGCCCTTCGTCGATGGTTCTTTACCTAGAAAGGAGATGAGCAATTAAAGACAAATCAAATATAACTAACTATTAGCAGTAACATCGTCTTTCATTGTCAAAATAAATCTTAATCGAGCTTGAGCGAGTCGATATTAAATAAGAACAGCCCGTATCTCCTCAACATCATCTCCCAATCTCACATAACCCGTTTCAGATCATTTCTTAAACAAAACGATAGGAAATAAATTTGAATTCGACATAAATATTCTGAAATTTTCCAGCTAGCGGCAGTTTACAAGAAAAATCATAACTAATTGTAGAAAGATCGAATTAAGGAGTTTCAAGTGGCTACTGAAAGCTAACAAGTTCAGATACATACAGAAATTGAGTTTGTAAACTTCTGAGGTCAGTAGCTATGTCAAAATCAGTTCGAACAGCAGCTGCGAATTACCTAGCAGCAGTTTACGAGAAAAATCATAACTAATTGTAGAAAAATCGGATGGAGGCGTTTCAGGTGGCTACGGAAAGCTAACGAGTTCAGCTACGTATAGAAATTGAGTTTACAAATTTCAGAGATCAATAGCTATGTCGAAAGTAGTTCGAACAGTAGCTACGAATTTCCTCATATAAGGAAGAAAACCCAACAAAATCACAAAATCTTGGAGAAAGGAAGCTTAATTAACCTATTACTTACCTCAAAACAACTTAGAAACCACCTAGGATGAGGGTTGTAAGGGAGAATTTGATCAACAAGGGTTTCTCCTCTTCACTCTCTTCTTTCCCCTCTTTTGTTCTTCTCACTTTTCTTCTCCCGTACTCTTCTTTCTTTCTTTCTTTTCTTTTTTTTATATGTGTTGAGGCTATTAAAATGGGCTGGGCTTATTTTCATGTTATTCCATTTAAGTGAGCTGGACTTTTGGGCCATAAAAAAATAAATAAATAGGTTTGGGCTTTCTAAAAAGAAATCTAGTTGGGCTAAGATAGGGCTGCCCTTTTGGGCCATAAAAATAAATAAATAGGTTTTGGGCTCTAAAACCAAATCTAGGGCAACTTGGGCCAAAAATAAATAAATAGGTTTTGGGCTCTAAAAACAAATCTAGTTGAGACTAAGATATTATAGAAATGTTGATCGTAACGAGAAAAGGAGCATCAAAATGAAGGAAATATGCATTGAAACGAAGGTAATATTGATCGTAACGAGAAAATAAGAATCAAAACGAAGGAAATATGCACCGAAACATAGGAAATATTGATCATAACGAGAAAACGAGCATAAAAAAGAAGGAAATCTGCATCGAAAGGAATGAAATTTTGATCGTAACAAGAAAAGTAGCATCAAAATGAAGGAAATATGCATCGAACGAAGGTAATATTGATCGTAACGAGAAAATGAGCATTAAAATGATGGAAATATTCATCGAAACAAAAGAAATGTTGATCGTAATGAGAAAAGGAGCATCAAATGAAGGAAATATGCATCGAAACGAAGGAAATGTTGATCATAATGAGAAAAGGAGCATTAAAATGAAGGAAATCTGCATCAAAACGAAGGAAATGCTGATCGTAATGAGAAAAGTAGCATAAAAAAGAAGGAAATCTGCATCGAAACGAATGAAATGTTGATCGTAACAAGAAAAGAAGCATCAAAATGAAGGAAATATGCATCGAACGAAGGAATGATGATCGTTACGAGAAAAGGAGCATCAAAATGAAGGAAATATGCATCGAAACGAAGGAAATATTGGTCGTAACGAGAAAATGAGCATTAAAATGAAGGAAATATTCATCGAAACGAAGTAAATATTGATCGTAACGAGAAAATAAGCATAAAAAAAAGGAAATCTGGATCAAAACGAATGAAATATTGATCGTAACGAGAAAAGGAGCATCAAAATGAAGTAAATATGCATCGAAACGAAGGAAATGCTGATCGTAACGAGAAAAGGAGCATCAAAATGAAGGAAATATGCATCGAAACGAAGGAAATGTTGATCGTAACGAGAAAATGAGCATTATAATGAATGAAATATTCATCGAAACGAAGGAAATGTTGATCGTAATGAGAAAATGAGCATCAAAATGAAGGAAATATGCATCAAACAAAGGAAATGTTGATCATAACTAGAAAAAGAGCATCAAAATGAAGTAAATATGCATCGAAACGAAGGAAATATTGATCGTAACAAGAAAAGGAGCATCCAAATGAAGGAAATATGCATCGAAACGAAGGTAATATTGATCGTAAAGAGAAAATGAGAATCAAAACGAAGGAAATATGCATCGAAACAAAGGAAATATTAATCGTAACGAGAAAATGAGCATAAAAAAGAAGGAAATCTGCATCGAAACGAATGAAATGTTATTCGTAACAAGAAAAGGAGCATCAAAATGAAGTAAATATGTATCGAAACTAAGGAAATACTGATCGTAAGGAGAAAATGAGCATCAAAACGAAGGAAATATGCATCAAACAAAGGAAATGTTGATCATAACTAGAAAAGGAGCGTCAAAATGAAGTAAATATGCATCGAAACGAAGGAAATGTTGATCGTAACGAGAAAAGGAGCATCTAAATGAGGGAAATATGCATCGAAACGAAGGTAATATTGATCGTAAAGAGAAAATGAGAATCAAAACGAAGGAAATATGCTTCAAAACAAAGGAAATATTGATCGTAACGAGAAAATGAGCATCAAAAAGAAGGAAATCTGCATCGAAACGAATGAAATGTTGTTCGTAACAAGAAAAGGAGCATAAAAATGAAGTAAATATGCATCGAAACGAAGGAAATGCTGATCGTAACGAGAAAAAGTGCATCAAAATGAAGGAAATATTCATCGAAATGAAGGAAATGTTGATCGTAATGAGAATGGGCGCATCAAAATGATGGAAATCTGCATCGAAACGAATGAAATGTTGATTGTAACAAGAAAAGGTGCATCAAAATGAAGGAAATATGCATCAAACGAAGGAAATGCTGATCGTAACGAGAAAATGAGCATCAAAATGAAGGAAATATGCATCGAAACGAAGGAAATATTGATCGTAACGAGAAAATGAGCATTAAAATGAAGGAAATATTCATCGAAACAAAGTAAATACTGATCGTAACGAGAAAACGAGCATAAAAAATAAGGAAATCTGCATCAAAACGAATGAAATGTTGATCGTAACGAGAAAAGGAGCATCAAAATGAAGTAAATATGCATCAAAACGAAGGAAATGCTGATCATAACGAGAAAAGGAGCATCAAAATGAAGGAAATATGCGTCGAAACGAAGGAAATGTTGATCGTAACGAGAAAATGATCATTAAAATGAAGGAAATATTCATCGAAACGAAGGAAATTTTGATCGTAATGAGAAAAGGAGCATCAAAATGAAGGAAATATGCATCACATAAAGGAAATGTTGATCGTAACTAGAAAAGGAGCATCAAAATGAAGTAAATATGCATCGAAACGAATGAAATGTTGATCGTAACGAGAAAAGGAGCATCAAAATGAAGGAAATATGCATTGAAACGAAGGTAATATTGATCGTAACGAGAAAATGAGAATCAAAACGAAGGAAATATGCACCAAAACATAGGAAATATAGATCATAACGAGAAAACGAGAATAAAAAAGAAGGAAATCTGCATCGAAAGGAATGAAATGTTGATCGTAACAAGAAAAGTAGCATCAAAATGAAGGAAATATGCATCGAACGAAGGTAATATTGATCGTAACGAGAAAATGAGCATTAAAATGAAGGAAATATTCATCGAAACGAAAGAAATGTTGATCGTAATGAGAAAAGGAGCATCAAACGAAGAAAATATTCATCGAAACGAAGGTAATATTGATCGTAATGAGAAAATGAGAATCAAAACGTAGAAAATATGCATCGAAACAAAGTAAATATTGATCGTAACGAGAAAACAAGCATCAAAAAGAAGGAAATCTACATCGAAACGAATGAAATGTTGATCGTAACAAGGAAAGGAGCATCAAAATGAAGTAAATATGCATTGAAACGAAGGAAATGCTTATCATAACGAGAAAATGAGCATCAAAATGAAGGAAATATGCATCGAAACGAAGGAAATATTGATCGTAACGAGAAAATGAGCATCAAAACGAAGGAAATGTTGATCGTAATGAGAAAAGGAGCATCAAAATGAAGAAAATCTGCATCAAAACGAATTAAATGTTGATCGTAACGAGAAAAGAAGCATCAAAATGAAGTAAATATGCATCAAAACGAAGGAAATACTGATCGTAACGAGAAAAGGAGCATAAAAAAGAAGGAAATCTGCATCGAAACGAATGAAATGTTGATCGTAACAAGAAAAGAAGCATCAAAATGAAGGATATATGCATCGAACGAAGGAAATGCTGATCGTAACGAGAAAATGAGCATCAAAATAAAGGAAATATGCATCGAAACGAAAGAAATATTGCTCGTAACGAGAAAATGAGCATTAAAATGAAGGAAATATTCATCGAAATGAAGTAAATATTGATCGTAACGAGAAAACAAGCATAAAAAAAGGAAATCTGCATCAAAACGAATGAAAAGTTGATCGTAACGAGAAAAGGAGCATCAAAATGAAGTAAATATGCATTAAAACGAAGGAAATGGTGATCGTAACGAGAAAAGGAGCATCAAAATGAAGGAAATATGCATCGAAACGAAGGAAATATTGATCGTAACGAGAAAATGAGCATTAAAATGAATGAAATATTCATCGAAACAAAGGAAATATTGATCGTAATGAGAAAAGGAGCATCAAAATGAAGGAAATATGCATCAAACAAAGGAAATGTTGATCATAACTAGAAAAAGAGCATCAAAATGAAGTAAATATGCATCGAAACGAAGGAAATATTGATCGTAACGAGAAAAGGAGCATCCAAATGAAGGAAATATGCATCGAAATGAAGGTAATATTGATCGTAAAGAGAAAATGAGAATCAAAACGAAGGAAATATGCATCGAAACAAAGGAAATATTGATCGTAACGAGAAAATGAGCATTAAAAAGAAGGAAATCTGCATCGAAACGAATGAAATGTTGTTCGTAACAAGAAAAGGAGCATCAAAATGAAGTAAATATGCATCCAAACGAAGGAAATACTGATCATAACGAGAAAAGGAGCATCAAAATGAAGGAAATATGCGTCGAAACGAAGGAAATGTTGATCATAACGAGAAAATGATCATTAAAATGAAGGAAATATTCATCGAAACGAAGGAAATTTTGATCGTAATGAGAAAAGGAGCATCAAAATGAAGGAAATATGCATCAAATAAAGGAAATGTTGATCGTAACTAGAAAAGGAGCATCAAAATGAAGTAAATATGCATCGAAACGAATGAAATGTTGATCGTAACGAGAAAAGGAGCATCAAAATGAAGGAAATATGCATTGAAACGAAGGTAATATTGATCGTAACGAGAAAAGGAGCATCAAAATGAAGTAAATATGCATCAAAACGAAGGAAATGCTGATCATAACGAGAAAAGGAGCATCAAAATGAAGGAAATATGCGTCGAAACGAAGGAAATGTTGATCGTAACGAGAAAATGATCATTAAAATGAAGGAAATATTCATCGAAACGAAGGAAATTTTGATCGTAATGAGAAAAGGAGCATCAAAATGAAGGAAATATGCATCAAATAAAGGAAATGTTGATCGTAACTAGAAAAGGAGCATCAAAATGAAGTAAATATGCATCGAAACGAATGAAATGTTGATCGTAACGAGAAAAGGAGCATCAAAATGAAGGAAATATGCATTGAAACGAAGGTAATATTGATCGTAACGAGAAAATGAGAATCAAAACGAAGGAAATATGCACCGAAACATAGGAAATATAGATCATAACGAGAAAACGAGCATAAAAAAGAAGGAAATCTGCATCGAAAGGAATGAAATGTTGATCGTAACAAGAAAAGTAGCATCAAAATGAAGGAAATATGCATCGAACGAAGGTAATATTGATCGTAACGAGAAAATGAGCATTAAAATGAAGGAAATATTCATCGAAACGAAAGAAATGTTGATCGTAATGAGAAAAGGAGCATCAAATGAAGAAAATATGGATCGAAACGAAGGTAATATTGATCGTAATGAGAAAATGAGAATCAAAACGTAGAAAATATGCATCGAAACAAAGTAAATATTGATCGTAACGAGAAAAAAGCATCAAAAAGAAGGAAATCTACATCGAAACGAATGAAATGTTGATCGTAACAAGGAAAGGAGCATCAAAATGAAGTAAATATGCATTGAAACGAAGGAAATGATTATCATAACGAGAAAATGAGCATCAAAATAAAGGAAATATGCATCGAAACGAAGGAAATATTGATCGTAACGAGAAAATGAGCATCAAAACGAAGGAAATATGCATCGAAACGAAGGAAATGTTGATCGTAATGAGAAAAGGAGCATCAAAATGAAGGAATCTGCATCAAAACGAATTAAATGTTGATCGTAACGATAAAAGGAGCATCAAAATGAAGTAAATATGCATCAAAACGAAGGAAATACTGATCGTAACGAGAAAAGGAGCATAAAAAATAAGGAAATCTGCATCGAAACGAATGAAATGTTGATCGTAACAAGAAAAGAAGCATCAAAATGAAGGATATATGCATCGAACGAAGGAAATGCTAATTGTAACGAGAAAATGAGCATCAAAATAAAGGAAATATGCATCGAAACGAAAGAAATATTGGTCGTAACGAGAAAATGAGCATTAAAATGAAGGAAATATTCATCGAAATGAAGTAAATATTGATCGTAACGAGAAAACAAGCATAAAAAAAGGAAATCTGCATCAAAACGAATGAAAAGTTGATCGTAACGAGAAAAGGAGCATCAAAATGAAGTAAATATGCATTAAAACGAAGGAAATGGTGATCGTAACGAGAAAAGGAGCATCAAAATGAAGGAAATATGCATCGAAACGAAGGAAATATTGATCGTAACGAGAAAATGAGCATTAAAATGAATGAAATATTCATCGAAACAAAGGAAATATTGATCGTAATGAGAAAAGGAGCATCAAAATGAAGGAAATATGCATCAAACAAAGGAAATGTTGATCATAACTAGAAAAAGAGCATCAAAATGAAGTAAATATGCATCGAAACGAAGGAAATATTGATCGTAACGAGAAAATAAGCATCCAAATGAAGGTAATATTGATCGTAAAGAGAAAATGAGAATCAAAAAGAAGGAAATCTGCATCGAAACAAAGGAAATATTGATCGTAGCGAGAAAATGAGCATCAAAAAGAAGGAAATCTGCATCGAAACGAATGAAATGTTGTTCGTAACAAGAAAAGGAGCATCAAAATGAAGTAAATATGCATCCAAACGAAGGAAATACTGATCGTAACGAGAAAATGAGCATCAAAATGAAGGAAATATGCATCAAACAAAGGAAATGTTGATCATAACTTGAAAAGGAGCGTCAAAATGAAGTAAATATGCATCGAAACGAAGGAAATGTTGATCGTAACGAGAAAAGGAGCATCAATATGAAGGAAATATGCATCAAACAAAGGAAATGTTGATCGTAACTGGAAAAGGAGCATCAAAATGAAGTAAATATGCATCGAAACGAATGAAATGTTGATCGTAACGAGAAAAGGAGCATCAAAATGAAGGAATTATGCATTGAAACGAAGGTAATATTGATCGTAACGAGAAAATAAGAATCAAAAAGAAGGAAATATGCACCGAAACATAGGAAATATTGATCATAACGAGAAAATGAGCATAAAAAAGAAGGAAATCTGCATCGAAAGGAATGAAATTTTGATCGTAACAAGAAAAGTAGCATCAAAATGAAGGAAATATGCATCGAACGAAGGTAATATTGATCGTAACGAGAAAATGAGCATTAAAATGATGGAAATATTCATCGAAACGAAAGAAATGTTGATCGTAATGAGAAAAGGAGCATCAAATGAAGGAAATATGCATCGAAACGAAGGTAATATTGATCGTAATGAGAAAATGAGAATCAAAACGTAGAAAATATGCATCGAAACAAAGTAAATATTGATCGTAACGAGAAAACAAGCATCAAAAAGAAGGAAATCTACATCGAAACGAATGAAATGTTGATCGTAACAAGGAAAGGAGCATCAAAATGAAGTAAATATGCATTGAAACGAAGGAAATGCTTATCATAACGAGAAAATGAGCATCAAAATGAAGGAAATATGCATCGAAACGAAGGAAATATTGATCGTAATGAGAAAATGAGCATCAAAATGAAGGAAATATGCATCGAAACGAAGGAAATGTTGATCGTAATGAGAAAAGGAGCATCAAAATGAAGGAAATCTGCATCAAAACGAATTAAATATTGATCGTAACGAGAAAAGGAGCATCAAAATGAAGTAAATATGCATCAAAACGAAGGAAATGCTGATCGTAACGAGAAAAGTAGCATAAAAAAGAAGGAAATCTGCATCGAAACGAATGAAATGTTGATCGTAACAAGAAAAGAAGCATCAAAATGAAGGAAATATGCATCGAACGAAGGAAATGATGATCGTTACAAGAAAAGGAGCCTCAAAATGAAGGAAATATGCATCGAAACGAAGGAAGTATTGGTCGTAACGAGAAAATGAGCATTAAAATGAAGGAAATATTCATCGAACGAAGTAAATATTGATCGTAACGAGAAAACAAGCATAAAAAAAAGGAAATCTGGATCAAAACGAATGAAATGTTGATCGTAACGAGAAAAGGAGCATCAAAATGAAGTAAATATGCGTTAAAACGAAGGAAATGGTGATCGTAACAAGAAAAGGAGCATCAAAATGAAGGAAATATGCATCGAAATGAAGGAAATAATGATCGTAACGAGAAAATGAGCATTATAATGAATGAAATATTCATCGAAACGAAGGAAATAGTGATCGTAATGAGAAAAGGAGCATCAAAATGAAGGAAATATGCATCAAACAAAGGAAATGTTGATCATAACTAGAAAAAGAGCATCAAAATGAAGTAAATATGCATCGAAACGAAGGAAATATTGATCGTAACGAGAAAAGGAGCATCCAAATGAAGGAAATATGCATCGAAACGAAGGTAATATTTATCGTAAAGAGAAAATGAGAATCAAAATGAAGGAATATGCATCTAAACAAAGGAAATATTGATCGTAACGAGAAAATGAGCATCAAAAAGAAGGAAATCTGCATCGAAACAAATGAAATGTTGTTCGTAACAAGAAAAGGAGCATCAAAATGAAGTAAATATGTATCGAAACGAAGGAAATACTGATCGTAACGAGAAAATGAGCATCAAAATGAAGGAAATATGCATCAAACAAAGGAAATGTTGATCATAACTAGATAAGGAGCATCAAAATGAAGTAAATATGCATCGAAACGAAGGAAATGTTGATCGTAACGTGAAAATGAGCATCAAAATGAAGGAAATATGCATCGAAACGAAGGTAATATTGATCGTAAAGAGAAAATGAGAATCAAAACGAAGGAAATATGCTTCAAAACAAAGGAAATATTGATCGTAACGAGAAAATGAGCATCAAAAAGAAGGAAATCTGCATCGAAACGAATGAAATGTTGTTCGTAACAAGAAAAGGAGCATAAAAATGAAGTAAATATGCATCGAAACGAAGGAAATGCTGATCGTAACGAGAAAAAGTGCATCAAAATGAAGGAAATATTCATCGAAATGAAGGAAATGTTGATCGTAATGAGAATGGGAGCATCAAAATGATGGAAATCTGCATCGAAACGAATGAAATGTTGATTGTAACAAGAAAAGATGCATCAAAATGAAGGAAATATGCATCGAAACGAAGGTAATATTGATCGTAACGAGAAAATGAGAATCAAAACGAAGGAAATATACAACGAAACAGAGGAAATATTGATCGTAACGAGAAAACGAGCATAAAAAAGAAGGAAATCTGCATCGAAACGAATGAAATGTTGATCGTAACAAGAAAAGGAGCATCAAATTGAAGGAAATATGCATCGAACAAAGGAAACATTGATCATAACGAGAAAAGGAGCATTAAAATGAAGGAAATATTCATCAAAATGAAGGAAATATTGATCGTAATGAGAAAAGGAGCATCAAAACGAAGGAAATATGTAATCGAAACGAAGGTAATATTGATCGTAACGGGAAAATGAGAATCAAAACGTAGGAAATATGCTTCGAATCAAAGGAAATATTGATCGTAACGAGAAAACAAGCATCAAAAAGAAGAAAATCTGCATCGAAACGAATGAAATGTTGATCGTAACAAGAAAAGGTGCATCAAAATGAAGTAAATATGCATCGAAACGAAGGAAATGCTGATCATAACGAGAAAAGGAGCATAAAAAAGAAGGAAATCTGCATTGAAACGAATGAAATGTTGATCGTAACGAGAAAAAGAGCATCAAAATGAAGTAAATATGCATCGAAACGAAGGAAATGCTGATCGTAACGAGAAAAGGAGCATCAAAATGAAGGAAATATGCATCGAAACGAAGGAAATATTGATCGTAATGAGAAAATGAGCATTAAAATGAAGGAAATATTCATCAAAACGAAGTAAATATTGATCGTAACTAGAAAACGAGCATCAAAAAGAAGGAAATCTGCATCAAAACGAATGAATTGTTGATCGTAATGAGAAAAGGAGCATCAAAATGAAGTAAATATGCATCAAAAAGAAGGAAATGCTGATCTTAACGAGAAAATGAGCATCAAAATGAAGGAAATATGCATCGAAACGAAGGAAATGTTGATCGTAACAAGAAAATGAGCATTAAAATGAAGGAAATATTCATCGAAACGAAGGAAATGTTGATCGTAATGAGAAAATGAGCATCAAAATGAAGGAAATATGCATCAAACAAAGGAAATGTTGATCATAACTAGAAAAGGATCATCAAAATGAAGTAAATATGCATCGAAACAAAGGAAATATTGATCGTAACGAGAAAAGGAGCATCAAAATGAAGGAAATATGCATCGAAACGAAGGTAATATTGATCATAAAGAGAAAATGAGAATCAAAACGAAGGAAATATGCATCAAAACAAAGGAAATATTGATCGTAACGAGAAAATGAGCATAAAAAAAAGGAAATCTGCATCGAAACGAATGAAATATTGTTCATAACAAGAAAAGGAGCATCAAAATGAAGTAAATATGCATCGAAACGAAGGAAATGCTGATCGTAACGAGAAAA
>CM042955.1:49853112-49925156 GCA_023678885.1 Pogostemon cablin
AAAATAAGCATCAAAATAAGGGAAATATGCATCGAAACGAAGGAAATGTTGATCGTAACGAGAAAAAGAGCATCAAAATGAAGGAAATATTCATCGAAACGAAGGAAATGTTGATCGTAATGAAAAAAGGAGCATCAAAATGAAGGAAATATGCATCAAACAAAGGAAATATTGATCATAATGAGAAAACGAGCATCAAAAAGAAGGAAATCTGCATCGAAACGAATGAAATGTTGATCATAACAAGAAAAGGAGCATCAAAATGAAGGAAATATGCATCGAAACGAAGGAAATATTGATCGTAACGAGAAAATAAGCATCAAAATGAAGGAAATATTCATCGAAACGAAGGAAATGTTGATCGTAATGAGAAAAGGAGCATCAAAATGAAGGAAATATGCATCGAAATGAAGGAAATGTTGATCGTAACGAGAAAATGAGCATTAAAATGAAAGAAATATTCATCGAAATAAAGGAAATGTTGATCGTAATGAGAAAAGAAGCATCAAAATGAAGGAAATATGCATCGAAACAAAGGAAATGCTGATCGTAACGAGAAAAAGTGCATAAAAATGAAGGAAATATACATCGAAACGAAGAAAATGTTGATCGTAACGAGAAAATGAGCATTAAAATGAAGGAAATATTCATCGAAACAAAGGAAATGTTGATCGTACTGAGAAAAGGAGCATCAAAATGATGGAAATCTGCATCGAAACGAATGAAATGTTGATCGTAATGAGAAAAGGAGCATCAAAATGAAGGAAATATGCATCGAAACGAAGGTAATATTGCTCGTAACGAGAAAATGAGAATCAAAACGATGGAAATATGTATCGAAACAAAGGAAATATTGATCGTAACGAGAAAACGAGCATAAAAAAGAAGGAAATCTGCATCGAAACGAATGAAATGTTGATCGTAACAAGAAAAGGAGCCTCAAAATGAAGGAAATATTCATCGAAACGAAGGAAATGTTGATCGTAACGAGAAAATGAGCATTAAAATGAAGGAAATATTCATCAAATGAAGGAAATGTTGATCGTAATGAGAAAAGGAGCATCAAAATAAAGGAAATATGCATCGAAACAAAGGAAATATTGATCATAACGAGAAAACGAGCATCAATAAGAAGGAAATCTGCATCGAAACGAATGAAATGTTGATCGTAACAAGAAAAGGAGCATCAAAATGAAAGAAATATGCACCGAAACGAAGAAAATATTGATCGTAACGAGAAAACGAGCATCAAAAAGAAGGAAATCTGCATCGAAACGAATGAAATGTTGATTGTAATGAGAAAAGGAGCATCAAAATGAAGGAAATATGCATCGAAATGAAGGAAATATTGATCATAACGAGAAAACGAGCATCAAAAAGATGGAAATCTGCATCGAAACGAATGAAATGTTGATCGTAACAAGAAAAAGAGCATCAAAATGAAGTAAATATGCATCGAAACAAAAAAATGCTGATCATAACAAGGAAATTAGCATCAAAATAAGGGAAATATGCATCAAAACGAATGAAATATAGATCGTAACGAGAAAAATGAGCATCAAAATGAAGGAAATATGCATCGAAACGAAGGAAATGTTGATCGTAATTAGAAAAGGAGCATCAAAATGAAGGAAATATGCATTGAAACGAAGGAAATGTTGATCGTAACGAGAAAATGATCATTAAAATGAAGGAAATATTCATCAAAATGAAGGAAATATTGATCGTAATGAGAAAAGGAGCATCAAAATAAAGGAAATATGCATCGAAACAAAGGAAATATTGATCATAACGAGAAAACGAGCATCAATAAGAAGGAAATCTGCATCGAAACGAATGAAATGTTGATCGTAACAAGAAAAGGAGCATCAAAATGAAAGAAATATGCACCGAAACGAAGAAAATATTGATCGTAACGAGAAAACGAGCATCAAAAAGAAGGAAATCTGCATCGAAACGAATGAAATGTTGATTGTAATGAGAAAAGGAGCATCAAAATGAAGGAAATATGCATCGAAACAAAAGAAATATTGATCATAACGAGAAAACGAGCATCAAAAAGTAGGAAATCTACATCGAAACGAATGAAATGTTGATCGTAACAAGAAAAGGAGCATCAAAATGAAGTAAATATGCATAGAAACAAAGAAAATGCTGATCATAACAAGAAAATTAGCATCAAAATAAGGGAAATATGCATCGAAACGAAGGAAATATTGATCGTAACGAGAAAATGAGCATCAAAATGAAGGAAATATGCATCGAAACGAAGGAAATGTTGATCGTAATGAGGAAAGGAGCATCAAAATGAAGGAAATATGCATCGAAACGAAGGAAATGTTGATCGTAACGACAAAATGAGCATTAAAATGAAGGAAATATTCATCGAAATGAAGGAAATATTGATCGTAATGAGAAAAGAAGCATCAAAATGAAGGAAATATGCATCGAAACAAAGGAAATATTGATCATAACGAGAAAAAGAGCATCAAAAAGAAGAAAATCTGCATCGAAACAAATGAAATGTTGATCGTAACAAGAAAAGGAGCATCAAAATGAAGTAAATATGCATCGAAACGAAGGAAATGCTGATCGTAACGAGAAAATGAGCATTAAAATGATGGAAATATTCATCGAAACGAAGGAAATGTAGATCGTAATGAGAAAAGTTGAAGGAAATATGCATCGAAACAATGGAAATATTGATCATAACGAGAAAACGAGCATCAAAAAGAAGGAAATTTGCATCGAAACGAATGAAATGTTGATCGTAACAAGAAAAGGAGCATCAAAAAGAAGGAAATATGCATCGAAACGAAAGAAATATTCATCATAACGAAAAACGAGCATCAAAAAGAAGGAAATCTGCATCGAAATGAAAGAAATGTTGATTGTAATGAGAAAAGAAGTATCAAAATGAAGGAAATATGCATCGAAACAAAGGAAATATTAATCATAAGTAGAAAACGAGCATCAAAAAGAAGGAAATCTGCATCGAAACGAATGAAATGTTGATCGTAACAAGAAAAGGAGCGTCAAAATGAAGTAAATATGCATCGAAACAAAGGAAAAGCTGATCATAACGAGAAAATAAGCATCAAAATAAGGGAAATATGCATCGAAACAAAGGAAATATTGATCGTAAAGAGAAAATGAGCATCAAAATGAAGTAAATATGCATCGAAACGAAGGAAATGTTGATCGTAACAAGAAAAGGAGCATCAAAATGAAGAAAATACGCATCGAAACAAAGGAAATATTGATCGTAACGGGAAAACGAGCATCAAAAAGAAGGAAATCTACATCGAAACGAATGAAATGTTGATCGTAATGAGAAATAAGCATCAAAATGAAGTAAATATGCATCGAAACGAAGGAAATGTTGATCGTAACGAGAAAATGAGCATTAAAATGAAGGAAATATTCATCGAAATGAAGGAAATATTGATCGTAATGAGAAAAGAAGCATCAAAATGAAGTAAATATGCATCAAAACAAAGGAAATGCTGATCGTAACGAGAAAAAGTGCATCAAAATGAAGGAAATGTACATCTAAACGAAGAAAATATTGATCGTAGTGAGAAAAAGAGCATTAAAATGAAGGAAATATTCATCGAAACGAAGGAAATGTTGATCGTACTGAGAAAAGGAGCATCAAAATGATGGAAATCTGCAACGAAACGAATGAAATGTTGATCGTAACAAGAAAAGTAGCATCAAAATGAAAGAAATATGCACCGAAACGAAGAAAATATTGATCGTAACGAGAAAACGAGCATCAAAAAGAAGGAAATCTGCATCAAAACGAATGAAATGTTGATTGTAATGAGAAAAGGAGCATCAAAACGATGGAAATATGCATCGAAACAGAGGAAATGCTTATCGTAACGAGAAAAAGTGCATAAAAATGAAGGAAATATACATCGAAACGAAGAAAATATTGATCGTAACGAGAAAATGAGCATTAAAATGAAGGAAATATTCATCGAAACAAAGGAAATGTTGATCGTACTGAGAAAAGGAGCATCAAAATGATGGAAATCTGCATCGAAACGAATGAAATGTTGATCGTAATGCGAAAAGGAGCATCAAAATGAGGAAATATGCATCGAAATGAAGGTAATATTGCTCGTAACGAGAAAATGAGAATCAAAATGATGGAAATATGCATCGAAACAAAGAAAATATTGATCGTAACGAGAAAACGAGCATAAAAAAGAAGGAAATCTGCATCGAAACGAATGAAATGTTGATCGTAACAAGAAAAGGAGCCTCAAAATGAAGTAAATATGCATCGAAACAAAGGAAATGCTGATCATAATGAGAAAATAAGCATCAAAATAAGGGAAATATGCATCGAAACGAAGGAAATGTTGATCGTAACGAGAAAAAGAGCATCAAAATGAAGGAAATATTCATCGAAACGAAGGAAATGTTGATCGTAATGAGAAAAGGAGCATCAAAATGAAGGAAATATGCATCAAACAAAGGAAATATTGATCATAATGAGAAAACGAGCATCAAAAAGAAGGAAATCTGCATCGAAACGAATGAAATGTTGATCATAACAAGAAAAGGAGCATCAAAATGAAGGAAATATGCATCGAAACGAAGGAAATATTGATCGTAACGAGAAAATAAGCATCAAAATGAAGGAAATATTCATCGAAACGAAGGAAATGTTGATCGTAATGAGAAAAGGAGCATCAAAATGAAGGAAATATGCATCGAAACGAAGGAAATGTTGATCGTAACGAGAAAATGAGCATTAAAATGAAAGAAATATTCATCGAAATGAAGGAAATGTTGATCGTAATGAGAAAAGAAGCATCAAAATGAAGGAAATATGCATCGAAACAAAGGAAATGCTGATCGTAACGAGAAAAAGTGCATAAAAATGAAGGAAATATACATCGAAACGAAGAAAATGTTGATCGTAACGAGAAAATGAGCATTAAAATGAAGGAAATATTCATCGAAACAAAGGAAATGTTGATCGTACTGAGAAAAGGAGCATCAAAATGATGGAAATCTGCATCGAAACGAATGAAATGTTGATCGTAATGCGAAAAGGAGCATCAAAATGATGGAAATATGCATCGAAACGAAGGTAATATTGCTCGTAACGAGAAAATGAGAATCAAAACGATGGAAATATGTATTGAAACAAAGGAAATATTGATCGTAACGAGAAAACGAGCATAAAAAAGAAGGAAATCTGCATCGAAACGAATGAAATGTTGATCGTAACAAGAAAAGGAGCCTCAAAATGAAGGAAATATTCATCGAAACGAAGGAAATGTTGATCGTAACGAGAAAATGAGCATTAAAATGAAGGAAATATTCATCAAATGAAGGAAATGTTGATCGTAATGAGAAAAGGAGCATCAAAATAAAGGAAATATGCATCGAAACAAAGGAAATATTTATCATAACGAGAAAACGAGCATCAATAAGAAGGAAATCTGCATCGAAACGAATGAAATGTTGATCGTAACAAGAAAAGGAGCATCAAAATGAAAAAAATATGCACCGAAACGAAGAAAATATTGATCGTAACGAGAAAACGAGCATCAAAAAGAAGGAAATCTGCATCGAAACGAATGAAATGTTGATTGTAATGAGAAAAGGAGCATCAAAATGAAGGAAATATGCATCGAAATGAAGGAAATATTGATCATAACGAGAAAACGAGCATCAAAAAGATGGAAATCTGCATCGAAACGAATGAAATGTTGATCGTAACAAGAAAAAGAGCATCAAAATGAAGTAAATATGCATCGAAACAAAAAAATGCTGATCATAACAAGGAAATTAGCATCAAAATAAGGGAAATATGCATCAAAACGAATGAAATATAGATCGTAACGAGAAAATGAGCATCAAAATGAAGGAAATATGCATCGAAACGAAGGAAATGTTGATCGTAATTAGAAAAGGAGCATCAAAATGAAGGAAATATGCATTGAAACGAAGGAAATGTTGATCGTAACGAGAAAATGATCATTAAAATGAAGGAAATATTCATCAAAATGAAGGAAATATTGATCGTAATGAGAAAAGGAGCATCAAAATAAAGGAAATATGCATCGAAACAAAGGAAATATTGATCATAACGAGAAAACGAGCATCAATAAGAAGGAAATCTGCATCGAAACGAATGAAATGTTGATCGTAACAAGAAAAGGAGCATCAAAATGAAAGAAATATGCACCGAAACGAAGAAAATATTGATCGTAACGAGAAAACGAGCATCAAAAAGAAGGAAATCTGCATCGAAACGAATGAAATGTTGATTGTAATGAGAAAAGGAGCATCAAAATGAAGGAAATATGCATCGAAACAAAAGAAATATTGATCATAACGAGAAAACGAGCATCAAAAAGTAGGAAATCTACATCGAAACGAATGAAATGTTGATCGTAACAAGAAAAGGAGCATCAAAATGAAGTAAATATGCATAGAAACAAAGAAAATGCTGATCATAACAAGAAAATTAGCATCAAAATAAGGGAAATATGCATCGAAACGAAGGAAATATTGATCGTAACGAGAAAATGAGCATCAAAATGAAGGAAATATGCATCGAAACGAAGGAAATGTTGATCGTAATGAGGAAAGGAGCATCAAAATGAAGGAAATATGCATCGAAACGAAGGAAATGTTGATCGTAACGACAAAATGAGCATTAAAATGAAGGAAATATTCATCGAAATGAAGGAAATATTGATCGTAATGAGAAAAGAAGCATCAAAATGAAGGAAATATGCATCGAAACAAAGGAAATATTGATCATAACGAGAAAAAGAGCATCAAAAAGAAGAAAATCTGCATCGAAACAAATGAAATGTTGATCGTAACAAGAAAAGGAGCATCAAAATGAAGTAAATATGCATCGAAACGAAGGAAATGCTGATCGTAACGAGAAAATGAGCATTAAAATGATGGAAATATTCATCGAAACGAAGGAAATGTAGATCGTAATGAGAAAAGTTGAAGGAAATATGCATCGAAACAATGGAAATATTGATCATAACGAGAAAACGAGCATCAAAAAGAAGGAAATCTGCATCGAAACGAATGAAATGTTGATCGTAACAAGAAAAGGAGCATCAAAAAGAAGGAAATATGCATCGAAACGAAAGAAATATTCATCATAACAAAAAACGAGCATCAAAAAGAAGGAAATCTGCATCGAAATGAAAGAAATGTTGATTGTAATGAGAAAAGAAGTATCAAAATGAAGGAAATATGCATCGAAACAAAGGAAATATTAATCATAAGTAGAAAACGAGCATCAAAAAGAAGGAAATCTGCATCGAAACGAATGAAATGTTGATCGTAACAAGAAAAGGAGCGTCAAAATGAAGTAAATATGCATCGAAACAAAGGAAAAGCTGATCATAACGAGAAAATAAGCATCAAAATAAGGGAAATATGCATCGAAACAAAGGAAATATTGATCGTAAAGAGAAAATGAGCATCAAAATGAAGTAAATATGCATCGAAACGAAGGAAATGTTGATCGTAACAAGAAAAGGAGCATCAAAATGAAGAAAATACGCATCGAAACAAAGGAAATATTGATCGTAACGGGAAAACGAGCATCAAAAAGAAGGAAATCTACATCGAAACGAATGAAATGTTGATCGTAATGAGAAATAAGCATCAAAATGAAGTAAATATGCATCGAAACGAAGGAAATGTTGATCGTAACGAGAAAATGAGCATTAAAATGAAGGAAATATTCATCGAAATGAAGGAAATATTGATCGTAATGAGAAAAGAAGCATCAAAATGAAGTAAATATGCATCGAAACAAAGGAAATGCTGATCGTAACGAGAAAAAGTGCATCAAAATGAAGGAAATGTACATCTAAACGAAGAAAATATTGATCGTAGTGAGAAAAAGAGCATTAAAATGAAGGAAATATTCATCGAAACGAAGGAAATGTTGATCGTACTGAGAAAAGGAGCATCAAAATGATGGAAATCTGCATCGAAACGAATGAAATGTTGATCGTAATGAGAAAAGGAGCATCAAAATGAAGAAAATATGCATCGAAACGAAGGTAATGTTGATCGTAAGGAGAAAATGAGCATTAAAATGAAGGAAATATTCATCAAAATGAAGGAAATATTGATCGTAATGAGGTAAAGAAGCATCAAAATGAAGGAAATATGCATCGAAACAGAGGAAATGCTGATCGTAAAGAGAAAAAGTGCATCAAAATGAAGGAAATATACATCAAAACAAAATAAAATATTGATCGTAGCGAGAAAAAGAGCATTAAAATGAAGGAAATATTCATCGAAACGAAGGAAATGTTGATCGTACAGAGAAAAGGAGCATCAAAATGATGGAAATCTGCATCGAAACGAATGAAATATTGATCGTAATGAGAAAAGGAGCATCAAAATGAAGGAAATATGTATCGAAACGAAGGTAATATTGCTCGTAACGAGAAAATGAGAATCAAAACGATGGAAATATGCATCGAAACAAAGGAAATGTTGATCGTAACGAGAAAAGGAGCCTCAAAATGAAGTAAATATGCATCGAAACAAAGGAAATGCTGATCATAACGAGAAAATGAGCATTAAAATGAAGGAAATATTCATCGAAATGAAGGAAATGTTGATCGTAATGAGAAAAGAAGCATCAAAATGAAGAAAATATGCATCGAAACAAAGGAAATGCTGATCGTAACGAGAAAATGAGCATTAAAATGAAGGAAATATTCATCGAAACGAAGGAAATATTGATCGTACTGAGAAAAGAAGCATCAAAATTTTGGTAATCTGCATCGAAACGAATGAAATATTGATCGTAATGAGAAAAGGAGCATCAAAATGAAGGAAATATGCATCGAAACAAAGGTAATATTTCTCATAAAGAGAAAATGAGAATCAAAACGATGGAAATATGCATCGAAACAAAGGAAATATTGATTGTAACGAGAAAACGAGCATAAAAAAGAACGAAATCTGCATCGAAACGAATGAAATGTTGATCGTTAAGAGAAAAGGAGCATCAAAATGAAGGAAATATGCATCGAAACGAAGGAAATGTTGATCGTAACGAGAAAATGAGCATTAAAATGAAAGGAAATATTCATCGAAACGAAGGAAATGTTGATCGTAATGAGAAAAGAAGCATCAAAATGTAGGAAATATGCATCGAAACAAAGGAAATGCTGATCGTAACGAGAAAAAGTGCATAAAAATTAAGGAAATATACATCGAAACGAAGAAAATGTTGATCGTAACGAGAAAAGGAGCATCAAAATGAAGGAAATATGCATCGAAACAAAGGAAATGCTGATCGTAACTGAGAAAAGGAGCATCAAAATGATGGAAATATGCATCGAAACGAATGAAATGTTGATCGTAAAGAGAAAAGGAGCATCAAAATGAAGGAAATATGCATCGAAACGAAGGTAATATTGCTCGTAACGAGAAAAGGAGCATCAAAACGATGGAAAATACTGCATCGAAACGAAGGAAATGTTGATCGTAACGAGAAAACGAGCATCAAAAAGAAGGAAATCTGCATCGAAACGAATTAAATGTTGATCGTGATGAGAAAAGAAGCATCAAAATGAAGTAAATATGCATCGAAACGAAGGAAATGTTGATCGTAACGAGAAAATGAGCATTAAAATGAAGGAAATATTCATCGAAATGAAGGATATGTTGATCGTAATGAGAAAAGAAGCATCAAAATGAAGGAAATATGCATCGAAACAAAGGAAATGCTGATCGTAACGAGAAAAAGTGCATCAAAATGAAGGAAATATACATCAAAACGAAGAAAATATTGATCGTAGCGAGAAAAAGAGCATTAAAATGAAGGAAATATTCATCGAAACGAAGGAAATGTTGATCGTACTGAGAAAAGGAGCATCAAAATGATGGAAATATGCATCGAAACGAATGAAATGTTGATCGTAATGAGAAAAGGAGCATCAAAATGAAGAAAATATGCATCGAAACGAAGGTAATGTTGATCGTAAGGAGAAAATGAGCATTAAAATGAAGGAAATATTCATCAAAATGAAGGAAATATTGATCGTAATGAGGAAAGAAGCATCAAAATGAAGGAAATATGCATCGAAACAGAGGAAATGCTGATCGTAAAGAGAAAAAGTGCATCAAAATGAAGGAAATATACATCAAAACAAAATAAAATATTGATCGTAGCGAGAAAAAGAGCATTAAAATGAAGGAAATATTCATCGAAACGAAGGAAATGTTGATCGTACTGAGAAAAGGAGCATCAAAATGATGGAAATCTGCATCGAAACGAATGAAATATTGATCGTAATGAGAAAAGGAGCATCAAAATGAAGGAAATATGTATCGAAACGAAGGTAATATTGCTCGTAACGAGAAAATGAGAATCAAAACGATGGAAATATGCATCGAAACAAAGGAAATGTTGATCGTAACGAGAAAAGGAGCCTCAAAATGAAGTAAATATGCATCGAAACAAAGGAAATGCTGATCATAACGAGAAAATGAGCATTAAAATGAAGGAAATATTCATCGAAATGAAGGAAATGTTGATCGTAATGAGAAAAGAAGCATCAAAATGAAGAAAATATGCATCGAAACAAAGGAAATGCTGATCGTAACGAGAAAATGAGCATTAAAATGAAGGAAATATTCATCGAAACGAAGGAAATATTGATCGTACTGAGAAAAGAAGCATCAAAATTTTGGTAATCTGCATCGAAACGAATGAAATATTGATCGTAATGAGAAAAGGAGCATCAAAATGAAGGAAATATGCATCGAAACAAAGGTAATATTTCTCATAAAGAGAAAATGAGAATCAAAACGATGGAAATATGCATCGAAACAAAGGAAATATTGATCGTAACGAGAAAACGAGCATAAAAAAGAACGAAATCTGCATCGAAACGAATGAAATGTTGATCGTTACAAGAAAAGGAGCATCAAAATGAAGAAAATATGCATCGAAAAGAAGGAAATGTTGATCGTAACGAGAAAATGAGCATTAAAATGATGGAAATATTCATCGAAACGAAGGAAATGTAGATCGTAATGAGAAAAGTTGAAGGAAATATGCATCGAAACAAAGGAAATATTGATCATAACTAGAAAACGAGCATCAAAAGAAGGAAATCTGCATCGAAACGAATGAATTGTTGATCGTAACAAGAAAAGGAGCATCAAAATGAAGTAAATATGCATCGAAACAAAGGAAATGCTGATCATAACTAGAAAATAAGCATCAAAATAAGGGAAATATGCATCGAAACAAAGGAAATATTGATCGTAAAGAGAAAATGAGCATCAAAATGAAGTAAATATGCATCGAAACGAAGGAAATATTGATCGTAACGAGAAAAGGAGCATCAAAATGAAGAAAATACACATCGAAACGAAGGAAATGTTCATCGTAACGAGAAAACGAGAATCAAAAAGAAGGAAATCTGCATCGAAACGAATTAAATGTTGATCGTGATGAGAAAAGAAGCATCAAAATGAAGTAAATATGCATCGAAACGAAGGAAATGTTGATCGTAAAGAGAAAATGAGCATTAAAACGAAGGAAATATTCATCGAAATGAAGGAAATGTTGATCGTAATGAGAAAAGAAGCATCAAAATGAAGGAAATATGCATCGAAACAAAGGAAATGCTGATGGTAACGAGAAAAAGTGCATCAAAATGAAGGAAATATACATCAAAACGAAGAAAATATTGATCGTAGCGAGAAAAAGAGCATTAAAATGAAGGAAATATTCATCGAAACGAAGGAAATGTTGATCGTACTGAGAAAAGGAACATCAAAATGATGGAAATCTGCATCGAAACGAATGGAATGTTGATCGTAATGAGAAAAGGAGCATCAAAATGAAGGAAATATGCATCGAAACGAATGTAAGATTACTCGTAATGAGAAAATGAGAATCAAAATGATGGAAATATGCATCGAAACAAAGGAAATGTTGATCGTAACAAGAAAAAGAGCCTCAAAATGAAGTAAATATGCATCGAAACAAAGGAAATGCTGATCATAACGAGAAAATGAGCATCAAAATAAGGGAAATGCGCATCAAAACAAAGGAAATGTTGATCGTAACGAGAAAATGAGCATCAAAATAAAGGAAATATGCATCGAAACGAAGGAAATGTTGATCGTAACGAGAAAAGGAGCATCAAAATGAAGGAAATATGCATCGAAACGAAGGAAATGTTGATCGTAACGAGAAAAAGAGCATCAAAATGAAGGAAATATTCATCAAAACGAAGGAAATATTGATCGTAATGAGAAAAGGAGCATCAAAATGAAGGAAATATGCATTGAAATGAAGGAAATGTTGATCGTAATGAGAAAAGAAGCATCAAAATGAAGGAAATATGCATCGAAACAAAGGAAATGCTGATAGTAACGAGAAAAAGTGCATCAAAATGAAGGAAATATACATCGAAACGAAGAAAATGTTGATCGTAACTAGAAAATGAGCATTAAAATGAAGGAAATATTCATCGAAACGAAGGAAATGTTGATCGTACAGAGAAAAGGAGCATCAAAATGATGGAAATCTGCATTGAAACGAATGAAATTTTGATCGTAATGAGAAAAGAAGCATCAAAATGAAGGAAATATGCATCTAAAAGAAGGTAATATTGCTCGTAACGAGAAAATGAGAATCAAAACGATGGAAGTATGCATCGAAACAAAGGAAATATTGATCGTAACTAGAAAACGAGAATAAAAAAGAAGGAAATCTGCATCGAAACGAATGAAATGTTGATAGTTACAAGAAAAGGATCATCAAAATGAAGGAAATATGCATCGAAAAGAAGGAAATATTGATCGTAACGAGAAAATGAGCATTAAAATGATGGAAATATTCATCGAAACGAAGGAAATGTAGATCGTAATGAGAAAAGTTGAAGGAAATATGCATCGAAACAAAGGAAATATTGATCATAACAAGAAAACAAGCATAAAAAATAAGGAAATCTGCATCGAAACGATGAAATATTGATCGTAACAAGAAAAGGAGCATCAAAATGAAGGAAATATGCATCAAAACGAAGGAAATATTGATCGTAACGAAAAACGAGCATCAAAGAGAAGGAAATCTGCATCGAAACGAATAAAATGTTGATTGTAATGAGAAAAGGAGCATTAAAATGAAGGAAATATGCATCGAAACAAAGGAAATATTGATCATAACTAGAAAACGAGCATCAAAAAGAAGGAAATATGCATCGAAATGAATGAAATGTTGATCGTAACAAGAAAAGGAGCATCAAAATGAAGTAAATATGCATCGAAACAAAGGAAATGCTGATCATAACGAGAAAATAAGCATCAAAATAAGGGAAATATGCATCGAAACAAAGGAAATATTGATCGTAACGAGAAAATGAGCATCAAAATGATGTAAATATGCATCGAAATGAAGGAAATGTTGATCGTAACGAGAAAAGGAGCATCAAAATGAAGGAAATAAGCATCGAAACGAAGGAAATGTTGATCGTAACGAGAAAACGAGCATAAAAAAGTAGGAATTCTGCATCGAAACGAATGAAATGTTTATCGTAATGAGAAAAGAAGCATCAAAATGAAGTAAATATGCATCGAAACGAAGGAAATGTTGATCGTAACGAGAAAATGAGCATTAAAATGAAGGAAATATTCATCGAAATGAAGGAAATGTTGATCATAATGAGAAAAGAAGCATCAAAATGAAGGAAATATGCATCGAAACAAAGGAAATGCTGATCGTAACGAGAAAAAGTGCATTAAAATGAAGGAAATATACATCGAAACGAAGAAAATGAGCATTAAAATAAAGGAAATATTCATCGAAACGAAGGAAATGTTGATCCTAACGAGAAAATGAGCATTAAAATGAAGGAAATATTCATCGAAACGAAGGAAATATTGATCGTACTGAGAAAAGGAGCATCAAAATGATGGAATCTGCATCGAAACGAATGAAATGTTGATCGCAACGAGAAAAGGATCATCAAAATGAAGGAAATATGCATCGAAAAGAAGGAAATATTGATCGTAACGAGAAAATGAGCATTAAAATGATGGAAATATTCATCGAAACGAAGGAAATGTAGATCGTAATGAGAAAAGTTGAAGGAAATATGCATCGAAACAAAGGAAATATTGATCATAACAAGAAAACAAGCATAAAAATAAGGAAATCTGCATCGAAACGATGAAATATTGATCGTAACAAGAAAAGGAGCTTCAAAATGAAGGAAATATGCATCAAAACGAAGGAAATATTGATCGTAACGAAAAACGAGCATCAAAGAGAAGGAAATCTGCATCGAAACGAATAAAATGTTGATTGTAATGAGAAAAGGAGCATTAAAATGAAGGAAATATGCATCGAAACAAAGGAAATATTGATCATAACTAGAAAACGAGCATTAAAAAGAAGGAAATATGCATCGAAATGAATGAAATGTTGATCGTAACAAGAAAAGGAGCATCAAAATGAAGTAAATATGCATCGAAACAAAGGAAATGCTGATCATAACGAGAAAATAAGCATCAAAATAAGGGAAATATGCATCGAAACAAAGGAAATATTGATCGTAACGAGAAAATGAGCATCAAAATGATGTAAATATGCATCGAAATGAAGGAAATGTTGATCGTAACGAGAAAAGGAGCATCAAAATGAAGGAAATAAGCATCGAAACGAAGGAAATGTTGATCGTAACGAGAAAACGAGCATAAAAAAGTAGGAATTCTGCATCGAAACGAATGAAATGTTTATCGTAATGAGAAAAGAAGCATCAAAATTAAGTAAATATACATCGAAACGAAGGAAATGTTGATCGTAACGAGAAAATGAGCATTAAAATGAAGGAAATATTCATCGAAATGAAGGAAATGTTGATCATAATGAGAAAAGAAGCATCAAAATGAAGGAAATATGCATCGAAACAAAGGAAATGCTGATCGTAACGAGAAAAAGTGCATCAAAATGAAGGAAATATACATCGAAACGAAGAAAATGAGCATTAAAATAAAGGAAATATTCATCGAAACGAAGGAAATATTGATCCTAACGAGAAAATGAGCATTAAAATGAAGGAAATATTCATCGAAACGAAGGAAATGTTGATCGTACTGAGAAAAGGAGCATCAAAATGATGGAATCTGCATCGAAACGAATGAAATGTTGATCGTAATGAGAAAAGGAGCATCAAAATGAAAGAAATATGCATCGAAACAAAGGAAATATTGATCAAAACGAGAAAACGAGCATCAAAAAGAGGGAAATATGCATCGAAACGAATGAAATGTTGATCGTAACAAGAAAAAGAGCATCAAAATGAAGGAAATTTGCATCGAAACGAAGGAAATATTGATCGTACCGAGAAAACGAGCATCAAAAAGAAGGAAATCTGCATCGAAACGAATGAAATGTTGATTGTAACAAGAAAAGGAGCATCAAAATGAAGTAAATATGCATTGAAACGAAGGAAATGCTGATCGTAACGAGAAAATGAGCATCAAAATAAGGGAAATATGCATCGAAACGAAGGAAATATTGATCGTAACGAGAAAATGAGCATCAAAATGGGGAAATATGCATCGAAACGAAGAAAATGTTGATCAGAACGAGAAAAGGAGCATCAAAATGAAGGAAATATGCATCGAAACAAAGGAAATATTGATCATAACGAGAAAACGAGCATCAAAAAGAAGGAAATCTGCATCGAAACGAATGAAATGTTGATCGTAACAAGAAAAGGAGCATCAAAATGAAGTAAATATGCATCGAAACAAAGGAAATGCTGATTATAACGAGAAAATGAGCATCAAAATAATGGAAATATTCATCGAAACGAAGGAAATGTTGATCGTAATGAGAAAATGAGCATCAAAATGTAGGAAATATGCATCGAAACAAAGGAAATATTGATCATAGCGAGAAAACGAGCATCAAAAAGAAGGAAATCTGCATCCAAACGAATGAAATGTTGATCGTAACAAGAAAAGGAGCATCAAAATGAAGTAAATATGCATCGAAACAAAGTAAATACTGATTATAACGAGAAAATGAGCATAAAAAAAGGGAAATATGCATCGAAACTAAGGAAATATTGATCGTAACGAGAAAATGAGCATCAAAATGAAGGAAATATGCATCGAAATGAAGGAAATGTTGAACGTAACGAGAAAAGGAGCATCAAAATGAAGGAAATATTCATCGAAACGAAAGAAATGTTGATCGTAATGAGAAAAGGAGCATCAAAATGAATGAAATATGCATCAAACAAAGGAAATATTGATCATAACGAGAAAACGAGCATCAAAAAGAAGGAAATCTGCATCGAAACGAATGAAATGTTGATCGTAACAAGAAAATAAGCATCAAAATGAAGGAAATATGCATCGAAACGAAGGAAATGGTGATCGTAACGAGAAAATATGCATCAAAATGAAGGAAATATTCATCGAAACGAAGGAAATGTTGATCGTAATGAGAAAAGGAGCATCAAAATGAAGGAAATATGCATCAAAACAAAGGAAATATTGATCATAGCGATAAAACGAGCATCAAAAAGAAGGAAATCTGCATCGAAACGAATGAAATGTTGATCGTAACAAGAAAAGGAGCATCAAAATGATGTAAATATGCATCGAAACAAAGGAAATGCTGATTATAACGAGAAAATGAGCATAAAAAAAAGGGAAATATGCATAGAAACTAAGGAAATATTGATCGTAACGAGAAAATGAGCATCAAAATGAAGGAAATATGCATCGAAATGAAGGAAATGTTGATCGTAACGAGAAAAGGAGCATCAAAATGAACGAAATATGCATCGAAACGAAGAAATGTTGATCGTAACGAGAAAATGAGCATTAAAATGAAGGAAATATTCATCGAAACGAAGGAAATGTTGATTGTAATAAGAAAAGGAGCATCAAAATGAATGAAATATGCATCAAACAAAGGAAATATTGATCATAACGAGAAAAGGAGCATCAAAATGAAGGAAATCTGCATTGAAACGAATGAAATGTTGATCGTAACAAGAAAAGGAGCATCAAAATGAAGGAAATATGCATCGAAACGAATGAAATTTTGATCGTAACGAGAAAATATGCATCAAAATGAAGGAAATATTCATCGAAACGAAGGAAATATTGATGGTAATGAGAAAAGGAGCATCAAAATGAAGGAAATATGCATCGAAACAAAGGAAATATTGATCATAACGAGGAAACGAGCATCAAAAAGAAGGAAATCTGCATCGAAACGAATGAAATGTTGATTGTAACAAGAAAAGGAGCATCAAAATGAAGTAAATATGCATTGAAACGAAGGAAATGCTGATCGTAACGAGAAAATGAGCATCAAAATAAGGGAAATATGCATCGAAACGAAGGAAATATTGATCGTAACGAGAAAATGAGCATCAAAATGGGGAAATATGCATCGAAACGAAGAAAATGTTGATCAGAACGAGAAAAGGAGCATCAAAATGAAGGAAATATGCATCGAAACAAAGGAAATATTGATCATAACGAGAAAACGAGCATCAAAAAGAAGGAAATCTGCATCGAAACGAATGAAATGTTGATCGTAACAAGAAAAGGAGCATCAAAATGAAGTAAATATGCATCGAAACAAAGGAAATGCTGATTATAACGAGAAAATGAGCATCAAAATAATGGAAATATTCATCGAAACGAAGGAAATGTTGATCGTAATGAGAAAATGAGCATCAAAATGTAGGAAATATGCATCGAAACAAAGGAAATATTGATCATAGCGAGAAAACGAGCATCAAAAAGAAGGAAATCTGCATCCAAACGAATGAAATGTTGATCGTAACAAGAAAAGGAGCATCAAAATGAAGTAAATATGCATCGAAACAAAGTAAATACTGATTATAACGAGAAAATGAGCATAAAAAAAGGGAAATATGCATCGAAACTAAGGAAATATTGATCGTAACGAGAAAATGAGCATCAAAATGAAGGAAATATGCATCGAAATGAAGGAAATGTTGAACGTAACGAGAAAAGGAGCATCAAAATGAAGGAAATATTCATCGAAACGAAAGAAATGTTGATCGTAATGAGAAAAGGAGCATCAAAATGAATGAAATATGCATCAAACAAAGGAAATATTGATCATAACGAGAAAACGAGCATCAAAAAGAAGGAAATCTGCATCGAAACGAATGAAATGTTGATCGTAACAAGAAAATAAGCATCAAAATGAAGGAAATATGCATCGAAACGAAGGAAATGGTGATCGTAACGAGAAAATATGCATCAAAATGAAGGAAATATTCATCGAAACGAAGGAAATGTTGATCGTAATGAGAAAAGGAGCATCAAAATGAAGGAAATATGCATCAAAACAAAGGAAATATTGATCATAGCGATAAAACGAGCATCAAAAAGAAGGAAATCTGCATCGAAACGAATGAAATGTTGATCGTAACAAGAAAAGGAGCATCAAAATGATGTAAATATGCATCGAAACAAAGGAAATGCTGATTATAACGAGAAAATGAGCATAAAAAAAAGGGAAATATGCATAGAAACTAAGGAAATATTGATCGTAACGAGAAAATGAGCATCAAAATGAAGGAAATATGCATCGAAATGAAGGAAATGTTGATCGTAACGAGAAAAGGAGCATCAAAATGAACGAAATATGCATCGAAACGAAGAAATGTTGATCGTAACGAGAAAATGAGCATTAAAATGAAGGAAATATTCATCGAAACGAAGGAAATGTTGATTGTAATAAGAAAAGGAGCATCAAAATGAATGAAATATGCATCAAACAAAGGAAATATTGATCATAACGAGAAAAGGAGCATCAAAATGAAGGAAATCTGCATTGAAACGAATGAAATGTTGATCGTAACAAGAAAAGGAGCATCAAAATGAAGGAAATATGCATCGAAACGAATGAAATTTTGATCGTAACGAGAAAATATGCATCAAAATGAAGGAAATATTCATCGAAACGAAGGAAATATTGATGGTAATGAGAAAAGGAGCATCAAAATGAAGGAAATATGCATCGAAACAAAGGAAATATTGATCATAACGAGGAAACGAGCATCAAAAAGAAGAAAATTTGCATCGAAACGAATGAAATGTTGATCGTAACAAGAAAAGGAGCATCAAAATGAAGGAAATATGCATCGAAACAAAGGAAATATTGATCGTAACGAGAAAATGAGCATTAAAATGAAGGAAATATTCATCTTAACGAAGGAAATGTTGATCGTAATGAGAAAAGGAGCATCAAAATGAAGGAAATATGCATCGAAACAAAGGAAATATTGATCATAACGTGAAAACGCGCATAAAAATAAGGAAATCTGCATTGAAACGAATGAAATATTGATCGTAACAAGAAAAGGAGCATAAAAATGAAGTAAATATGCATCGAAACGAAGGAAATGCTGATCGTAATGAGAAAATGAGCATCAAAATAAGGGAAATATGCATCGAAATGAAGGAAATATTGATTATAACGAGAAAATAAGTATCAAATTGAAGGAAATATGCATCGAAACGAAGAAAATATTGATCAAAACGAGAAAAGGAACATCAAAATGAAGGAAATATGCATCGAAACAAAGGAAATGTTGATTGTAACGAGAAAAGGAGCATCAAAATGAACGAAATATTTATCGAACGAAGGAAATGTTGACCGTAATGAGAAAAGGAGCATCAAATTGAAGGAAATATGCATAGAAACAAAGGAAATATTTATCATAACGAGAAAACGAGCATAAAAAAGAAGGAAATCTGCATCGAAATGAATGAAATATTGATCGTAACAACAAAAGGAGCATCAAAATGAAGGAAATATGCATCGAAATGAAGGAAATATTGATCGTAACGAAAAATGAGCATTAAAATGAAGGAAATATTCATCGAAACGAAGGAAATGTTGATCGTAATGAGAAAATGAGCATCAAAATGAAGGAAATATGCATCGAAACAAAGGAAATATTGATCATAACGAGAAAACGAGCCTCAAAAAGAAGGAAATCTGCATCGAAATGAATGAAATGTTGATCGTAACAAGAAAAGGATATCAAAATGAAGGAAATATGCATCGAAACAAAGAAAATATTGATCGTAACGAGAAAATGAGCATTAAAATGAAGGAAATATGCATCGAAACGAAGGTAATATTGATCGTAAAGAGAAAATGAGAATCAAAACGTAGGAAATATGCATCGAAAAAAAGGAAATATTGAACGAAATGAGAAAACGAGCATAAAAAATAAGGAAATCTGAATCGAAACGAATGAAATGTTGATCGTAAAAAGAAAAGGAGCATCAAAATGAAGTAAATATGCATCGAAACGAAGGAAATGCTGATCGTAATGAGAAAAAGTGCATCAAAATGAAGGAAATATACATCGAAATGAAGAAAATGTTGATCGTAACGAGAAAATGAGCATTAAAATGAAGGAAATATTCATCGAAACGAAGGAAATATTGATCGTACTGAGAAAAGGAGCATCAAAATGATGGAAATCTGCATCAAAACGAATGAAATGTTGATCGTAACAAGAAGAGGAGCATCAAAATGAAGGAAATATGCATCGAAACGAAGGAAATATTGATCGTAACGAGAAAATGAGCATCAAAATAAAGGAAATATGCATCGAAACAAAGGAAATATTGATCATAACGAGAAAACGAGCATCAAAATGAAGGAAATCTGCATCGAAACGAATGAAATGTTGATCGTAACAAGAAAAGGAGCATCAAAATGAAGGAAATATGCATCGAAACGAAGGAAATGCTGATCGTAATGAGAAAATAAGCATCAACATAAGGGAAATATGCATCGAAACGAAGGAAATATTGATCATAACGAGAAAATGAGCATCAAAATGAAGGAAATATTCATCGAAACAAAGGAAATGTTGATCGTAATGAGAAAATGAGCATCAAAATAAAGGAAATATGCATCGAAACAACGGAAATATTTATCGTAACGAGAAAACGAGCATAAAAAAGAAGTAAATCTGCATGAAACGAATGAAATGTTGATCGTAACAAGAGAAGGAGCATCAAAATGAAGGAAATATGCATCGAAAAGAAGGAAATGTTGATCGTAACGAGAAAATAAGCATCAAAATGGAGGAAATATTCATCGAAACGAAGGAAATGTTGATCGTAATGAGAAAAGGAGCATCAAAATGAAGGAAATATATATCGAAACAAAGGAAAAATTGATCATAACGAGAAAACGAGCATCAAAAAGAAGGATATCTGCATCGAAACAAATGAAATGTTGATCGAAACAAGAAAATGAGCATCAAAATGAAGGAAATATGCGCCGAAACGAAGGAAATGTTGATCGGAACAAGAAAATGAATATTAAAATGAAGAAAATATTCATCGAAACGAAGGAAATGTTGATCGTAATGAGAAAAGGAGCATCAAAATGAAGAAAATATGCATCGAAACAAAGGAAATATTGATCATAACTGGAAAAAGAGCATCAAAAAGAAGAAAATCTGCATCGAAACGAATGAAATGTTGATCATAACAAGAAAATGAGCATCAAAATGAAGTAAATATGCATCGAAACGAAGGAAATACTGATAGTAATGAGAAAAAGTGCATCAAAATGAAGGAAATATGCATCGAAACGAAGGAAATATTGATCGTAACGAGAAAATGAGCATCAAAATGAAGGAAATATGAATCGAAATGAAGGAAATGTTGATCGTAAAGAGAAATGGAGCATCAAAATGAAGGAAATATGCATCGAAACGAAGGTAGTATTAATCGTAACGAGAAAATGATAATCAAAACTAAGGAAATATACATCGAAACGAAGGTAATGTTGATCGTAAAGAGAAAATGAGAATCATAACGAAGGAAATATGCATCGAAATGAAGGAAATATAGATCGTAACGAGAAAAAGAGCATCAAAAAGAAGGAAATCTGCATCGAAACGAATGAAATGTTGATCGTAATGAGAAAAGGAGCATCAAAATGAAGTAAATATGCATCGAAACGAAGAAAATGTTGATCGTAACGAGAAAATGAGCATTAAAATGAAGGAAATATTCATCGAAACGAAGGAAATATTGATCGTAATGAGAAAAGGAGCATCAAAATGAAGGAAATATGCATCTAAACAAAGAAAATGCTGATCGTAACGAGAAAAAGTGCATCAAAATGAAGGAAATATACATCGAAATGAAGAAAATATTGATCGTAACGAGAAATGAGCATTAAAATGAAGGAAATATTTGTTGGCGCTCGATCGTTTGGCTAACGTAACCCGTTAGGATACATACGTTTCTATCACAGCGGAAGCAATAAATCATAGAAATGATTACCGTTCACAAGGTATATTGATGAAGATTGATTCTCGCAGGCAGTCTGCGCAGTCCCACGAGAATGGCCATAACTTCCTCGTCTGATATCGGAATTGAGTGATCTTTACGTTCAGACGATCCTCTCTTCGACGGTGATCATCAAATTCTGAGTACTGTAAGAATTTATACAAATTTGGCAAGGTCGCGGACAGCAGTAGCAAACTACCTTCTGATCTTCTGCTGTATGTCCCAAGTCCGATCTCGACATCGTGTGGGTGACGATCTACGAGACCTACTCAATCTGCTTTCAACCCTCATCACACGTGAATAATGAATTAGATTAGATTAGATTAGGGTTCCAGATAAGTTGAGGTGACTTATATACATGGGCTACAACAGGGACCAGGAGGAGAAATTGGGTTGAGCCTCCATTGGGCTTAAGTATCCAAGCTTAGCGCAAAGCTTATACTTAAGTCCAATAATAATAATATATTCCACTAAAATATTATTATTGCAATACCGTACCAATCCTAAAATTACGTTTTGGGCTCCTTCTTATTATGAGCCCGTTAGTCTCCCCATGTTTAAGATATACAATGTACATTAATTAATTTAAGTTACTGACAACTCAATTAATTAATATCTCATCCAAGAGTAGTACCACTCAACCTCATTATCATGCCGGAATAAATTCCACCTGCAGGATTTGCATGATAATCCTTATGAACTCCTCAAGGGGACATCATCAACCTATGACGGACACGGATTCCTTCTACAATCAACATCACACCATAGAGACAGCACTACTTCCTAACTCATCGAGTTTGTTGATTTAATTACATGTAAATCTCACCCATTGATGAATCAAAGAAATACATACTGCCCTACGTGTCGAGGTTATTGTATACGGATTAAGAGCACGAACTTCCATAATAACTGAGATCAAGTTCTCCTATAAGTCAGTATAAGTCGAACGATCTCAAGCGGTCCTGCTCAATACACACAAGTGCACTAATGTGATTCTATAGCCAAGACAAGCTAATACCAAACCACACTACAACCATCCCGATAGAGAGTCCCCGTCTATCTCGGTTGTGAGCATCTATTTATGCTTTATAAGGAAACCGATAATATGATCTTCCGCGTGTTGTCGCACAACATATTATCTATAGTATAATGTAAGTGGACTATTGCATCGAACATATAAATAAATTATAAGATGCAATCATTTGATCATATGATTCTTATTTCAAATTAATTGTTATAACATTGTTCATACAAAAAGCTAGACTTTTAGTATACAATCCAACAATCTCCCACTTATACTAAAAGACTATGTTGTCATGTCTTCTGCCATACATCTGATTTCCACTACCACTACACGACCATCAAAAGCTCTGGCCTTAAGGTCCTTGTAAATAGATTTACTAGGTTATCATCCGATGTAATCTAGGTGACAACAACCTTCCCCTCATCATACGATTTCTTGTAACAGGTGGTACTCGCGCTCCATGTGTTTAATTTCCTTATGGACTTGTGATTCCTTCAAGTTTGCAACTGCACCTAATATCATCAATATAAATTGTGATAACCTTGGGCAAACTTAGAATCACACCAAAGTCCATGATGAAGTTTCTAGAGTCATACAGATACTTTGGCTGCCTCATGGCTCCAATTTATCATCTTACCATGATGGAATCCGGAGTCTGAAATATATTTCTATATAACACTCCTCCACATTATGACTCTACTTCCTAAAATTAAACGCATAACCTTTGAGTGGATTTAGTGCCGTCCCTATCTGATTTGAAAAATCTGAATCTATGTAACCCATAAGAATCAGTGAATCTGTTCGGTAAGCCCACATATAGTTTCTAGTCCTTTTCAGGTACATAAGTATATGTCTTACCACAGTTCAACATTCTTATTTTGGGTTACCTTGATACCACTGTTCATGCCATCGGCAAAATAAATATCCAATCTCGTGCATAGCATTCCTTAGATTAAGCTTCCTCATTTGCCGAAGCATAAGGAACCGCTTTCATTTTCTTTATCTACTTTTGTGTCACAAGACACATTCACTTAGATAAATTCACATGCTAAACGAGTAAGGATCGTATCATTATATGAAACTTGAGATAAACATAACATCCTTTCTTGTGATCCGTATTACCGTGATCAAAATGATATTTTTGCTCTTCTTAAGTCCTTCATCTCATACCGCTTTATCAACCATACCCATACGCCCGACAATACTCTTTCATTGTCTCCAATGAGCAAGATACTATCTACGTATAGTACAAGAAATACCACCACGTTTCCATCATTCTTTTCAATACACAAGACCCATCCGATCATTGATTAGATCCATGTCACTGGATTACCTCATCAAAACGGATGTTTCATGATCTTGAAGCTTGCTTTAATCCATGAATGGACACTTTTAAGCTTACTATCACAATGCTCTTAGCTCTTTACAATGAATCACTCTGGTTGCTTCACATAGATGTTTCCCTTAAGACTTCTAATCAGGAAAGTTGTCTCGACATCTATTTGCTATCCCTCATATTTCATATGAGTAGTAACAAATAAAAGAGTCCGAATCAACTTAGGCATAGCTACCGGCGAACAGGTTTTCTCATAATCAAACCCTTTCTTTCTGAGTATACCTTTTCGCAACAAGCTTGCTTCCAAGGTTTTCACCTTATTCTATGATCCTCTTTTATTCTTGCATGCCCGCTTCCAATGGCTTTTACACCATTTAGCATTCAACAAGCATCCAGACCTAATTTAAAATCCATCGATTCTATTTTAATATTCATTGCACTTACTAAGATCCCACATTTTAATTTTGTAGTGCAATGTCGTATCCCTGGGATAATACCATGTTTATTAGGGATCAAGTCTTACGACTTTCCCAAAACATGTATCTCATGGGTTGTCGAATAACCCTCCCACTGCGACAAGGCACTACATGTAATTGTGTATCAGACGTGACACGCGTTGCAGTTTACCTTGTGGTATATCCTCTTGTACACTTGGTACTTATACTTTGTGTTTTCTTCTCACTACCTTTAGAACAACTCATACATGGGTTTGTGATTTATTACATAGTCCCTTTTCAAAAATCTAGTGTTTGTATTAACAATCACCCTTCGATCTTTTAGACTAAATAAATCACCTTCATTTTTATAGCATATCCCACAAACAGACAAACATTCAAATGAATTACTGTTTCTAGGGCTTATCCATAAAATGAATTAAGTAATTCCAAATAATTCATCATCTATCTAATCATTACCATAAGAGTCTTATTCCTTCTATCCACCACACCATTCAGCTGGAGCATGCCCGGTGTAGACCACTTGAGATTTAATCTCAACCTCTGATTAATAGCTCCTAATTATCCTAAGGGGTACTCGTAATGACGATTAAATCGTCATTACTTGATATATTTTCCATGATGCTTTACTGTACCAACCTTGTAATTCTTGAATAAATCAAAGAACTTAGGCATGCAGTGCATCAAATAAATATATCGGTATCTAGAATAATCTTCGATTATTCATTACCACCTCTAGCCTGGATAATATTAGGTCCGCTTGAATCAGAATGAACCAATTCCAACATATATATCTTTGGCTCTACACCCCTTACCTTGAAAAGGTAATTAATCATTTTTACTTCTAAGTAAGACTCGCAAGTCCGATAATTTTTACTTCAGATAAACCTTACGGTCCATCTGCTATCAACTTTTGAGTCCTACTCAAGTAAAATGATCTAGTCTTAGACGCCAAATTCATGTTTAGTTCATCTCCGAAGGTTCCTTTCTCTTACTAAGATCAGAAGATGCATTATTAATTACTATTTGTTGCATCTGTAGAATATACATGATTTAAGAGTATACAAATTGTTCACCAACGTACCATAACAAATTACAACTCTATCCTTCATTATAATGACCATGTCATTTAAATGAAATGGAGTATCCATCTATTAATGCATAGAAACCAAATCAAATTCTTTCTATGAAAACGTACGTAAAGAAAATTTCACAAAATCAAACGTTTATTCATATCGTAAGATAAATAAACAACTCCCTCTGCAACAGCCCTTACTCTCGTAGTATTACCCATGTCATAACAATCTTATCCTCACTTAGTAATGAACATTCAGTGATTCCAGTATCTACACACTTCGTGTCAGTAGATGCCATCACTAATCATGTTTAAACAACTAGCAAGTAAGATTCTATCCTTGTTCACTCCTTTTATGAAATTGGATTTCCCTTACCACATGTTTTGTCAGAAGTTTCCCACCATATACAACCTCTTGTAATTCATGAGAAACTTACTCAAAACATCTAGGCAATTATGAAGAATAAAATTGACTTAGATTTCCCCTTCAACTTCTATTCCATGTATTTCCAATTCATTCATCAAATTCAATCATGACCTACCGCCTTTTAAATTACTCAAGTATCCGAAGAGTTACATTAGACCATCATATTTTATGAACCTCTCATCTCTTCACTAGAGACTTTAATAGGCATCATGAGACGTCCTTTGTGAGAACACACATGTATTTTCTTAAGCAGTAAAATTCAAAACCAAGATTCTTTTCTAATCATCTAATTTGGACAAGTAAATATAATTTCTTTTAGTTAATAATAAATGAGATAAAACTATTTGAAAATCAGAGAATCACAAATAAATATATCGATCAAATATTCGAATTTTATCCTTTTATATTGATTCCCTCAAAACAATATAAAAATAAAATTCACCGACATCTCAAGCACCGTGAGTCTGCAAGCCACGATAGTGTGGACGTTTACAAACCCGAACATTTACAAGAGAAGGTTTTACCCATTAATTTCATTTGTCAACCTAACTTTATGACAAAATAATTAATAGTCGGTTCCTCTTTAGCCATGCAAATAAAAGCAGTGACTCCGATGGGGAGGATACTTATTATTTACACCTGAGTATACACCATTATTTGATCCTAAGTCCGCGGCCCAAACTTATGTGCCTTACAGATGGAGAAGTACACACGCGCTCGGATAACTTCCTACAGTCATCAATTATAAGTCTGTACAGTGATCCGCACATGAACTCATCCGATAGGGAGGAAGGTCTATGCCAACGCGCAAGTTCATATGCATCACATTACAAACATAATTATTTAAAGAAGACTGTCCTAGCAATCCATGAATAAACTCATCCAATGGGGAGGAAGGCTCTAATGCCGACGCGCAAGTTTATTCACATTGCTAACAAACCAATAATGGAGGCCGCGGGAATTTTTACCAATCTCCTCTCCCACTTAGTTATTCAACACCGAGGGTTTTTACATGCATATAATTTTTAAAAATAAAATACGCAACCTAGCATGCTCATACTTCCAAATATATAACAATAATTGACCAATAAAACAATTATAGCAGTTATATATAAGGAAATAAATTGCCAAAAATAAGTTGACTTGATCAACACTCCAACATACATGCATATAATATACCAAATATAATACGCAATCTAGCATGCTTCTATTTAAGGCAATAAATCATAGAGAATCATGCATACATATATAACAATAATCAATTAATAAATCAATTATAACAGTTATATAACAGCGAATTCGATTGTTAGCCACCAATCACGAATGCGGACAACAACGATGGGGATCGACCTCCCCGCAGCCTGCTCCACCACTCTGGCACCCTGCCCGATCATATTGTGAAGACTCACGCGGAACCTGATGCAGACCAGTCGAACTTGATGCAAACCCACTCGAACCTGGTGCAGAGTCGATCAAACCTGATGCAGACCAATCGAACCTGATGTGAATCCGCTCGAACCTGGTGCAGCATTGATCGAACCTGATGCAGACCAATCGAACCTGATGCAGACCCGCTCGAACCTGGTGCAGCATCGATCGAACCTGATGCAGACCAATCGAACCTGATGCAAATCCATTCGAACCTGGTGTAGCATCGATCGAACCTGATGCAGACCAATCGAACCTGATGCAGACCCGCTCGAACCTGGTGCAGCATCGATCGAACCTGATGCAAATCCGCTCGAACCTGGTGCAACATCGATCGAACCTGATGCAGACCAATCGAACCTGATGCAGACCCGCTCGAACCTGGTGCAGCATCGATCGAACCTGATGCAAACCAATCGAACCTGATGCAAATCCGTTCGAATCTGGTGCAGCATCGATCGAACCTGATGCAGACCAATCGAACCTGATGAAAATCTGCTCGAACCTGGTGCAGCATCGATCGAACCTGATGCAGACCAATCGAACCTGATGCAAATCCGCTCGAACCTGGTGTAGCATCGATCGAACCTGATGCAGACCAATCGAACCTGATGCAAATCCGTTCGAACCTGGTGCAGCATCGATCGAACCTGATGCAGACCAATTGAACCTGATGCAAATCTGCTCGAACCTGGTTCAGCATCGATCGAACCTGATGCAAATCCGCTCGTCCAAGGGCTTACTTGCACGGAACCAAGTTCAGCCCAACGCGCAACATCCAACTACACCAACTGTCGTTCAGGGTTCGCAACTTTAGAAACCTGATAATCCAATCTCTACTGTCCAGAATCTACGTCTATGAGTTTTGAACATGCTGTCCAAATTACAGGTCGATCCAACGGTTAGATTGTGAGAAATAGCTCTTTTCCCTCGATTGCGCAGAACAGAATCGCCCAAAAAACTGCTTCTGTTTTCGGCGTATTTCTGACAACAAAAAGCTCCAAATATGATCTTCACTGTTCAGAATGTACATCCACAAAATTCGAACGTGCTGACCAAAATTCAGCCTGATCCGACGGTTGAAACTCCGGTTATTGCCTCTGCAATATCACTGCGCTGGATTTTCTCTCAATTTCTTCCTTCCATGTGAAATTGACGAACAGTTTTCATCGAATCCTCTCACACACAACCATCAATGAACAGATATGATATAGGGTATATTTCACATAGGGATATTCATGGTTTGCGTAGTAAAACCAAAACCCTACTCTAAACATGCGATCCTAATTTCGAAAAATTAATCACATAAACCCTAGCCTAACGTGTCACGCTTCACCACGAAACCGAAGCTCTGATACCAATTGTTGGCGCTCGATCATTTGGCTAACGTGACCTGTTAGGATACATACGTTTCTATCACAGCGGAAGCAATAAATCATAGAAACGATTACCGTTCACAGGGTATGTTGATGAAGATTGATTCTCGCAGGCAGTCTGCGCAGTCCCATGAGAATGGCCATAACTTTCTCGTATGATATTGGAATTGAGTGATCTTTGCGTTCAGACGATCCTCTCTTCGACGGGTTTCCGTCAGTATATTGATCATCAAATTCTAAGTACGGTACCAATTTATACAAATTTCGTAAGGTCGCGGACAGCAGCAGCAAACTACCTTCTGATCTTCTGCTGTATGTCCCAAGTCCGATCTCGACGTCGTGTGGGCGACGATCTACGATACCTACTCAATCTGCTCTCAACCCTCATCACACGTGAATAATGAATTAGATTAGATTAGGGTTCCAGATAAGTTGAGGTGACTTATATACATGGGCTACAGCAGGGACCAGGAGGAGAAATTGGGTTGAGCCTCCATTGGGCTTAAGTATCCAAGCTTAGCCCAAAGCTTATACTTAAGTCCAATAATAATAATATATTCCACTAAAATATTATTATTGCACTACCGTACCCATCCCAAAATTACGTTTTGGGCTCCTTCTTATTATGAGCCTGTTAGTCTCCCCATGTTTAAGATATACAATGTCCATTAATTAATTTAAGTTACTGACAACTCAATTAATTAATATCTCATCCAAGAGTAGTACCACTCAACCTCATTATCATGCCGGAATAAATTTCACCTGCAGGATTTACATGATAATCCTTATGAGCTCCTCAAGGGGACATCATCAACCTACGACGGACACGGATTCCTTCTACAATCAACAGCACACTATAGAGACAGCACTACTTCCCAACTCATCGAGTTTGTTGATTTAATTACATGTAAATCTCACCCATTGATGAATCAAAGAAATACATACTGCCCTACGTATCGAGGTTATTGTATAGGGATTAAGAGCACGAACTTCCATAATAACTGAGATCAAGTTCTCCTATAAGTCAGTATAAGTCGAACGATCTCAAGCGGTCCTGCTCAATACACACAAGTGCACTAATGTGATTCTATAGCCAAGACAAGCTAATACCAAACCACACTACAACCATCCCGATAGAGAGTCCCCGTCTATCTCGGTTGTGAGCATCTATTTATGCTTTATAAGGAAACCGATAAATGATCTTCCGCGTGTTGTCGCACAACATATTATCTATAGTATAAAGTAAGTGGACTATTGCATCGAACATATAAATAAATTATAAGATGCAATCATTT
The DNA here is from genome assembly GCA_023678885.1 of Pogostemon cablin. Classification (NCBI taxonomy): domain Eukaryota; kingdom Viridiplantae; phylum Streptophyta; class Magnoliopsida; order Lamiales; family Lamiaceae; genus Pogostemon; species Pogostemon cablin. The sequence goes on from CM042955.1 coordinate 49,883,918, forward strand.
GATCATATGATTCTTATTTCAAATTAATTGTTATAACATTGTTCATACAAAAAGCTAGACTTTTAGTATACAATCCAACAATATTCATCAAAACGAAGGAAAGTTAATCGTACTGAGAAAAGGAGCATCAAAATGATGAAAATCTGCATCGAAACGAATGAAATATTGATCGTAACTAGAAAAGGAGCATCAAAATGAAGGAAATATGCATCGAAACGAAGGTAATATTGCTCGAAACGAGAAAATGAGAATCAAAATGATGGAAATATGCATCGAAACAAAGGAAATATTGATCGTAACGAGAAGACGAGCATAAAAAGAAGAAAATCTGCATCGAAATGAATGAAATGTTGATCGGTTCAAGAAAAGGAGCATTAAAATAAAGGAAATATGCATCGAAACAAAAGAAATATTGATCGTAATGAGAAAATGAGCATTGAAATGAAGAAAATATTCATCGAAACGAAGGAAATGTTGATCGTAATGAGAAAAGAAGCATCAAAATGAAGGAAATATGCATTGAAACAAAGGAAATATTGATCATAACGAGAAAACGAGCATCAAAAAGAAGGAAATCTGCATCGAAACGAATGAAATGTTGATCGTAACAAGAAAAGGAGCATCAAAATGAAATAAATATGCATCGAAACGAAGGAAATGATGATCGTAACGAGAAAATGAGAATCAAAATAAGGGAAATATGCATCGAATTGAAGGAAATATTGATCGTAACGAGAAAATGAGCATCAAAATGAAGGAAATATTCATCGAAACGAAGGAAATATGCATCGAAAAAAAGGAAATATTGAACGTAACGAGAAAACGAGCATCAAAAAGAAAGAAATCTGAATCGAAACGAATGAAATGTTGATCGTAAAAAGAAAAGGAGCATCAAAATGAAGTAAATATGCATCGAAACGAAGGAAATACTGATCGTAATGAGAAAAAGTGCATCAAAATGAAGGAAATATACATCGAAACGAAGAAAATATTGATCGTAACGAGAAAATGAGCATTAAAATGAAGGAAATATTAATCGAAACGAAGGAAATGTTGATCGTAATGTGAAAAGGAGCATCAAAATAAAGGAAATATACATCGAAACAAAGAAAATATTTTTCATAACGAGAAAACGAGCATAAAAAAGAAGGAAATCTGCATCGAAACGAATGAAATATTGATCGTAACAAGAAAAGGAGCATCAAAATGAAGTAAATATGCATCGAAACGAAGGAAATGCTGATCCTAATGAGAAAAAGTGCATCAAAATAAAGGAAATATGCATCGAAACGAAGGAAATATTGATTATAACGAGAAAATGAGTATCAAAATGAAGGAAATATGAATCAAAACGAAGGAAATGTTGATCGTAACGAGAAATGGAGCATCAAAACGAAGGTAGTATTGATCGTAACGAGAAAATGAGAATCAAAACGAAGGAAATATGCATCGAAACGAAGGTAATGTTGATCGTAAAGAGAAAATAAAAATCAAAACGAAGGAAATATGCATCGATATGAAGGAAATAATGATCGTAACGAGAAAACGAGCATCAAAGGAAATCTGCATCGAAACGAATGAAATGTTGATCGTAATGAGAAAAGGAGCATCAAAACGAAGAAAATATGCATCAAAACGAAGAAAATGTTGATCGTAACAAGAAAATGAGCATTAAAATGAAGGAAATATTCATCGAAATGAAGGAAATGTTGATCGTAATGAGAAAAGGAGCATCAAAATGAAGGAAATATGCATCGAAACAAAGGAAATGCTGATCGTAATGAGAAAAAGTGCATCAAAATGAAGAAAATATACATCGAAACGAAGAAAATGTTGATCGTAACGAGAAAATGAGCATTAAAATGAAGGAAATATTCATCGAAACGAAGGAAATGTTGATCGTACTGAGAAAAGGAGCATCAAAATGATGAAAATTTGCATCGAAACGAATGAAATATTGATCATAACGAGAACAGGAGCATCAAAATGAAGGAAATATGCATCGAAACAAAGGAAATATTGATCGTAACGAGAAAACGAGCATAAATAAGATGGAAATCTGCATCGAAACGAATGAAATGTTGATCGTAACAAGAAAAGGAGCATCAAAATGAAGGAAATATGCATTGAAACGAATGAAATGTTGATCGTAACAAGAAAATGAGTATTAAAATGAAGGAAATATTCATCGAAACGATGGAAATATTGATCGTAATGAGAAAAGGAGCATCAAAATGAAGGAAATATGCATCGAAACAAAGGAAATATTGATCATAACGAGAAAACGAGCATCAAAAAGAAGGAAATCTGCATAGAAATGAATGAAATGTTGATCGTAACAAGAAAAGGAGCATCAGAATGAAGAAAATATGCATCGAAACGAAGGAAATATTGATCGTAACGAGAAAATGAGCATTAAAATGAAGGAAATATTCATCGAAACAAAGGAAATATTGATCGTAATGAGAAAAGGAGCATCAAAATGAAGGAAATATGCATCAAAACAAAGGAAATATTGATCATTACGAGAAAACGAGCATCAAAAAGAAGAAAATCTGCATCGAAACGAATGAAATGTTGATCGTAACAAGAAAAGGAGCATCAAAATGAAGTAAATATGCATCGAAACAAAGGAAATGCTGATCGTAACGAGAAAATGAGCATCAAAATAAGGGAAATATGCATCGAAACGAAGGAAATATTGATCGTAACGAGAAAATGAGCATTAAAATGAAGGAAATATTCATCGAAACAAAGGAAATATTGATCGTAATGAGAAAAGGAGCATCAAAATGAAGGAAATATGCATCAAAACAAAGGAAATATTGATCATTACGAGAAAACGAGCATCAAAAAGAAGAAAATCTGCATCGAAACGAATGAAATGTTGATCGTAACAAGAAAAGGAGCATCAAAATGAAGTAAATATGCATCGAAACAAAGGAAATGCTGATCGTAACGAGAAAATGAGCATCAAAATAAGGGAAATATGCATCGAAACGAAGGAAATATTGATCGTAACGAGAAAATGAGCATCAAAATGAAGGAAATATGCATCGAAACGAAGGAAATATTGATCGTAACGAGAAAAAGAGCATCAAAATGAAGGAAATATGCATCGAAACAAAGGAAATATTGATCGTAACGAGAAAACGAGCATAAAAAAGAAGGAATCTGCATCGAAACGAATGAAATGTTGATCGTAACAAGAAAAGGAGCATCAAAATGAAGGAAATATGCATCGAAACGAAGGAAATGTTGATCGTAACGAGAAAATGAGCATTAAAATGAAGGAAATATTCATCGAAACGAAGGAAATATTGATCGTAATGAGAAAAGGAGAATCAAAATGAAGGAAATATGCATCGAAATAAAGAAAATATTGATCATAACGAGAAAACGAGCATAAAAAAGAAGGAAATATGTATCGAAACGAATGAAATATTGATCGTAACAAGAAAAGGAGCATCAAAATGAAGTAAATATGCATCGAAACAAAGGAAATATTGATCATAAAGAGAAAACGAGCCTCAAAAAGAAGGAAATATGCATCGAAACGAAAGAAATATTGATCGTAATGAGAAAAGGAGAATCAAAATGAAGGAAATCTGCATCGAAATGAATGAAATATTGATCGTAACAAGAAAAGGAGCATCAAAATGAAGTAAATATGTATCGAAACGAAGGAAATGCTGATCCTAATGAGAAAAAGTGCATCAAAATAAAGGAAATATGCATCGAAACAAAGGAAATATTGATCATAACGAGAAAATGAGTATCAAAATGAAGGAAATATGAATCAAAACGAAGGAAATGTTGATCGTAACGAGAAATGGAGCATCAAAACGAAGGTAGTATTGATCGTAACGAGAAAATGAGAATCAAAACGAAGGAAATATGTATCGAAACGAAGGTAATGTTGATCGTAAAGAGAAAATAAAAATCAAAACGAAGGAAATATGCATCGATATGAAGGAAATAATGATCGTAACGAGAAAACGAGCATCAAAGGAAATCTGCATCGAAACGAATGAAATGTTGATCGTAATGAGAAAAGGAGCATCAAAACAAAGAAAATATGCATCAAAACGAAGAAAATGTTGATCGTAACAAGAAAATGAGCATTAAAATGAAGGAAATATTCATCGAAATGAAGGAAATGTTGATCGTAATGAGAAAAGAAGCATCAAAATGAAGGAAATATGCATCGAAATAAAGGAAATGCTGATCGTAATGAGAAAAAGTGCATCAAAATGAAGAAAATATACATCAAAACGAAGAAAATGTTGATCGTAACGAGAAAATGAGCATTAAAATGAAGGAAATATTCATCAAAACGAAGGAAATGTTGATCGTACTGAGAAAAGGAGCATCAAAATGATGAAAATTTGCATCGAAACGAATGAAATATTGATCGTAACGAGAACAGGAGCATCAAAATGAAGGAAATATGCATCGAAACAAAGGAAATATTGATCATAACGAGAAAACGAGCATAAATAAGATGGAAATCTGCATCGAAACGAATGAAATGTTGATCGTAACAAGAAAAGGAGCATCAAAATGAAGGAAATATGCGTCGAAACGAATGAAATATTGATCGTAACGAGAAAATGAGTATTAAAATGAAGGAAATATTCATCGAAACGATGGAAATATTGATCGTGATGAGAAAAGGAGCATCAAAATGAAGGAAATATGCATCGAAACAAAGGAAATATTGATCATAACGAGAAAACGAGCATCAAAAAGAAGGAAATCTGCATCGAAATGAATGAAATGTTGATCGTAACAAGAAAAGGAGCATCAGAATGAAGAAAATATGCATCGAAACGAAGGAAATATTGATCGTAACGAGAAAATGAGCATTAAAATGAAGGAAATATTCATCGAAACAAAGGAAATATTGATCGTAATGAGAAAAGGAGCATAAAAATGAAGGAAATATGCATCAAAACAAAGGAAATATTGATCATTACGAGAAAACGAGCATCAAAAAGAAGGAAATCTGCATCGAAACGAATGAAATGTTGATCGTAACAAGAAAAGGAGCATCAAAATGAAGTAAATATGCATCGAAACAAAGGAAATGCTGATCGTAACGAGAAAATGAGCATCAAAATAAGGGAAATATGCATCGAAACGAAGGAAATATTGATCGTAACGAGAAAATGAGCATTAAAATGAAGGAAATATTCATCGAAACAAAGGAAATATTGATCGTAATGAGAAAAGGAGCATCAAAATGAAGGAAATATGCATCGAAACGAAGGAAATGTTGATCGTAACAAGAAAAGGAGCATCAAAATGAAGGAAATATGCGTCGAAACGAATGAAATATTGATCGTAACGAGAAAATGAGTATTAAAATGAAGGAAATATTCATCGAAACGATGGAAATATTGATCGTGATGAGAAAAGGAGCATCAAAATGAAGGAAATATGCATCGAAACAAAGGAAATATTGATCATAACGAGAAAACGAGCATCAAAAAGAAGGAAATCTGCATCGAAATGAATGAAATGTTGATCGTAACAAGAAAAGGAGCATCAGAATGAAGAAAATATGCATCGAAACGAAGGAAATATTGATCGTAACGAGAAAATGAGCATTAAAATGAAGGAAATATTCATCGAAACAAAGGAAATATTGATCGTAATGAGAAAAGGAGCATCAAAATGAAGGAAATATGCATCAAAACAAAGGAAATATTGATCATTACGAGAAAACGAGCATCAAAAAGAAGAAAATCTGCATCGAAACGAATGAAATGTTGATCGTAACAAGAAAAGGAGCATCAAAATGAAGTAAATATGCATCGAAACAAAGGAAATGCTGATCGTAACGAGAAAATGAGCATCAAAATAAGGGAAATATGCATCGAAACGAAGGAAATATTGATCGTAACGAGAAAATGAGCATCAAAATGAAGGAAATATGCATCGAAACGAAGGAAATATTGATCGTAACGAGAAAAGGAGCATCAAAATGAAGGAAATATGCATCGAAACAAAGGAAATATTGATCGTAACGAGAAAACGAGCATAAAAAAGAAGGAATCTGCATCGAAACGAATGAAATATTGATCGTAACAAGAAAAGGAGCATCAAAATGAAGGAAATATGCATCGAAACGAAGGAAATGTTGATCGTAACGAGAAAATGAGCATTAAAATGAAGGAAATATTCATCAAAACGAAGGAAATATTGATCGTAATGAGAAAAGGAGAATCAAAATGAAGGAAATATGCATCGAAATAAAGAAAATATTGATCATAACGAGAAAACGAGCATAAAAAAGAAGGAAATATGTATCGAAACGAATGTAATATTGATCGTAACAAGAAAAGGAGCATCAAAATGAAGTAAATATGCATCGAAACAAAGGAAATATTGATCATAAAGAGAAAACGAGCCTCAAAAAGAAGGAAATATGCATCGAAACGAAAGAAATATTGATCGTAATGAGAAAAGGAGAATCAAAATGAAGGAAATCTGCATCGAAACGAATGAAATATTGATCGTAATAAGAAAAGGAGCATCAAAATGAAGTAAATATGCATCGAAACGAAGGAAATGCTGATCCTAATGAGAAAAAGTGCATCAAAATAAAGGAAATATGCATCGAAACAAAGGAAATATTGATCATAACGAGAAAATGAGTATCAAAATGAAGGAAATATGAATCAAAACGAAGGAAATGTTGATCGTAACGAGAAATGGAGCATCAAAACGAAGGTAGTATTGATCGTAACGAGAAAATGAGAATCAAAACGAAGGAAATATGTATCGAAACGAAGGTAATGTTGATCGTAAAGAGAAAATAAAAATCAAAACGAAGGAAATATGCATCGATATGAAGGAAATAATGATCGTAACGAGAAAACGAGCATCAAAGGAAATCTGCATCGAAACGAATGAAATGTTGATCGTAATGAGAAAAGGAGCATCAAAACGAAGAAAATATGCATCAAAACGAAGAAAATGTTGATCGTAACAAGAAAATGAGCGTTAAAATGAAGGAAATATTCATCGAAATGAAGGAAATGTTGATCGTAATGAGAAAAGAAGCATCAAAATGAAGGAAATATGCATCGAAATAAAGGAAATGCTGATCGTAATGAGAAAAAGTGCATCAAAATGAAGAAAATATACATCAAAACGAAGAAAATGTTGATCGTAACGAGAAAATGAGCATTAAAATGAAGGAAATATTCATCGAAACGAAGGAAATGTTGATCGTACTGAGAAAAGAAGCATCAAAATGATGAAAATTTGCATCGAAACGAATGAAATATTGATCGTAACGAGAACAGGAGCATCAAAATGAAGGAAATATGCATCGAAACAAAGGAAATATTGATCATAACGAGAAAACGAGCATAAATAAGATGGAAATCTGCATCGAAACGAATGAAATATTGATCGTAACAAGAAAATGAGCATCAAAATGAAGGAAATATGCGTCGAAACGAATGAAATATTGATCGTAACGAGAAAATGAGTATTAAAATGAAGGAAATATTCATCGAAACGATGGAAATATTGATCGTGATGAGAAAAGGAGCATCAAAATGAAGGAAATATGCATCGAAACAAAGGAAATATTGATCATAACGAGAAAACGAGCATCAAAAAGAAGGAAATCTGCATCGAAATGAATGAAATGTTGATCGTAACAAGAAAAGGAGCATCAGAATGAAGAAAATATGCATCGAAACGAAGGAAATATTGATCGTAACGAGAAAATGAGCATTAAAATGAAGGAAATATTCATCGAAACAAAGGAAATATTGATCGTAATGAGAAAAGGAGCATAAAAATGAAGGAAATATGCATCAAAACAAAGGAAATATTGATCATTACGAGAAAACGAGCATCAAGAAGAAGGAAATCTGCATCGAAACGAATGAAATATTGATCGTAACAAGAAAAGGAGCATCAAAATGAAGTAAATATGCATCGAAACAAAGGAAATGCTGATCGTAACGAGAAAATGAGCATCAAAATAAGGGAAATATGCATCGAAACGAAGGAAATATTGATCGTAACGAGAAAATGAGCATCAAAATGAAGGAAATATGCATCGAAACGAAGAAAATATTGATCGTAACGAGAAAAGGAGCATCAAAATGAAGGAAATATGCATCGAAACAAAGGAAATATTGATCGTAACGAGAAAATGAGCATAAAAAAGAAGGAAATCTGCATCGAAACGAATGAAATGTTGATCGTAACAAGAAAAGGAGCATCAAAATGAAGGAAATATGCATCGAAACGAAGGAAATGTTGATCGTAACGAGAAAATGAGCATTAAAATGAAGGAAATATTCATCGAAATGAAGGAAATATTGATCGTAATGAGAAAAGGAGAATCAAAATGAAGGAAATATGCATCGAAATAAAGAAAATATTGATCATAACGAGAAAACGAGCATCAAAAAGAAGGAAATCTGTATCGAAACGAATGAAATATTGATCGTAACAAGAAAAGGAGCATCAAAATGAAGGAAATATGCATCGAAACAAAGGAAATATTGATCATAACGAGAAAACGAGCCTCAAAAAGAAGGAAATATGCATCGAAATGAATGAAATGTTGATCGTAAAGAGAAAATGAGCGTTGAAATGAAGGAAATATTCATCGAAACGAAGGAAATGTTGATCGTAAAGAGAAAAGGAGCATCAAAACGAAGGAAATATGCATCGAAACAAAGGAAATATTGATCATAATGAGAGAACGAGCCTCAAAAAGAAGGAAATCTGCATCGAAATAAATGAAATGTTGAGCGTAACGAGAAAAGGAGCATCAAAATGAAGTAAATATGCATCGGAATGAAGGAAATGTTGATCGTAACGAGAAAAGGAGCATCAAAATGAAGGAAATATGCATCGAAAAAAAGGAAATATTGAACGTAACTAGAAAACGATCATCAAAAAGAAGGAAATTTGAATCGAAACGAATGAAATATTGATCGTAACAAGAAAAAGAGCATCAAAATGTAGGAAATATGCATCGAAATGAAGGAAATATTGATCGTAACGAGAAAATGAGTATTGAGATGAAGGAAATATTCATCGAAACGAATGAAATGTTGATCGTAACGAGAAAAGGAGCATCAAAATGAAGAAAATATGCATCGAAACGAAGGTAATATTGATCGTAAAGTGAAAATGAGAATCAAAACGAAGGAAATATGCATTGAAAAAAGGAAATATTGAACATAACGAGAAAACGAGCATCAAAAAGAAGGAAATCTGAATCGAAACGAATGAAATGTTGATCGTAACAAGAAAAGGAGCATCAAAATGAAGGAAATATGCATCGTAATGAAGGAAATATTGATCGTAACGAGAAAATGAGCATTGAGATGAAGAAAATATTCATCGAAATGAAGGAAATGTTGATCGTAACAAGAAAAGGAGCATCAAAATGAAGGAAATATGCATCGAAACGAAGGTAATATTGATCGTAAAGAGAAAATGATAATCAAAACGAAGGAAATATGCATTGAAAAAAAGGAAATATTGAACGTAACGAGAAAACGAGCACCAAAAAGAAGGAAATCTGAATCAAAACGAATGAAATGTTGATCGTAACAAGAAAAGGAGCATCAAAATGAAGTAAATATGCATCGAAATGAAGGAAATGTTGATCGTAACGAGAAAAAGTGCATCAAAATGATGGAAATATACATCGAAACGAAGAAAATATTGATCGTAACGAGAAAATTAGCATTAAATGAAGGATATATTCATCGAAATGAAGGAAATGTTGATCGTACTGAGAAAATGAGCATCAAAATGATGGAAATCTGCATCGAAACGAATGAAATGCTGATCGTAACGAGAAAAGAAGCATCAAAATGAAGGAAATATGCATCGAAACGAAGGAAATATTGATCGTAACAAGAAAAGGAGCATCAAAATGAAGTAAATATGCATCGAAACGAAGGAAATGCTGATCCTAATGAGAAAAAGTGCATCAAAATGAAGGAAATATGCATCGAAACGAAGGAAATATTGATCATAACGAGAAAATGAGTACCAAAATGAAGGAAATATGAATCAAAACGAAGGAAATGTTGATCGTAACGAGAAATGGAGCATCAAAACGAAAGTAGTATTGATCGTAATGAGAAAATGAGAATCAAAACGAAGGAAATATGCATCGAAACAAAGGTAACGTTGATCGTAAAGAGAAAATGAGAATCAAAATGAAGGAAATATGCATCGATATGAAGGAAATATTGATCGTAACGAGAAAACGAGCATCAAAGGAAATCTGTATCGAAACGAATGAAATGTTGTTCGTAACAAGAAAAGGAGCATCAAAATGAAGGAAATATGCATCGAAACGAAGTAAATATTGATCGTAACGAGAAAATGAGCATTAAAATGAAGGAAATATTCATCGAAACGAAGGAAATATTGATCGTAATGAGAAAAAGAGCATCAAAATGAAGGAAATATGCATCGAAACAAAGGAAATATTGAATATAACGAGAAAACGAGCATCAAAAAGAAGGAAATCTGCATCGAAACGAATGAAATGTTGATCGTAACAAGAAAAGGAGCATCAGAATGAAGAAAATATGCATCAAAACGAAGGAAATATTGATCGTAACGATAAAATGAGCATTAATATGAAGGAAATATTCATCGAAACAAAGGAAATGTTGATCGTAATGAGAAAAGGAGCATCAAAATGAAGGAAATATGCATCTAAACAAAGGAAATATTGATCATTACGAGAAAACGAGCATAAAAAAGAAGGAAATCTGCATCGAAACGAATGAAATGTTGATCGTAACAAGAAAAAGAGCATCAAAATGAAGTAAATATGCATCGAAACGAAGGAAATGTTGATCGTAACGAGAAAATGAGCATTAAAATGAAGGAAATATTCATCGAAACGAAGATAATGTTGATCGTAATGAGAAAAGGAGAATCAAAATGAAGGAAATATGCATCGAAATAAAGAAAATATTGATCATAACGAGAAAACGAGCATCAAAAAGAAGGAAATCTGTATCGAAACGAATTAAATATTGATCGTAACAAGAAAAGGAGCATCAAAATGAAGGAAATATGCATCGAAACAAAGGAAATATTGATCATAACGAGAAAACAAGCCTCAAAAAGAAGGAAATCTGCATCGAAATAAATGAAATGTTGATCGTAAAGAGAAAATGAGCGTTGAAATGAAGGAAATATTCATCGAAACGAAGGTAATGTTGATCGTAAAGAGAAAAGGAGCATCAAAACGAAGGTAGTATTGATCGTAACGAGAAAATGAGAATCAAAACGAAGGAAATATGCATCGAAACGAAGGTAATGTTGATCTTAAAGAGAAAATGAGAATCAAAATGAAGGAAATATGCATCGATATGAAGGAAATATTGATCGTAATGAGAAAACGAGCATCAAAGGAAATCTGTATCGAAACGAATGAAATGTTTATCGTAACAAGAAAAGAAGCATCAAAATGAAGGAAATATGCATCGAAACAAAGGAAATATTGTTCGTAACGAGAAAATGAGCATTAAAATGAAGGAAATATTCATCGAAACGAAGGAAATATTGATCGTAATGAGAAAAGGAGCATCAAAATGAAGGAAATATGCATCGAAACAAAGGAAATATTGATCATAAAGAGAAAACGAGCATCAAAAAGAAGGAAATCTGCATCGAAACGAATGAAATGTTGATCGTAACAAGAAAAGGAGCATCAGAATGAAGAAAATATGCATCAAAACGAAGGAAATATTGATCGTAACGAGAAAATGAGCATTAAAATGAAGGAAATATTCATCGAAACGAAGGAAATGTTGAACGTAATGAGAAAAGGAGAATCAAAATGAAGGAAATATGCATCGAAATAAAGAAAATATTGATCATAACGAGAAAACGAGCATCAAAAAGAAGGAAATCTGTATCGAAACGAATGAAATATTGATCGTAACAAGAAAAGGAGCATCAAAATGAAGGAAATATGCATCGAAACAAAGGAAATATTAATCGTAACGAGAAAACGAGCCTCAAAAAGAAGGAAATCTGCATCGAAATGAATGAAATGTTGATCGTAAAGAGAAAATGAGCGTTGAAATGAAGGAAATATTCATCGAAACGAAGGAAATGTTGATCGTAAAGAGAAAAGGAGCATCAAAACGAAGGAAATATGCATCGAAACAAAGGAAATATTGATCATAATGAGAAAACGTGCCTCAAAAAGAAGGAAATCTGCATCGAAATGAATGAAATGTTGAGCGTAACGAGAAAAGGAGCATTAAAATGAAGTAAATATGCATCGGAATGAAGGAAATGTTGATCGTAACGAGAAAAGGAGCATCAAAATGAAGGAAATATGCATAAAAAAAAGGAAATATTGAACGTAACGAGAAAACAAGCATCAAAAAGAAGGAAATCTGAATCGAAACGAATGAAATGTTGATCGTAACAAGAAAAGGAGCATCAAAATGAAGGAAATAAGCATCGAAATGAAGGAAATATTGATCGTAACGAGAAAATGAGCATTGAGATGAAGGAAATATTCATCAAAATGAAGGAATTGTTGATCGTAACGAGAAAAGGAGCATCAAAATGAAGGAAATATGCATCGAAACGAAGGTAATATTGATCGTAAATAGAAAATAAGAATCAAAACGAAGGAAATATGCATTGAAAAAAGGAAATATTGAACGTAACGAGAAAACGAGCATCAAAAAGAAGGAAATCTGAATCGAAACGAATGAAATGTTGATCGTAACAAGAAAAGGAGCATCAAAATGAAGTAAATATGCATCGAAACGAAGGAAATACTGATCGTAACGAGAAAAAGTGCATCAAAATGATGGAAATATACATCGAAACGAAGAAAATATTGATCGTAATGAGAAAATTAGCATTAAATGAAGGAAATATTCATCGAAACGAAGGAAATGTTGATCGTACTGAGAAAATGAGCATCAAAATGATGGAAATCTGCATCGAAATGAATGAAATGCTGATCGTAACGAGAAAAGAAACATCAAAATGAAGGAAATATGCATCGAAACGAAGGTAATATTGCTCGTAACGAGAAAACGAGAATCAAAATGATGGAAATATGCATCGAAACAAAGGAAATATTGATCGTAACGAGAAAATGAGCATAAAAAAGAAGGAAATCTGCATCGAAACGAATGAAATGTTGATCGTAATAAGAAAAGGAGCATCAAATGAAGGAAATATGCATCGAAACAAAGGAAATGTTGATCATAACGAGAAAATGAGCATTAAAATGAAGGAAATATTCATCGAAACGAAGGAAATATTGATCGTAATAAGAAAAGGAGCATCAAAATGAAGGAAATATGCATCGAAACAAAAGAAATATTGATCATAACGACAAAACAAGCATAAAAAAGAAGGAAATCTGCATCGAAACGAATGAAATGTTGATCGTAACAGGAAAAGGAGCATCAAAATTAAGGAAATATGCATCGAAACGAAGGAAACGTTGATCGTAATGATAAAATGAGCATTAAAATGAAGGAAATATTCATCGAAACGAAGGAAATGTTGATCGTAATGAGAAAAGGAGCATCAAAATGAAGGAAATATACATCGAAACAAAGGAAATATTGATCATAACGAGAAAATGAGCATCAAAAAGAAGGAAATCTGCATCGAAACGAATTAAATATTGATCGTGACAAGAAAAGGAGCATCAAAATGACGGAAATATGCATCGAAACAAAGGAAATATTGATCGTAATGAGAAAACGAGCATCAAAAAGAAGGAAATCTGCATCGAAACGAATGAAATGTTGATCGTAACAAGAAAAGGAGCATCAAAATGAAGCATCAAAATGAAGGAAATATGCATCGAAACGAAGGAAATATTGATCGTAACGAGAAAAGGTACATCAAAATGAAGGAAATATGCATCGAAACAAAGGAAATATTGATCGTAACGAGAAAACGAGCATAAAAAAGAAGGAAATCTGCATCGAAATGAACGAAATGTTGATCGTAACAAGAAAAGGAGCATCAAACTGAAGGAAATATGCATCGAAATGAAGGAAATGTTGATCGTAACGAGAAAATGAGCATTAAAATGAAGGAAATATTCATCGAAACGAAGGAAATGTTGATCGTAATGAGAAAAAGAGAATCAAAATGAAGGAAATATGCATCGAAATAAATAAAATATTGATCATAACGAGAAAACGAGCATCAAAAAGAAGGAAATCTGTATCGAAACGAATAAAATATTGATCGTAACAAGAAAAGGAGCATCAAAATGAAGGAAATATGCATCGAAACAAAGGAAATATTGATCATAACGAGAAAACGAGCCTCAAAAAGAAGGAAATCTGCATCAAAATGAATGAAATGTTGATCGTAAAGAGAAAATGAGCATTGAAATGAAGGAAATGTTCATCGAAACGAAGGAAATGTTGATCGTAAAGAGAAAAGGAGCATCAAAACGAAGGAAATATGTATCGAAACAAAGGAAATATTGATCATAATGAGAAAACGAGCCTCAAAAAGAAGGAAATCTGCATCGAAATGAATGAAATGTTGAGCGTAACGAGAAAAGGAGCATCAAAATGAAGTAAATACGCATCAAAATGAAGGAAATGTTGATCGTAACGAGAAAAGGAGCATCAAAATGAAGGAAATATGCATCGAAACGAAGGTAATATTGATCGTAAAGAGAAAATGAGAATCAAAACGAAGGAAATATGCATTGAAAAAAAGGAAATATTGAACGTAACAAGAAAACGAGCATCAAAAAGAAGGAAATCTAAATCGAAATGAATGAAATGTTGATCGTAACAAGAAAAGGAGCATCAAAATGAAGGAAATATGCATCGAAATGAAGGAAATATTGATCGTAACGAGAAAATGAGCATTGAGATGAAAGAAATATTCATCGAAACGAAGTAAATGTTGATCGTAACGAGAAAAGGAGAATCAAAATGAAGGAAATATGCATCGAAACGATGGTAATATTGATCGTAAAGAGAAAATGAGAATCAAAACGAAGGAAATATGCATTGAAAAAAGGAAATATTGAACGTAACAAGAAAACGAGCATCAAAAAGAAGAAAATTTGAATCGAAACGAATGAAATATTGATCGTAACAAGAAAAGGAGCATCAAAATGAAGGAAATATGCATCGAAATGAAGGAAATATTGATCGTAACAAGAAAATGAGCATTGGGATGAAGGAAATATTCATCGAAACGAAGGAAATGTTGATCGTAATGAGAAAAGGAGCATCAAAATGAAGGAAATATACATCGAAACGAAGGTAATATTGATCGTAAAGAGAAAATGAGAATCAAAACGAAGGAAATATGCATTGAAAAAAGGAAATATTGAACATAACAAGAAAACGAGCATCAAAAAGAAGGAAATCTGAATCGAAACAAATGAAATGTTGATCGTAACAAGAAAAGGAGCATCAAAATGAAGTAAATATGCATCGAAATGAAAGAAATGCTGATCGTAACGAGAAAAAGTGCATCAAAATGATGGAAATATACATCGAAACGAAGAAAATATTGATCGTAACTAGAAAATTAGCATTAAATGAAGGAAATACTCATCGAAACGAAGGAAAGGTTGATCGTACTGAGAAAATGAGCATCAAAATGATGGAAATCTGCATCGAAACGAATGAAATGTTGATCGTAACGATAAAATGAGAATCAAAACGAAGGAAATATGCATCGAAACGAAGGTAATGTTGATCGTAAAGAGAAAATGAGAATCAAAATGAAGGAAATATGCATCGATATGAAGGAAATATTGATCGTAACGAGAAAACGAGCATAAAAGGAAATCTGTATCAAAACGAATGAAATGTTGATCGTAACAAGAAAAGGAGCATCAAAATGAAGGAAATATGCATCGAAACGAAGTAAATATTGATCGTAACGAGAAAATAAGCATTAAAATGAAGGAAATATTCATCGAAACGAAGGAAATATTGATCGTAATGAGAAAAGGAGCATCAAAATGAAGGAAATATGCATCGAAACAAAGGAAATATTGATCATAACGAGAAAACGAGCATCAAAAAGAAGGAAATCTGCATCGAAACGAATGAAATGTTGATCGTAACAAGAAAAGGAGCATCAGAATGAAGAAAATATGCATCGAAACGAAGGAAATATTGATCGTAACGAGAAAATGAGCATTAAAATGAAGGAAATATTCATCGAAACAAAAGAAATGTTGATCGTAATGAGAAAAAGAGAATCAAAATGAAGGAAATATGCATCGAAATAAAGAAAATATTGATCATAACGAGAAAACGAGCATCAAAAAGAAGGAAATCTGTATCGAAACGAATAAAATATTGATCGTAACAAGAAAAGGAGCATCAAAATGAAGGAAATATGCATCGAAACAAAGGAAATATTGATCATAACGAGAAAACGAGCCTCAAAAAGAAGGAAATCTGCATCAAAATGAATGAAATGTTGATCGTAAAGAGAAAATGAGCATTGAAATGAAGGAAATGTTGATCGTAACAAGAAAAGGAGCATCAAAATGAAGGAAATATGCATCAAAACGAAGTAAATATTGATCGTAACGAGAAAATAAGCATTAAAATGAAGGAAATATTCATCGAAACGAAGGAAATATTGATCGTAATGAGAAAAGGAGCATCAAAATGAAGGAAATATGCATCGAAACAAAGGAAATATTGATCATAACGAGAAAACGAGCATCAAAAAGAAGGAAATCTGCATCGAAACGAATGAAATGTTGATCGTAACAAGAAAAGGAGCATCAGAATGAAGAAAATATGCATCGAAACGAAGGAAATATTGATCGTAACGAGAAAATGAGCATTAAAATGAAGGAAATATTCATCGAAACAAAAGAAATGTTGATCGTAATGAGAAAAAGAGAATCAAAATGAAGGAAATATGCATCGAAATAAAGAAAATATTGATCATAACGAGAAAACGAGCATCAAAAAGAAGGAAATCTGTATCGAAACGAATAAAATATTGATCGTAACAAGAAAAGGAGCATCAAAATGAAGGAAATATGCATCGAAACAAAGGAAATATTGATCATAACGAGAAAACGAGCCTCAAAAAGAAGGAAATCTGCATCAAAATGAATGAAATGTTGATCGTAAAGAGAAAATGAGCATTGAAATGAAGGAAATGTTGATCGTAACGAGAAAATGAGCATCAAAATAAGGGAAATATACATCGAAACGAAGGAAATATTGATCGTAACGAGAAAATGAGCATCAAAATTTAGGAAATATGCATCGAAACGAAGGAAATATTGATCGTAACGAGAAAAGGAGCATCAAAATGAAGGAAATATGCATCGAAATAAAGGAAATATTGATCGTAACGAGAAAACGAGCATAAAAAAGAAGGAAATCTGCATCGAAACGAATGAAATGTTGATCGTAACAAGAAAAGGAGCATCAAAATGAAGGAAATATGCATCGAAACAAAGGAAATATTGATCATAACGAGAAAACGAGCCTCAAAAAGAAGGAAATCTGCATCGAAATGAATGAAATGCTGATCGTAAAGAGAAAATGAGCGTTGAAATGAAGGAAATATTCATCAAAACGAAGGAAATGTTGATCGTAAAGAGAAAAGGAGCATCAAAACGTAGGAAATATGCATCGAAACAAAGGAAATATTGATCATAATGAGAAAACGAACCTCAAAAAGAAGGAAATCTGCATCGAAATGAATGAAATGTTGAGCGTAACGAGAAAAGGAGCATCAAAATGAAGTAAATATGCATCGAAATGAAGGAAATGTTGATCGTAACGAGAAAAGGAGCATCAAAATGAAGGAAATATGCATCGAAAAAAAGGAAATATTGAACGTAACGAGAAAACGAGCATCAAAAAGAAGGAAATCTGAATCGAAACGAATGAAATGTTGATCGTAACAAGAAAAGGAGCATCAAAATGAAGGAAATATGCATCGAAATGAAGGAAATATTGATCGTAACGAGAAAATGAGCATTGAGATGAAGGAAATATTCATCAAAATGAAGGAATTATTGATCGTAACGAGAAAAGGAGCATCAAAATGAAGGAAATATGCATCGAAACGAAGGTAATATTGATCGTAAAGAGAAAATGAGAATCAAAACGAAGGAAATATGCATTGAAAAAAAGGAAATATTGAACGTAACGAGAAAACGAGCATCAAAAAGAAGGAAATCTGAATCGAAACGAATGAAATGTTGATCGTAACAAGAAAAGGAGCATCAAAATGAAGTAAATATGCATCGAAACGAAAGAATTACTGATCGTAACGAGAAAAAGTGCATCAAAATGATGGAAATATACATCGAAACGAAGAAAATATTGATCGTAACGAAAAAATTAGCATTAAATGAAGGAAATATTCATCGAAACGAAGGAAATGTTGATCGTACTGAGAAAATGAGCATCAAAATGATGGAAATCTGCATCGAAACGAATGAAATGCTGATCGTAACGAGAAAAGAAACATCAAAATGAAGGAAATATGCATCGAAACAAAGGTAATATTGCTCGTAACGAGAAAATGAGAATCAAAATGATGGAAATATGCATCGAAACAAAGGAAATATTGATCGTAACGAGAAAATGAGCATAAAAAAGAAGGAAATCTGCATCGAAACGAATGAAATGTTGATCATAATAAGAAAAGGAGCATCAAATGAAGGAAATATGCATCGAAACGAAGGAAATGTTGATCATAACGAGAAAATGAGCATTAAAATGAAGGAAATATTCATCGAAACGAAGGAAATGTTGATCGTGATAAGAAAAGGAGCATCAAAATGAAGGAAATATGCATCGAAACAAAAGAAATATTGATCATAACGACAAAACAAGCATAAAAAAGAAGGAAATCTGCATCGAAACGAATGAAATGTTGATCGTAACAAGAAAAGGAGCATCAAAATTAAGGAAATATGCATCGAAATGAAGGAAACGTTGATCGTAATGATAAAATGAGCATTAAAATGAAGGAAATATTCATCGAAACGAAGGAAATGTTGATCGTAATGAGAAAAGGAGCATCAAAATGAAGGAAATATACATCGAAACAAAGGAAATATTGATCATAACGAGAAAATGAGCATCAAAAAGAAGGAAATCTGCATCGAAACGAATGAAATATTGATCGTGACAAGAAAAGGAGCATCAAAATGAAGGAAATATGCATCGAAACAAAGGAAATATTGATCGTAACGAGAAAACGAGCATCAAAAAGAAGAAAATCTGCATCGAAACGAATGAAATGTTGATCGTAACAAGAAAAGGAGCATCAAAATGAAGTAAATATGCATCGAAACAAAGGAAATGTTAATCGTAACGAGAAAATGAGCATCAAAATAAGGGAAATATGCATCGAAACGAAGGAAATATTGATCGTAACGAGAAAATGAGCATCAAAATGAAGGAAATATGCATCGAAACGAAGGAAATATTGAACGTAACGAGAAAAAGAGCATCAAAATGAAGGAAATATACATCGAAACAAAGGAAATATTGATCGTAACGAGAAAACGAGCATAAAAAAGAAGGAAATCTGCATCGAAATGAACGAAATGTTGATCGTAACAAGAAAAGGAGCATCAAAATGAAGGAAATATGCATCGAAATGAATGAAATGTTGATCGTAACGAGAAAATGAGCATTAAAATGAAGGAAATATTCATCGAAACGAAGGAAATGTTGATCGTAATGAGAAAAGGAGAATCAAAATGAAGGAAATATGCATCGAAATAAAGAAAATATTGATCATAACGAGAAAACGAGCATCATAAAGAAGGAAATCTGTATCGAAACGAATAAAATATTAATCGTAACAAGAAAAGGAGCATTAAAATGAAGGAAATATGCATCGAAACAAAGGAAATATTGATCATAACGAGAAAACGAGCCTCAAAAAGAAGGAAATCTGCATCAAAATGAATGAAATGTTGATCGTAAAGAGAAAATGAGCATTGAAATGAAGGAAATGTTCATCGAAACGAAGGAAATGTTGATCGTAAAGAGAAAAGGTGTCACGCCCCAACCCGCAGGCGGAACGCGACAACCGCCACGTTAACCATAAATTTCGTGAAATGGGTGCACTCCACTCCACAAAGTTTATAGAAAACGTAAGGCTTGCTATCAAGTACCTGTAGAATTGAACAACTGATAACTACGGGTACAACCCAAGGACATCATTACATAAAGTATCAACAAGGATTTACAAAGGTACAAAATACCACGATGTAACTTAGTTTGAAGAAAATATACATGAGCGATATAACATCGCGAAAGTACAAAAAGAACATCAAGGGGGATCACAAAATATAAAATATACAATCTCGCCAATGGATCCGTCAATTTACATAAAAGAGAAAGTACCCAAAACCCCGATCGAATGATGAGCAAACGATAGGCAAACCTCCAACCAAAACGATATCAACAGCCTGAAAAGGAAGGAAATGATGGGGGTGAGCAAAACCACTAGCTCAGTGAGGTGATAAGCCGGTCACCCCAACCCTTATACGAAGCATGTACTCCCACTCGCGGTTCATAACATAAAATCCAATATTTCGTTCCACATCAATTATTATGTTTACTTAATATACAACTTAACAAAAATACAACCTATGAATGCATTTACAAATACACAATTAGTTCAAACAAGATGATAACACATGAAAGACGCGTGGGTAGCCAATATCCTCCTCAAACTGATCTCTCCGTCGAGAGTCAGTCCGAGCCCGTCACCGTTACTCTAGATAAAATGCACATTAGTGTTCTTTCTCAACATGCCAAATGCTAAAGTTCACAATTCAATATCGATGTGAATACTTGAAATGAAAATATATAAACATATATGACATGCATGTCCACACCGGTGACGTTGGCTGAGCCTACAATAGACTGATTCATCTAACGATCATCTTCCAAAGTATGAGTATTTGGCAAATGGACAGGTGCCCCGTTAGATCTAACTCACCCGGGTTTGCCAAGCCATGGGCAACTTGTTTGTCACTCTAACTCACCCGAACCGCGACAATTCGGGCTACTTAATCAATGTCGCTCCAACTCACCCGAACCGTGACCAATTCGGGCTACTTAACCTTGGTACCAGGTATACATATGCATATGCATCATAAGATGAATAACGACTCAAGTTAGAGTCTAAATGGCACACATGAATAACCAGAAATCAATCTGCAAATAATTCGCAATAAAGACTATCAAATATCGAGCCGCCAAGGCTCTTCAACATAAGTTAAAAATCAACAATACCCATATGAAATAATATAAGATAATCAATGGACCATCTTAGGCCAATCAGGCTCTAACTAGAACAATCGAGCCAATCAGACTCTTTACCACATAACACACTACCAAAATAATTTTGTTATCAATTAACTAAAAATAAAATGAATGCAAATTTAACGAGGGTCCACACTTCCCACAAGAGAAGGCGTTCCCGAATTATCAACTCACAAGGAAGTGATTAATTCTCTCCGGAGTCTGAAGTAGGTCCTTTGCCCTTCGTCGATGGTTCTTTACCTAGAAAGGAGATGAGCAATTAAAGACAAATCAAATATAACTAACTATTAGCAGTAACATCGTTTTTCATTGTCAAAATAAATCTTAATCGAGCTTGAGCGAGTCGATATTAAATAAGAACAGCCCGTATCTCCTCAACATCATCTCCCAATCTCACATAACCCGTTTCAGATCATTTCTTAAACAAAACGATTGGAAATAAATTTGAATTCGACATAAATATTCTGAAATTTTCCAGCTAGCGGCAGTTTACAAGAAAAATCATAACTAATTGTAGAAAGATCGAATTAAGGAGTTTCAAGTGGTTACAGAAAGCTAACAAGTTCAGCTACATACAGAAATTGAGTTTGTAAACTTCTGAGGTCAGTAGCTATGTCAAAATCAGTTCGAACAGCAGCTGCGAATTACCTAGCAGCAGTTTACGAGAAAAATCATAACTAATTGTAGAAAAATCGGATGGAGGCGTTTCAGGTGGCTACGGAAAGCTAACGAGTTCAGCTACGTATAGAAATTGAGTTTACAAATTTCAGAGATCAATAGCTATGTCGAAAGTAGTTCGAACAGTAGCTACGAATTTCCTCATATAAGAAAGAAAACCCAACAAAATCACAAAATCTTGGAGAAAGGAAGCTTAATTAACCTATTACTTACCTCAAAACAACTTAGAAACCACCTAGGATGAGGGTTGTAAGGGAGAATTTGATCAACAAGGGTTTCTCCTCTTCACTCTCTTCTTTCCCCTCTTTTGTTCTTCTCACTTTTCTTCTCCCGTACTCTTCTTTCTTTCTTTTCTTTTTTTTTTATATGTGTTGAGGCTATTAGAATGGGCTGGGCTTATTTCCATGTTATGCCATTTAAGTGGGCTGGACTTGGGTCAAATAAATAAATAAATAGGTTTTGGGCTCTAAAAACAAATTTAGGTCAACTTGGGCCAAAAATAAATAAATAGGTTTTGGGCTTTAAAAACAAATCTAGGTCAACTTGGGCCAAAAATAAATAAATAGGTTTTGGGATTTCTAAAAAAAATAATCTAGTTAGGCTAAGATATTATAAAGTATCCCCTCCTCTAAAAAGTTTCGTCCTCGAAACGTAAACGTACCTAGAGATGAAAAGAGATGTGGATGTTGTTGACGCATGACTAACTCTGGTTCCCACGTTTCTTCTTCAATTCGATCACTTCTCCATAGAACTCTCACCATAGGAATGGATTTATTACGAAGCATTTTCTCTCGGCGATCTACAATTTGAACAGGTTGTACTTCGTACGATAGATTCTCCTTTAATACAACTGGGGGATATTCGAGCACGTGCGAAGGATCTGGTTCATATTTTCTAAGCATAGAGACATGGAAGACATCGTGAATCTTTGACAATTCAGATGGTAGCTCAAGTCGATACGCGACACGACCAATCCTTTGCACGATCGTAAACGGTCCAATATACCTTGGACTTAACTTTCCTCGACGGCGGAATCGCAACACGCCCTTCCACGAAGAAACTTTTAGAAAAACTTTGTCTCCTTCATTAAACTCCAAATCGCGCCTCCTATTATCTGTATAGCTTTTCTGTCGATCTTGCGCTGCCTTAAGTCTGTCTCGAATAAGTTGTATTTTTTCCTTTGCATCTTCGATAAGCTCTACTTGTTCGATTTTTCTCTCGCCAACCTCATCCCAAAAGAGCGGTGTTCGACACTTTCGCCCATACAGAGCTTCGTACGGGGGCATTCCAATGCTTGAATGATAACTGTTGTTATAAGCGAACTCCACCAAAGTCACGTACTTATCCCAGCTACCTCCCAAATTCAACACCACTGCACGCAGCATGTCTTCTAGTGTCTGTATAGTTCTCTCTGACTGTCCATCAGTCTGTGGATGAAACGAGGTACTGAATAGTAATTTTGTACCTAGCGCTTTCTGCAGACTAGGCCAAAAACGGGAAGTGAATCTTGGATCACGATCAGATATGATTGACACTGGTACTCCGTGCAATCTCACGATCTCATCGACATATAACTTGGCAAGTTTCTCTAAAGATTCGTTGGTATGCACTGGAAGGAAATGTGCCGATTTCGTCAGACGATCGACAATGACCCAGATTGAGTCATGACCCTTTTGGGTTCGAGGTAAACCGGAAACAAAATCCATCGTGATGTTCTCCCATTTCCACTCAGGAATAGGTAGTGGTTGAAGCATGCCGGCTGGTTTTTGGTGTTCCGCTTTAATCTGTTGGCATGATAAGCACTTTGATACAAATTCAGCAATGTCCCGTTTCATACCTGGCCACCAATAATGCTCCCGAAGTGTTCTGTACATTTTGGTACTACCAGGATGCATAGCATAGGCTGAAGAATGGGCTTCCTCAAGAATAGCTCTACGAACATCAAGTTCTGATGGAACACAAACACGATTTTTAAAAGTAAGGAGTCCGTCATCCCGAATTTGAAATTCTGGTTCTTTTCCTTGATTTAGCTTCACCATCTTTTGTTGTAAATGAACATCGTGTGATTGTCTTTCTCGAATTTGCTCGAACAAGGTAGGTCTAACCTCAAATTTGGCAATTAAGGCGTAATCATTAGACTTTTCACAATCGAGCGAAATGTGTAAAGATTTAAATTGCTCCAACATAGGAAGATAAAAAGATTGAATCGAAGCAAGTGAGGTAGAAGACTTTCTACTCAGAGCATCTGCAACAACGTTCGCCTTGCCAGGATGATAATCGATGACTAAGTCATAGTCACTAATCAACTCCATCCATCGCCTTTGCCTGAGGTTGAGCTCCTTTTGTGTGGTGATATACTTTAAGCTCTTGTGATCAGTGAAAACCCGACAAGTTGCACCATACAGATAGTGTCTCCAGATCTTCAATGCAAAGACGATTGCAGCCAACTCTAAATCGTGTGTAGGATAATTTTCTTCGTTCTTCTTCAATTGTCTTGAAGCGTAGGCAATAACCTTTCCTTCTTGCATGAGAACGCATCCTAATCCTTGTCTCGAGGCGTCGCTATAAATGGTAAATTCTCCAATCGCTGGGTCTGGCAAAGCAAGAATAGGAGCTGAAACGAGTCGTCTTTTCAATTCTTGAAATGCTTCCTCGCATTCTTCACTCCATTCAAAATTTACCCCTTTTCGAGTCAATTTAGTCAAAGATTAAGCCAGCAACGAAAAGTCTTTGACAAACCGTCGATAATATCCTGCTAATCCCAGAAAACTACGAATCTCTGTCACATTCTTTGGACGCTCCCAATCTAGTATAGCTTGAATCTTCACTGGATCGACGTAGATTCCTTCTTTAGAAATGTGATGACCCAAAAAGCTTACCTCACGAAGCCAAAATTCACACTTCGAAAATTTAGCATAAAGCTGATTTTCTCTAAGAATGTTTAGAGCAATTCTTAGATGATGAGAATGCTCGTCATCTGATTTAGAATAAATAAGAATGTCATCAATGAAAATGATGACAAACATATCTAAATACGGCCGAAAGACCCGATTCATAAGATCCATAAAAGCTGCAGGAGCATTTGTGAGTCCAAAAGGCATAACACAGAATTCAAAATGACCGTATCTGGTTCGAAAAGCAGACTTAGGGATATCAGATTCCCTAATCTTGAGTTGGTGATAACCAGACCGCAAATCAATTTTTGAGAACACAGTTGCTCCTTGCAATTGATCAAATAGATCATCGATTCTCGAAAGATGATATTTGTTCTTGATTGTCACCTTGTTCAATTGACGGTAGTCGACACATAGGCGAAATGATCCATCTTTCTTCTTGACAAAAAGAACTGGAGCACCCCAAGGAGATGTGCTAGGTCGTATGAATCCCTTCTCCAATAATTCTCCAAGTTGTTTCTGGAGTTCCTTGATCTCAGCTGGCGACATTCGATATGGAGTAATCGATATAGGTGTGATTCCAGGAAGTACGTCAATGGAAAAATCGATCTCTTGATTCGGAGGCTGTCCTGGTAAGTCTTCGGGAAAGACATCAGGAAATTCATTAGCGATCGGGATGTCATCTAGTTTAGTCTCAGAAAGAGAATTATCGACGACAAATGCCAAGAATGCCTCATAACCCTTACGCATTAATTTATGCGCAGTCAACATTGAAATAAAAGAAAGGGATCTCGTTTGAAGTTCACCTTCAAAAACAAGTTCTGAGAATCCTGGTCTATGAAAAATAACAAGCTTCTCGTGGCAGTCGAGAATTGCATGATGAGAAGAAAGCCAATCCATGCCAAGAATAACATCGAGATCAATCAAAGGCAATGGTATCAATTCAGCCTCTAGAATGACATCTTTGATCTTCAATGGACAACCAAGAAACACCGAATCACGAATTAGATGCTCTCCAAGAGGGGTATGAACTATGATTTCAGGTGACAAATGAGAGATAGGATAATCTAAGATCGCAGCAAGATCATCCCGAATATAAGATCTATCAGAACTTGGGTCAAATAAAGTGTAGACCTGATGGTCTCCCACAAACACATGGCCTAAAGAAGCAATATTAGGTGAGATTGTGATTTAAAAATTCGGAAAGATAAAATTTCTTACGAATGTTTTATTTGTAATCAAGTGGCATAACAAGGCGGGGTTAGATCTAACATGTGAAAATACTCGGATTATAAATTACCTGTCACAACCTTCGGATCTGAGCAAGCCTCTTCCTGGGAAATATGAAATACTCTAGTTTGATTCCTTCCTTGTATAGGTGATCGAGTACTAGGGCCTCTTGAGGCATCAGGCACTCTGGTAGCTGCAGATCGAGTATCTCTGGGTGTAGAATATGTTAGTCTACCACGAGGCTGACCAGAACTCTGACTGTTCGCTCCCATAAGTTGAGGACAAGAACTTCGCATATGCCCCGGCTGTCGACACTGAAAACATACTTGAGGAGCCTTACAGGGGCCGTCATGATACTTTAAGCAATTCTGGCACTTGCGATTTTCACCAACCGATCTCGAGACATTTCTCCCGCCTCTACTAAACTGCTCCCGAGGTTGAGGAAAACTAATAGACACTGAACTTGGTGCGCCACGCGAAGATCCCACACCCCTATACACCTTCGATGCATTTCCTGGAAATGCGCTCCCTTGCCTTTTCTTTTGAGATCGTTCTGCAAGCTTATATCTCCCCTGAACTAAACTTTCTACCCTCAGGGCTTCTTCTACGAGCTCGTCAAGACTCTCATACTTGTCTCCGGACTTGATGCGATCTCGAATATTTAGATTAAGACCATCTTCAAATCTCTTGCATAAGTCTCTCATCGTATATGACTCAGGAGCGAATTCTCGCAATTCTAGAAATTTGCTTTCATACTCCACAACCGACATAGTGCCTTGAAAGAGGTTGAAGAACTCCTTTCTCTTCTGATCCTTGATGTACTGAGAGAAGTATCGATCTTTGAATCGTTCCACAAAGATAGCCCACGTAATAGTAACCGAATATGTCTCTTTTAGATTCTGCCACCATCGTCGTGCGTCTGGGCCTAACAGCTTGGTCGCAATGACCACACGATAACATTCTTCAATCATCAAGGTGTCAAAGGTCTCTGTAATCTCCTTTAACCACGCCCCCGCTTTAGAAGCATCTCTTGTACCGTCAAATTTCGAAGTCCCCATGTTTTCAACTGCTTTCACTAAATCAGGTATGAAAAGTGCACCTCGAGAAGTAGGACCTACTAAAGCCATTTCTGGAGTAGAAACTGGTACATGAGATGTGGGTCGAATTGGTTCATTAGCACGAAGAACATCCTCAGTGACAGTTGTAGTGGTAGGAGTCGTCGTAGGTGGTGGAACACCATGTACTCGAATGTGATCATAATACAACTGGTACTGCTCTGGGGTCATCATGTGCTCAACACGCAACTGGGCCCGTGGTTGCTCTACCTGGGTAACCGGCACCCTATGATCAGAATTGATAGGGTCTGTAAATGTCGGATGAACAACATGATCAGAAGAAACATGTCCTCGAGGTCCACGAGGAACAGAAGAGAGTAGAGGACTCGGAGGATCACGAGGAACGTGTCCTCGACCTCGACGACGAACTGGAGGTGCCATAATGACTGAAAGAAAGAAGGGAAAAAAAATGCAAGGTCAACATTAAGGTAATACGATACCTTAGGATGACATAGAAATAAAATTGGATCCACTAGCTTGACTCAAAAAGAATGAGAATCATATAACCAGGCTCTGATACCAAGAAAGTTGTCACGCCCCAACCCGCAGGCGGAACGCGACAACCGCCACGTTAACCATAAATTTCGTGAAATGGGTGCACTCCACTCCACAAAGTTTATAGAAAACGTAAGGCTTGCTATCAAGTACCTGTAGAATTGAACAACTGATAACTACGGGTACAACCCAAGGACATCATTACATAAAGTATCAACAAGGATTTACAAAGGTACAAAATACCACGATGTAACTTAGTTTGAAGAAAATATACATGAGCGATATAACATCGCGAAAGTACAAAAAGAACATCAAGGGGGATCACAAAATATAAAATATACAATCTCGCCAATGGATCCGTCAATTTACATAAAAGAGAAAGTACCCAAAACCCCGATCGAATGATGAGCAAACGATAGGCAAACCTCCAACCAAAACGATATCAACAGCCTGAAAAGGAAGGAAATGATGGGGGTGAGCAAAACCACTAGCTCAGTGAGGTGATAAGCCGGTCACCCCAACCCTTATACGAAGCATGTACTCCCACTCGCGGTTCATAACATAAAATCCAATATTTCGTTCCACATCAATTATTATGTTTACTTAATATACAACTTAACAAAAATACAACCTATGAATGCATTTACAAATACACAATTAGTTCAAACAAGATGATAACACATGAAAGACGCGTGGGTAGCCAATATCCTCCTCAAACTGATCTCTCCGTCGAGAGTCAGTCCGAGCCCGTCACCGTTACTCTAGATAAAATGCACATTAATGTTCTTTCTCAACATGCCAAATGCTAAAGTTCACAATTCAATATCGATGTGAATACTTGAAATGAAAATATATAAACATATATGACATGCATGTCCACACCGGTGACGTTGGCTGAGCCTACAATAGACTGATTCATCTAACGATCACCTTCCAAAGTATGAGTATTTGGCAAATGGACAGGTGCCCCGTTAGATCTAACTCACCCGGGTTTGCCAAGCCATGGGCAACTTGTTTGTCACTCTAACTCACCCGAACCGCGACAATTCGGGCTACTTAATCAATGTCGCTCCAACTCACCCGAACCGTGACCAATTCGGGCTACTTAACCTTGGTACCAGGTATACATATGCATATGCATCATAAGATGAATAACGACTCAAGTTAGAGTCTAAATGGCACACATGAATAACCAGAAATCAATCTGCAAATAATTCGCAATAAAGACTATCAAATATCGAGCCGCCAAGGCTCTTCAACATAAGTTAAAAATCAACAATACCCATATGAAATAATATAAGATAATCAATGGACCATCTTAGGCCAATCAGGCTCTAACTAGAACAATCGAGCCAATCAGACTCTTTACCACATAACACACTACCAAAATAATTTTGTTATCAATTAACTAAAAATAAAATGAATGCAAATTTAACGAGGGTCCACACTTCCCACAAGAGAAGGTGTTCCCGAATTATCAACTCACAAGGAAGTGATTAATTCTCTCCGGAGTCTGAAGTAGGTCCTTTGCCCTTCGTCGATGGTTCTTTACCTAGAAAGGAGATGAGCAATTAAAGACAAATCAAATATAACTAACTATTAGCAGTAACATCGTCTTTCATTGTCAAAATAAATCTTAATCGAGCTTGAGCGAGTCGATATTAAATAAGAACAGCCCGTATCTCCTCAACATCATCTCCCAATCTCACATAACCCGTTTCAGATCATTTCTTAAACAAAACGATAGGAAATAAATTTGAATTCGACATAAATATTCTGAAATTTTCCAGCTAGCGGCAGTTTACAAGAAAAATCATAACTAATTGTAGAAAGATCGAATTAAGGAGTTTCAAGTGGTTACAGAAAGCTAACAAGTTCAGCTACATACAGAAATTGAGTTTGTAAACTTCTGAGGTCAGTAGCTATGTCAAAATCAGTTCGAACAGCAGCTGCGAATTACCTAGCAGCAGTTTACGAGAAAAATCATAACTAATTGTAGAAAAATCGGATGGAGGCGTTTCAGGTGGCTACGGAAAGCTAACGAGTTCAGCTACGTATAGAAATTGAGTTTACAAATTTCAGAGATCAATAGCTATGTCGAAAGTAGTTCGAACAGTAGCTACGAATTTCCTCATATAAGAAAGAAAACCCAACAAAATCACAAAATCTTGGAGAAAGGAAGCTTAATTAACCTATTACTTACCTCAAAACAACTTAGAAACCACCTAGGATGAGGGTTGTAAGGGAGAATTTGATCAACAAGGGTTTCTCCTCTTCACTCTCTTCTTTCCCCTCTTTTGTTCTTCTCACTTTTCTTCTCCCGTACTCTTCTTTCTTTCTTTTCTTTTTTTTTTATATGTGTTGAGGCTATTAGAATGGGCTGGGCTTATTTCCATGTTATGCCATTTAAGTGGGCTGGACTTGGGCCAAATAAATAAATAAATAGGTTTTGAGCTCTAAAAACAAATCTAGGTCAACTTGGGCCAAAAATAAATAAATAGGTTTTGGGCTTTAAAAACAAATCTAGGTCAACTTGGGCCAAAAATAAATAAATAGGTTTTGGGCTTTCTAAAAAAAATAATCTAGTTAGGCTAAGATATTATAAAAGGAGCATCAAAACGAAGAAAATATGTATCGAAACAAAGGAAATATTGATCATAATGAGAAAACGAGCCTCAAAAAGAAGGAAATCTGCATCGAAATGAATGAAATGTTGAGCGTAACGAGAAAAGGAGCATCAAAATGAAGTAAATATGCATCAAAATGAAGGAAATGTTGATCGTAACGAGAAAAGGAGCATCAAAATGAAGGAAATATGCATCGAAACGAAGGTAATATTGATCGTAAAGAGAAAATGAGAATCAATACGAAGGAAATATGCATTGAAAAAAAGGAAATATTGAACGTAACGAGAAAACGAGCATCAAAAAGAAGAAAATCTAAATCGAAATGAATGAAATGTTGATCGTAACAAGAAAAGGAGCATCAAAATGAAGGAAATATTGATCGTAACGAGAAAATGAGCATTGAGATGAAGGAAATATTCATCGAAACGAAGGAAATATTGATCGTAACGAGAAAAGGAGCATCAAAGTGAAGGAAATATGCATCGAAACGATGGTAATATTGATCGTAAAGAGAAAATGAGAATCAAAACGAAGGAAATATGCATTGAAAAAAGGAAATATTGAACGTAACAAGAAAACGAGCATCAAAAAAAGAAAATCTGAATCGAAACGAATGAAATGTTGATCGTAACAAGAAAAGGAGCATCAAAATGAAGGAAATATGCATCGAAATGAAGGAAATATTGATCGTAACGAGAAAATGAGCATTGAGATGAAGGAAATATTCATTGAAACGAAGGAAATGTTGATCGTAGCGAGAAAAGGAGCATCAAAATGAAGGAAATATACATCGAAACGAAGGTAATATTGATCGTAAAGAGAAAATAAGAATCAAAACGAAGGAGATATGCATTGAAAAAAGGAAATATTGAACGTAACGAGAAAATGAGCATCAAAAAGAAGGAAATCTGAATCGAAACGAATGATATGTTGATCGTAACAAGAAAAGGAGCATCAAAATGAAGTAAATATGCATCGAAACGAAAGAAATGTTGATCGTAACGAGAAAAAGTGCATCAAAATGATGGAAATATACATCGAAACGAAGAAAATATTGATCGTAACTAGAAAATTAGCATTAAATGAAGGAAATACTCATCGAAACGAAGGAAAGTTGATCGTACTGAAAAAATGAGCATCAAAATGATGGAAATCTGCATCGAAACGAATGAAATGCTGATCGTAACGAGAAAAGAAGCATCAAAATGAAGGAAATATGCATCGAAACGAAGGTAATATTGCTCGTAACGAGAAAATGAGAATCAAAATGATGGAAATATGCATCGAAACAAAGGAAATATTGACATAACGAGAAAACGAGCATAAAAAAGAAGGAAATCTGCATCGAAACGAATGAAATGTTGATCGTAACAAGAAAAGGAGCATTAAAATGAAGGAAATATTCATCGAAACGAAAGAAATGTTGATCGTAATAAGAAAAGGAGCATCAAAATGAAGGAAATATGCATCGAAAAAAAGGAAATATTGATCATAACTAGAAAATGAGCATAAAAAAAGAAGGAAATCTACATCGAAACGAATGAAATATTGATCGTAACAAGAAAAGGAGCATCAAAATGAAGTAAATATGCATCGAAACGAAGGAAATACTGATCGTAACGAGAAAAAGTGCATCAAAATGATGGAAATATACATCGAAACGAAGAAAATATTGATCGTAACGAGAAAATTAGCATTAAATGAAGGAAATATTCAACGAAACGAAGGAAATGTTGATCGTACTGAGAAAATGAGCATCAAAATGAGGGAAATCTGCATCGAAACGAATGAAATGCTGATCGTAACTAGAAAAGAAACATCAAAATGAAGGAAATATGCATCAAAACGAAGGTAATATTGCTCGTAACGAGAAAATGAGAATCAAAATGATGGAAATATGCATCGAAACAAAGGAAATATTGATCGTAACGAGAAAATGAGCATAAAAAAAAAAGTAAATCAGCATCGAAACGAATGAAATGTTGATCGTAGTAAGAAAAGGAGCATCAAATGAAGGAAATATGCATCGAAACGAAGGAAATGTTGATCATAACGAGAAAATGAGCATTAAAATGAAGGAAATATTCATCGAAACGAAGGAAATGTTGATCGTAATAAGAAAAGGAGCATCAAAATGAAGGAAATATGCATCGAAACAAAGGAAATATTGATCATAACGACAAAACAAGCATAAAAAAGAAGGAAATCTGCATCGAAACGAATGAAATGTTGATCGTAACAAGAAAAGGAGCATCAAAATTAAGGAAATATGCATCGAAACGAAGGAAACGTTGATCGTAATGATAAAATGAGCATTAAAATGAAGGAAATATTCATCGAAACGAAGGAAATGTTGATCGTAATGAGAAAAGGAGCATCAAAATGAAGGAAATATACATCGAAACAAAGGAAATATTGATCATAACGAGAAAATAAGCATCAAAAAGATGGAAATCTGCATCGAAACGAATGAAATATTGATCGTGACAAGAAAAGGAGCATCAAAATGAAGGAAATATGCATCGAAACAAAGGAAATATTGATCGTAACGAGAAAACGAGCATCAAAAAGAAGGAAATCTGCATCGAAACGAATGAAATGTTGATCGTAACAAGAAAAGGAGCATCAAAATGAAGTAAATATGCATCGAAACAAAGGAAATGCTGATCGTAACGAGAAAATGAGCATCAAAATAAGGGAAATATGCATCGAAACGAAGGAAATATTGATCGTAACGAGAAAATGAACATCAAAATGAAGGAAATATGCATCGAAACGAAGGAAATATTGAACGTAACGAGAAAAGGAGCATCAAAATGAAGGAAATATGCATCGAAACAAAGGAAATATTGATCGTAACGAGAAAACGAGCATAAAAAAGAAGGAAATCTGCATCGAAATGAACGAAATGTTGATCGTAACAAGAAAAGGAGCATCAAAATGAGGGAAATATGTATCGAAATGAAGGAAATGTTGATCGTAACGAGAAAATGAGCATTAAAATGAAGGAAATATTCATCGAAACGAAGGAAATGTTGATCGTAATAAGAAAAGGAGAATCAAAATGAAGGAATTATGCATCGAAATAAAGAAAATATTGATCATAACGAGAAAACGAGCATAAAAAATAAGGAAATCTGTATCGAAACGAATAAAATATTGATTGTAACAAGAAAAGGAGCATCAAAATGAAGGAAATATGCATCGAAACAAAGGAAATATTGATCATAACGAGAAAACGAGCCTCAAAAAGAAGGAAATCTGCATCAAAATGAATGAAATGTTGATCGTAAAGAGAAAATGAGCATTGAAATGAAGGAAATGTTCATCGAAACGAAGGAAATGTTGATCGTAAAGAGAAAAGGAGCATCAAAACGAAGAAAATATGTATCGAAACAAAGGAAATATTGATCATAATGAGAAAACGAGCCTCAAAAAGAAGGAAATCTGCATCGAAATGAATGAAATGTTGAGCGTAACGAGAAAAAGAGCATCAAAATGAAGTAAATACGCATCAAAATGAAGGAAATGTTGATCGTAACGAGAAATGGAGCATCAAAATGAAGGAAATATGCATCGAAACGAAGGTAATATTGATCGTAAAGAGAAAATGAGAATCAAAACGAAGGAAATATGCATTGAAAAAAAGGAAATATTGAACGTAACGAGAAAACGAGCATCAAAAAGAAGAAAATCTAAATCGAAATTAATGAAATGTTGATCGTAACAAGAAAAGGAGCATCAAAATGAAGGAAATATGGATCGAAATGAAGGAAATATTGATCGTAACGAGAAAATGAGCATTGAGATGAAGGAAATATTCATCGAAACGAAGGAAATATTGATCGTAACGAGAAAAGGAGCATCAAAGTGAAGGAAATATGCATCGAAACGATGGTAATATTGATCGTAAAGAGAAAATGAGAATCAAAACGAAGGAAATATGCATTGAAAAAAGGAAATATTGAACGTAACAAGAAAACGAGCATCAAAAAAAGAAAATCTGAATCGAAACGAATGAAATGTTGATCGTAACAAGAAAAGGAGCATCAAAATGAAGGAAATATGCATCGAAATGAAGGAAATATTGATCGTAACGAGAAAATGAGCATTGAGATGAAGGAAATATTCATTGAAACGAAGGAAATGTTGATCGTAACGAGAAAAGGAGCATCAAAATGAAGGAAATATACATCGAAACGAAGGTAATATTGATCGTAAAGAGAAAATAAGAATCAAAACGAAGGAGATATGCATTGAAAAAAGGAAATATTGAACGTAACGAGAAAATGAGCATCAAAAAGAAGGAAATCTGAATCGAAACGAATGAAATGTTGATCGTAACAAGAAAAGGAGCATCAAAATGAAATAAATATGCATCGAAACGAAAGAAATGTTGATCGTAACGAGAAAAAGTGCATTAAAATGATGGAAATATACATCGAAACGAAGAAAATATTGATCGTAACTAGAAAATTAGCATTAAATGAAGGAAATACTCATCGAAACGAAGGAAAGTTGATCGTACTGAGAAAATGAGCATCAAAATGATGGAAATCTACATCGAAACGAATGAAATGCTGATCGTAACGAGAAAAGAAGCATCAAAATGAAGGAAATATGCATCGAAACGAAGGTAATATTGCTCGTGACGAGAAAATGAGAATCAAAATGATGGAAATATGCATCGAAACAAAGGAAATATTGACATAACGAGAAAACGAGCATAAAAAAGAAGGAAATCTGCATCGAAACGAATGAAATGTTGATCGTAACAAGAAAATGAGCATTAAAATGAAGGAAATATTCATCGAAACGAAAGAAATGTTGATCGTAATAAGAAAAGGAGCATCAAAATGAAGGAAATATGCATCGTAACAAAGGAAATATTGATCATAACTAGAAAATGAGCATAAAAAAAGAAGGAAATCTGCATCGAAACGAATGAAATATTGATCGTAACAAGAAAAGGGGCATCAAAATGAAGGAAATATGCATCGAAACGAAGGAAACATTGATCGTAACGATAAAATGAGGTTTAAAATGAAGGAAATATTCATCGAAACGAAGGAAATGTTGATCGTAATGAGAAAAGGAGCATCAAAATGAAGGAAATATACATCGAAACAAAGGAAATATTGATCATAACGAGAAAATGAGCATCAAAAAGAAGGAAATCTGCATCGAAACGAATGAAATATTGATCGTAACAATAAAAGGAGCATCAAAATGAAGGAAATATGCATCGAAATGAAGGAAATATTGATCGTAACGAGAAAATGAGCATTGAGATGTAGGAAATATTCATCGAAACGAAGGAAATATTGATCGTAATGAGAAAAGGAGCATCAAAATGAAGGAAATATGCATCGAAACAAAGGAAATATTGATCATAACAAGAAAACGAGCATCAAAAAGAAGGAAATCTGCATCGAAACGAATGAAATATTGAACGTAACAAGAAAAGGAGCATCAAAATAAAGTAAATATGCATCGAAACGAAAGAAATGCTGATCGTAACGAGAAAATGAGCATCAAAATAAGGGAAATATGCATCGAAACGAAGGAAATATTGATCGTAACGAGAAAATGAGCATCAAAATGAAGGAAATATGCATCGAAACGAAGAAAATGTTGATCGTAACGAGAAATGGAGCATCAAAATGAAGGAAATATGCATCGTAATGAAGGAAATGTTGATCGTAACGAGAAAAGAAGCGTCAAAATGAAGTTAATATTCATCGAAACGAAGGAAATGTTGATCGTAATGAGAAAAGGAGCATCAAAATGAAGGAAATATGCATCGAAACAAAGGAAATATTGATCATAACGAGAAAACGAGCATCAAAAAGAAGGAAATCTGCATCGAAACAAAAGAAATGTGGATCGTAACAAGAAAAGGAGCATCAAAATGAAGGAAATATGCATCGAAACGAAGGAAATGTTGATCGTAACGTGAAAATGAGCATCAAAATGAAGGAAATATTCATCGAAACGAAGGAAATGTTGATCGTAATGAGAAAAGGAGCATCAAAATGAAGGAAATATGCATCGAAACGAAGGAAATATTGATCGTAACGAGAAAATGAGCATTAAAATGAAGGAAATATTCATCTAAACGAAGGAAATGTTGATGGTAATGAGAAAAGGAGCATCAAAATGAAGGAAATATGCATCGAAACAAAGGAAATATTGATCATAACGAGAAAACGAGCATAAAAAAGAAGAAAATCTCCATCGAAACGAATGAAATGTTGATCGTAACAAGAAAAGGAGCTTCAAAATGAAGGAAATATGCATCGAAACGAAGGAAATATTGATCGTAACGAGAAAATGAGCATTAAAATGAAGGAAATATTTATCGAAACGAAGGAAATGTTGATCGTAATGAGAAAAGGAGCATCAAAATGAAGGAAATATGCATCGAAATAAAGTAAATATTGATCATAACGAGAAAATGAACATAAAAAAGAAGGAAATCTGCATCGAAACGAATGAAATGTTGATCGTAACAAGAAAAGGATCATCAAAATGAAGGAAATATGCATCGAAACAAAGGAAATGATGATAGTAACGAGAAAATGAGCATTAAAATGAAGGAAATATTCATCAAAACGAAGGAAATGTTGATCGTAATGAGAAAAGGAGAATCAAAATGAAGGAAATATGCGTCGAAATAAAGAAAATATTGATCATAACGAGAAAACGAGCATCAAAAAGAAGGAAATGTGTATTGAAACGAATGAAATATTGATCGTAACAAGAAAAGGAGCATCAAAATGAAGGAAATATGCATCGAAACAAAGGAAATATTGATCATAACGAGAAAACGAGCCTAAAAAAGAAGGAAATCTGCATCGAAATGAATGAAATGTTGATCGTAAAGAGAAAATGATCATTGAAATGAAGGAAATATTCATCGAAACGAAGGAAATGTTGATCGTAAAGAGAAAAGGAGGATCAAAACGAAGGAAATATGCATCGAAACAAAGGAAATATTGTTCATAATGAGAAAACAAGCCTCAAAAAGAAGGAAATCTGCATCGAAATGAATGAAATGTTGAGCGTAACGAGAAAAGGAGCATCAAAATGAAGTAAATGCATCGAAATGAAGGAAATGTTGATCGTAACGAGAAAAAATGCATCAAAATGAAGGAAATATGCATCGGAACTAAGGTAATATTGATCGTAAAGAGAAAATGAGAATCAAAACGAAGGAAATATGCATTGAAAAAAAGAAAATATTGAACGTAACGAGAAAATGAGCGTAAAAAAGAAGGAAATCTGAATCGAAACGAATGAAATGTTGATCGTAACAAGAAAATGAGCATCAAAATGAAGGAAATATGCATCGAAATGAAGGAAATATTGATCGTAACGAGAAAATGAGCATTGAGATGAAGGAAATATTCATCGAAACGAAGGAAATATTGATCGTAATGAGAAAAGTAGCATCAAAATAAAGGAAATATGCATCAAAACAATGGAAATATTGATCATAACGAGAAAACGAGCATCAAAAAGAAGGAAATCTGCATCGAAACGAATGAAATATTGAACGTAACGAGAAAACAAGCATCAAAAAGAAAGAAATCTGAATCGAAACGAATGAAATGTTGATCGTAACAAGAAAAGGAGCATCAAAATGAAGTAAATATGTATCGAAACGAAGGAAATTCTGATCATAACGAGAAAAAGTGCATCAAAATGATGGAAATATACATCGAAACGAAGAAAATATTGATCGTAACGAGAAAATTAGCATTAAAATGAAGGAAATATTCATCGAAACGAAGGAAATGTTGATCGTACTGAGAAAAAGAGCATCAAAATGATGGAAATCTGCATCGAAACGAATGAAATGCTGATCGTAATGAGAAAAGAAGCATCAAAATGAAGGAAATATGCATCGAAACGAAGGTAATATTGCTCGTAACGAGAAAATGAGAATCAAAACGATGGAAATATGCATCGAAATAAAGGAAATATTGATCGTAACGAGAAAACGAGCATAAAAAGAAGGAAATCTGCATCGAAACGAATGAAATGTTGATCGTAACAAGAAAAGGAGCATCAAAATGAAGGAAATGTTGAACGAAACGAAGGAAATGTTGATCGTAACGAGAAAATGAGCATTAAAATAAAGGAAATATTCATCGAAACGAAGGAAATTTTGATCGTAATAAGAAAAGGAGCATCAAAATGAAGGAAATATGCATCGAAACAAAGGAAATATTGATCATAACGAGAAAACGAGCATAAAAAAGAAGGAAACCTGCATCGAAACGAATGAAATGTTGATCGTAACAAGAAAAGGAGCATCAAAATGAAGGAAATATGCATCGAAACGAAGGAAACGTTGATCGTAACGATAAAATCAGCATTAAAATGAAGGAAATATTCATCGAAACGAAGGAAATGTTGATCGTAATGAGAAAAGGAGCATCAAAATGAAGGAAATATACATCGAAACAAAGGAAATATTGATCATAACGAGAAAATGAGCATCAAAAAGAAGGAAATCTGCATCGAAACGAATGAAATATTGATCGTAACAAGAAAAGGAACATCAAAATGAAGAAAATATGCATCGAAATGAATGAAATATTGATCGTAACGAGAAAATGAGCATTGAAATGAAGGAAATATTCAGCGAAACGAAGGAAATGTTGATCGTAATGAGAAAAGGAGCATCAAAATGAAGGAAATATACATCGAAACAAAGGAAATATTGATCATAACGAGAAAACGAGCATCAAAAAGAAGGAAATCTGCATCGAAACGAATGAAATGTTGATCGTAACAAGAAAAGAGCATCAAAATGAAGTAAATATGCACCGAAACGAAGGAAATGCTGATCGTAATGAGAAAAAGTGCATCAAAATGAAAGATATATGCATCGAAATGAAGGAAATATTGATAATGACTAGAAAATGAGTATCAAAATGAAGGAAATATGAATCAAAACGAAGGAAATGTTGATCGTAACGAGAAATGGAGCATCAAAATGAAGGAAATATGCATCGAAACGAAGGTAGTATTGATCATAACGAGAAAATGAGAATCAAAACGAAGGAAATATGCATCGAAACGAAGGTAATGTTGATCGTAAAGAGAAAATGAGAATCAAAACAGAGGAAATATGCATCGATATGAAGGAAATATTGATCGTAACGAGAAAATGAGCATCAAAATGAAGGAAATCTACATCGAAACGAATGAAATATTGATCGTAATGAGAAAAGGAGCATCAAAATGTAGAAAATATACATCAAAACAAAGAAAATATTAATCGTAACGAGAAAATGAGCATTAAAATGAAGGAAATATTCATCGAAACGAAGGAAATGTTGATCGTAATAAGAAAAAGAGCATCAAAATGAAGGAAATATGCATCGAAACAAATGAAATATTGATCATAACGAGAAAACGAGCATCAAAAAGAAGGAAATCTGCATCGAAACGAATGAAATATTGATCGTAACAAGAAAAGGAGCATCAAAATAAAGTAAATATGCATCGAAACAAAGGAAATGCTGATCGTAACGAGAAAATGAGCATCAAAATAAGGGAAATATGCATCGAAACGAAGGAAATATTGATCGTAATGAGAAAATGAGCATCAAAATGAAGGAAATATGCATCGAAACGAAGGAAATGTTGATCGTAACGAGAAATGGAGCATCAAAATGAAGGAAATATGCATCGTAACGAAGGAATGTTGATCGTAACGAGAAAAG
Source organism: Pogostemon cablin (assembly GCA_023678885.1). Lineage (NCBI taxonomy): Eukaryota > Viridiplantae > Streptophyta > Magnoliopsida > Lamiales > Lamiaceae > Pogostemon > Pogostemon cablin. The sequence goes on from CM042955.1 coordinate 49,924,029, forward strand.
GAGCATCAAAATGAAGGAAATATTCATCGAAACGAAGGAAACGTTGATCGTAACGATAAAATCAGCATTAAAATGAAGGAAATATTCATCGAAACGAAGGAAATATTGATCGTAACGAGAAAATGAACATCAAAATGAAGGAAATATGCATCGAAACGAAGGAAATATTGAACGTAACGAGAAAAGGAGCATCAAAATGAAGGAAATATGCATCGAAACAAAGGAAATATTGATCGTAACGAGAAAACGAGCATAAAAAAGAAGGAAATCTGCATCGAAATGAACGAAATGTTGATCGTAACAAGAAAAGGAGCATCAAAATGAGGGAAATATGTATCGAAATGAAGGAAATGTTGATCGTAACGAGAAAATGAGCATTAAAATGAAGGAAATATTCATCGAAACGAAGGAAATGTTGATCGTAATAAGAAAAGGAGAATCAAAATGAAGGAATTATGCATCGAAATAAAGAAAATATTGATCATAACGAGAAAACGAGCATAAAAAATAAGGAAATCTGTATCGAAACGAATAAAATATTGATTGTAACAAGAAAAGGAGCATCAAAATGAAGGAAATATGCATCGAAACAAAGGAAATATTGATCATAACGAGAAAACGAGCCTCAAAAAGAAGGAAATCTGCATCAAAATGAATGAAATGTTGATCGTAAAGAGAAAATGAGCATTGAAATGAAGGAAATGTTCATCGAAACGAAGGAAATGTTGATCGTAAAGAGAAAAGGAGCATCAAAACGAAGAAAATATGTATCGAAACAAAGGAAATATTGATCATAATGAGAAAACGAGCCTCAAAAAGAAGGAAATCTGCATCGAAATGAATGAAATGTTGAGCGTAACGAGAAAAAGAGCATCAAAATGAAGTAAATACGCATCAAAATGAAGGAAATGTTGATCGTAACGAGAAAAGGAGCATCAAAATGAAGGAAATATGCATCGAAACGAAGGTAATATTGATCGTAAAGAGATAATGAGAATCAAAACGAAGGAAATATGCATTGAAAAAAAGGAAATATTGAACGTAACGAGAAAACGAGCATCAAAAAGAAGAAAATCTAAATCGAAATTAATGAAATGTTGATCGTAACAAGAAAAGGAGCATCAAAAT
>CM042955.1:49925656-49969570 GCA_023678885.1 Pogostemon cablin
TTGATCGTAACGAGAAAATGAGCATTAAAATGAAGGAAATATTCATCGAAATGAAGGTAATGTTGATCGTAATGAGAAAAGGAGCATCAAAATAAAGGAAATATGCATCGAAACAAAGGAAATATTGATCATAATGAGAAAACGAGCATCAATAAGAAGGAAATCTGCATTGAAACGAATGAAATCTTGATCGTAACAAGAAAATGAGCATCAAAATGAAAGAAATATGCACCGAAACGAAGAAAATATTGATCGTAACAAGAAAACGAGCATCAATAAGAAGGAAATCTTCATCGAAACGAATGAAATCTTGATCGTAACGAGAAAAGGAGCATCAAAATGAAGGAAATATGCATCGAAACAAAGGAAATATTGATCATAACGAGAAAACGAGCATCAAAAAGAAGGAAATATGCATCGAAACGAATGAAATGTTGATCGTAACAAGAAAAGGAGCATCAAAATGAAGTAAATATGCATCGAAACAAAGAAAATGCTGATCATAACAAGAAAATTAGCATCAAAATAAGGGAAATATGCATCGAAACGAAGGAAATATTGATCGTAACGAGAAAATGAGCATAAAATTGAAGGAAATATGCATCGAAACGAAGGAAATGTTGATCGTAATGAGAAAAAGAGCATCAAAATGAAGGAAATATGCATCGAAACGAAGGAAATGTTGATCGTAACGAGAAAAGGAGCATCAAAATGAAGAAAATACGCATTGAAACGAAGGAAATGTTGATCGTAACGAGAAAACGAGCATCAAAAAGAAGGAAATCTGCATCGAAACGAATGAAATGTTGATTGTAATGAGAAAGGAGCATCAAAATGAAGGAAATATGCATCGAAACAAAGAAAATATTGATCATAACTAGAAAACGAGCATCAAAAAGAAGGAAATCTGCATCGAAACGAATGAAATGTTGATCGTAACAAGAAAAGGAGCATCAAAATAAAGTAAATATGCATCGAAACAAAGGAAATGCTGATTATAACGAGAAAATAAGCATCAAAATAAGGGAAGTATGCATCGAAACTAAGGAAATATTGATCGTAACGAGAAAATAAGCATCAAAATGAAGTAAATATGCATCGAAACGAAGGAAATGTTGATCGTAACGAGAAAAGGAGCATCAAAATGAAGGAAATATGCATCGAAACGAAGGAAATGTTGATCGTAACGAGAAAACGAGCATCAAAAAGAAGGAAATATGCATCGAAACAAATGAAATGTTGATCATAATGAGAAAAGAAGCATCAAAATGAAGTAAATATGCATCGAAACGAAGGAAATATTGATCGTAACGAGAAAATGAGCATTAAAATAAAAGAAATATTCATCGAAATGAAGGAAATGTTGATCGTAATGAGAATAGAAGCATCAAAATGAAGGAAATATGCATCGAAACAAAGGAAATGCTATTCGTAACGAGAAAAAGTGCATCAAAATGAAGGAAATATACATCAAAACGAAGAAAATATTGATCGTAGCGAGAAAATGAGCATTAAAATGAAGGAAATATTCATCGAAACGAAGGAAATGTTGATCGTACTGAGAAAAGGAGCATCAAAATGATGGAAATCTGCATCGAAACGAATGAAATGTTGATCGTAATGAGAAAAAGGAGCATCAAAATGAAGGAAATATGCATTGAAACAAAGGTAATATTGCTCGTAACGAGAAAATGAGAATCAAAACGATGGAAATATGCATCGAAACGAAGGAAATATTGATCGTAATGAGAAAATGAGAATTAATAAGAAGGAAATATGCATCGAAACGAAGGAAATGTTGATCGTAACGAGAAAAGGAGCATCAAAATAAAGGAAATATGCATCGAAACGAAGGAAATGTTGATTGTAACGAGAAAAAGAGCATCCAAATGAAGGAAATATTCATCGAAACGAAGGAAATGTTGATCGTAATGAGAAAAGGAGCATCAAAATGAAGGAAATATGCATCAAACAAAGGAAATATTGATCATAACGAGAAAACGAGCATCAAAAAGAAGGAAATCTGCATCGAAACGAATGAAATGTTGATCGTAACAAGAAAAGGAGCATCAAAATGAAGGAAATATGCATCGAAACGAAGGAAATGTTGATCGTAACGAGAAAATAAGCATCAAAATGAAAGAAATATTCATCGAAACGAAGAAAATATAGATCGTAATGGGAAAATGAGCATTAAAATGAAGGAAATATTCATCGAAATGAAGGAAATGTTGATCGTACTGAGAAAATGAGCATCAAAATGATGGAAATCTGCATCGAAACGAATGAAATGTTGATCGTAATGAGAAAAGGAGCATCAAAATGAAGGAAATATGCATCGAAACGAAGGTAATATTGATCATAACGAGAAAACGAGCATAAAAAAGAAGGAAATCTGCATCGAAACGAATGAAATGTTGATCGTAACAAGAAAAGGAGCATCAAAATGAAGGAAATATGCATCGAATCGAAGGAAATGTTGATCGTAACGAGAAAAAGAGCATCAAAATGAAGGAAATATTCATCGAAACGAAGGAAATATTGATCGTAACGAGAAAAAGAGCATCAAAATGAAGGAAATATTCATCGAAACGAAGGAAATGTTGATCGTAATGAGAAAAAGAGCATCAAAATGAAGGAAATATGCATCAAACAAAGGAAATATTGATCATAACGAGAAAACGAGCATCAAAAATAAGGAAATCTGCATCGAAACGAATGAAATGTTGATCGTAACAAGAAAAGGAGCATCAAAATGAATGAAATATGCATCGAAACGAAGGAAATGTTGATCGTAACGAGAAAATAAGCATCAAAATGAAGGAAATATTCATCGAAACGAAGGAAATGTTGATCGTAATGAGAAAAGGAGCATCAAAATGAAGGAAATATGCATCGAAACGAAGGAAATGTTGATCGTAATGAGAAAATGAGCATTAAAATGAAAGAAATATTCATCGAAATGAAGGAAATGTTGATCGTAATGAGAAAAGAAGCATCAAAATGAAGGAAATATGCATCGAAACAAAGGAAATGCTGATCGTAACGAGAAAAAGTGCATCAAAATGAAGGAAATATACATCGAAACGAAGAAAATGTTGATCGTAACGAGAAAATGAGCATTAAAATGAAGGAAATATTCATCGAAACAAAGGAAATGTTGATCGTACTGAGAAAAGGAGCATCAAAATGATGGAAATCTGCATCGAAACGAATGAAATGTTGATCGTAATGAGAAAAGAAGCATCAAAATGAAGGAAATATGCATCGAAACGAAGGTAATATTGCTCGTAACGAGAAAATGAGAATCAAAACGATGGAAATATGCATCGAAACAAAGGAAATATTGATCGTAACGAGAAAACGAGCATAAAAAGAAGGAAATCTGCATTGAAACGAATGAAATGTTGATCGTAACAAGAAAAGGAGCCTCAAAATGGCGGAAATATTCATCGAAACAAAGGAAATGTTGATCGTAACGAGAAAATGAGCATTAAAATGAAGGAAATATTCATCGAAATGAAGGTAATGTTGATCGTAATGAGAAAAGGAGCATCAAAATAAAGGAAATATGCATCGAAACAAAGGAAATATTGATCATAATGAGAAAACGAGCATCAATAAGAAGGAAATCTGCATTGAAACGAATGAAATCTTGATCGTAACAAGAAAATGAGCATCAAAATGAAAGAAATATGCACCGAAACGAAGAAAATATTGATCGTAACAAGAAAACGAGCATCAAAAAGAAGGAAATCTGCATCGAAACGAATGAAATGTTGATTGTAATGAGAAAAGGAGCATCAAAATGAAGGAAATATGCATCGAAACAAAGGAAATATTGATCATAACGAGAAAACGAGCATCAAAAAGAAGGAAATATGCATCGAAACGAATGAAATGTTGATCGTAACAAGAAAAGGAGCATCAAAATGAAGTAAATATGCATCGAAACAAAGAAAATGCTGATCATAACAAGAAAATTAGCATCAAAATAAGGGAAATATGCATCGAAACGAAGGAAATATTGATCGTAACGAGAAAATGAGCATCAAAATGAAGGAAATATGCATCGAAACGAAGGAAATGTTGATCGTAATGAGAAAAGGAGCATCAAAATGAAGGAAATATGCATCGAAACGAAGGAAATGTTGATCGTAACGAGAAAAGGAGCATCAAAATGAAGAAAATACGCATTGAAACGAAGGAAATGTTGATCGTAACGAGAAAACGAGCATCAAAAAGAAGGAAATCTGCATCGAAACGAATGAAATGTTGATTGTAATGAGAAAGGAGCATCAAAATGAAGGAAATATGCATCGAAACAAAGAAAATATTGATCATAACTAGAAAACGAGCATCAAAAAGAAGGAAATCTGCATCAAAACGAATGAAATGTTGATCGTAACAAGAAAAGGAGCATCAAAATAAAGTAAATATGCATCGAAACAAAAGAAATGCTGATCATAACGAGAAAATAAGCATCAAAATAAGGGAAATATGCATCGAAACAAAGGAAATATTGATCGTAACGAGAAAATAAGCATCAAAATAAAGTAAATATGCATCGAAACGAAGGAAATGTTGATCGTAACGAGAAAAGGAGCATCAAAATGAAGGAAATATGCATCGAAACGAAGGAAATGTTGATCGTAACGAGAAAACGAGCATCAAAAAGAAGGAAATCTGCATCGAAACGAATGAAATGTTGATCATAATGAGAAAAGAAGCATCAAAATGAAGTAAATATGCATCGAAACGAAGGAAATGTTGATCGTAATGAGAAAATGAGCATTAAAATGAAAGAAATATTCATCGAAATGAAGGAAATGTTGATCGTAATGAGAATAGAAGCATCAAAATGAAGGAAATATGCATCGAAACAAAGGAAATGCTGATCGTAACGAGAAAAAATGCATCAAAATGAAGGAAATATACATCAAAACGAAGAAAATATTGATCGTAGCGAGAAAATGAGCATTAAAATGAAGGAAATATTCATCGAAACGAAGGAAATGTTGATCGTACTGAGAAAAGGAGCATCAAAATGATGGAAATCTGCATCGAAACGAATGAAATGTTGATCGTAATGAGAAAAGGAGCATCAAAATAAAGGAAATATGCATCGAAACAAAGGTAATATTGCTCGTAACGAGAAAATGAGAATCAAAACAATGGAAATATGCATCGAAACGAAGGAAATATTGATCGTAACGAGAAAATGAGCATCAAAATGAAGGAAATATACATCGAAACGAAGGAAATGTTGATCGTAACGAGAAAAGGAGCATCAAAATGAAGGAAATATGCATCGAAACGAAGGAAATGTTGATTGTAACGAGAAAAAGAGCATCCAAATGAAGGAAATATTCATCGAAACGAAGGAAATGTTGATCGTAATGAGAAAAGGAGCATCAAAATGAAGGAAATATGCATCAAACAAAGGAAATATTGATCATAACGAGAAAACGAGCATCAAAAAGAAGGAAATCTGCATCGAAACGAATGAAATGTTGATCGTAACAAGAAAAGGAGCATCAAAATGAAGGAAATATGCATCGAAACGAAGGAAATGTTGAGCGTAATGAGAAAATAAGCATCAAAATGAAAGAAATATTCATCGGAACGAAGAAAATATAGATCGTAATGGGAAAATGAGCATTAAAATGAAGGAAATATTCATCGAAATGAAGGAAATGTTGATCGTACTGAGAAAAGGAGCATCAAAATGATGGAAATCTGCATCGAAACAAATGAAATGTTGATCGTAATGAGAAAAGGAGCATCAAAATGAAGGAAATATGCATCGAAACGAAGGTAATATTGATCATAACGAGAAAACGAGCATAAAAAAGAAGGAAATCTGCATCGAAACGAATGAAATATTGATCGTAACAAGAAAAGGAGCATCAAAATGAAGGAAATATGCATCGAATCGAAGGAAATGTTGATCGTAACGAGAAAAAGAGCATCAAAATGAAGGAAATATTCATCGAAACGAAGGAAATATTGATCGTAACGAGAAAAAGAGCATCAAAATGAAGGAAATATTCATCGAAACGAAGGAAATGTTGATCGTAATGAGAAAAAGAGCATCAAAATGAAGGAAATATGCATCAAACAAAGGAAATATTGATCATAACGAGAAAACGAGCATCAAAAAGAAGGAAATCTGCATCGAAACGAATGAAATGTTGATCGTAACAAGAAAAGGAGCATCAAAATGAATGAAATATGCATCGAAACGAAGGAAATGTTGATCGTAACGAGAAAATAAGCATCAAAATGAAGGAAATATTCATCGAAACGAAGGAAATGTTGATCGTAATGAGAAAAGGAGCATCAAAATGAAGGAAATATGCATCGAAACGAAGGAAATGTTGATCGTAATGAGAAAATGAGCATTAAAATGAAAGAAATATTCATCGAAATGAAGGAAATGTTGATCGTAATGAGAAAAGAAGCATCAAAATGAAGGAAATATGCATCGAAACAAAGGAAATGCTGATCGTAACGAGAAAAAGTGCATCAAAATGAAGGAAATATACATCGAAACGAAGAAAATGTTGATCGTAACGAGAAAATGAGCATTAAAATGAAGGAAATATTCATCGAAACAAAGGAAATGTTGATCGTATTGAGAAAAGGAGCATCAAAATGATGGAAATCTGCATCGAAAACGAATGAAATGTTGATCGTAATGAGAAAAGAAGCATCAAAATGAAGGAAATATGCATCGAAACGAAGGTAATATTGCTCGTAACGAGAAAATGAGAATCAAAACGATGGAAATATGCATCGAAACAAAGGAAATATTGATCGTAACAAGAAAACGAGCATAAAAAGAAGGAAATCTGCATTGAAACGAATGAAATGTTGATCGTAACAAGAAAAGGAGCCTCAAAATGGCGGAAATATTCATCGAAACAAAGGAAATATTGATCGTAACGAGAAAATGAGCATTAAAATGAAGGAAATATTCATCGAAATGAAGGTAATGTTGATCGTAATGAGAAAAGGAGCATCAAAATAAAGGAAATATGCATCGAAACAAAGGAAATATTGATCATAATGAGAAAACGAGCATCAATAAGAAGGAAATCTGCATTGAAACGAATGAAATCTTGATCGTAACAAGAAAATGAGCATCAAAATGAAAGAAATATGCACCGAAACGAAGAAAATATTGATCGTAACAAGAAAACGAGCATCAAAAAGAAGGAAATCTGCATCGAAACGAATGAAATGTTGATTGTAATGAGAAAAGGAGCATCAAAATGAAGGAAATATGCATCGAAACAAAGGAAATATTGATCATAACGAGAAAACGAGCATCAAAAAGAAGGAAATATGCATCGAAACGAATGAAATGTTGATCGTAACAAGAAAAGGAGCATCAAAATGAAGTAAATATGCATCGAAACAAAGAAAATGCTGATCATAACAAGAAAATTAGCATCAAAATAAGGGAAATATGCATCGAAACGAAGGAAATATTGATCGTAACGAGAAAATGAGCATCAAAATGAAGGAAATATGCATCGAAACGAAGGAAATGTTGATCGTAATGAGAAAAGGAGCATCAAAATGAAGGAAATATGCATCGAAACGAAGGAAATATTGATCGTAACGAGAAAAGGAGCATCAAAATGAAGAAAATACGCATTGAAACGAAGGAAATGTTGATCGTAACGAGAAAACGAGCATCAAAAAGAAGGAAATCTGCATCGAAACGAATGAAATGTTAATTGTAATGAGAAAGGAGCATCAAAATGAAGGAAATATGCATCGAAACAAAGAAAATATTGATCATAACTAGAAAACGAGCATCAAAAAGAAGGAAATCTGCATCGAAACGAATGAAATGTTGATCGTAACAAGAAAAGGAGCATCAAAATAAAGTAAATATGCATCGAAACAAAGGAAATGCTGATCATAACGAGAAAATAAGCATCAAAATAAGGGAAATATGCATCGAAACAAAGGAAATATTGATCGTAACGATCAAAATTAAGTAAATATGCATCGAAACGAAGGAAATGTTGATCGTAACGAGAAAAGGAGCATCAAAATGAAGGAAATATGCATCGAAACGAAGGAAATGTTGATCGTAACGAGAAAACGAGCATCAAAAAGAAGGAAATCTGCATCGAAACGAATGAAATGTTGATCGTAATGAGAAAAGAAGCATCAAAATGAAGTAAATATGCATCGAAACGAAGGAAATGTTGATCGTAATGAGAAAATGAGCATTAAAATGAAAGAAATATTCATCGAAATGAAGGAAATGTTGATCGTAATGAGAATAGAAGCATCAAAATGAAGGAAATATGCATCGAAACAAAGGAAATGCTGATCGTAACGAGAAAAAATGCATCAAAATGAAGGAAATATACATCAAAACGAAGAAAATATTGATCGTAGCTAGAAAATGAGCATTAAAATGAAGGAAATATTCATCGAAACGAAGGAAATTTTGATCGTACTGAGAAAAGGAGCATCAAAATGATGGAAATCTGCATCGAAACGAATGAAATGTTGATCGTAATGAGAAAAGGAGCATCAAAATAAAGGAAATATGCATCGAAACAAAGGTAATATTGCTCGTAACGAGAAAATGAGAATCAAAACAATGGAAATATGCATCGAAACGAAGGAAATATTGATCGTAACGAGAAAATGAGCATCAAAATGAAGGAAATATACATCGAAACGAAGGAAATGTTGATCGTAACGAGAAAAGGAGCATCAAAATGAAGGAAATATGCATCGAAACGAAGGAAATGTTGATTGTAACGAGAAAAAGAGCATCCAAATGAAGGAAATATTCATCGAAGCGAAGGAAATGTTGATCGTAATGAGAAAAGGAGCATCAAAATGAAGGAAATATGCATCAAACAAAGGAAATATTGATCATAACGAGAAAACGAGCATCAAAAAGAAGGAAATCTGCATCGAAACGAATGAAATGTTGATCGTAACAAGAAAAGGAGCATCAAAATGAAGGAAATATGCATCGAAACGAAGGAAATGTTGAGCGTAACGAGAAAATAAGCATCAAAATGAAAGAAATATTCATCGGAACGAAGAAAATATAGATCGTAATGGGAAAATGAGCATTAAAATGAAGGAAATATTCATCGAAATGAAGGAAATGTTGATCGTACTGAGAAAAGGAGCATCAAAATGATGGAAATCTGCATCGAAACAAATGAAATGTTGATCGTAATGAGAAAAGGAGCATCAAAATGAAGGAAATATGCATCGAAACGAAGGTAATATTGATCATAACGAGAAAACGAGCATAAAAAAGAAGGAAATCTGCATCGAAACGAATGAAATATTGATCGTAACAAGAAAAGGAGCATCAAAATGAAGGAAATATGCATCGAATCGAAGGAAATGTTGATCGTAACGAGAAAAAGAGCATCAAAATGAAGGAAATATTCATCGAAACGAAGGAAATATTGATCGTAACGAGAAAAAGAGCATCAAAATGAAGGAAATATTCATCGAAACGAAGGAAATGTTGATCGTAATGAGAAAAAGAGCATCAAAATGAAGGAAATATGCATCAAACAAAGGAAATATTGATCATAACGAGAAAACGAGCATCAAAAAGAAGGAAATCTGCATCGAAACGAATGAAATGTTGATCGTAACAAGAAAAGGAGCATCAAAATGAATGAAATATGCATCGAAACGAAGGAAATGTTGATCGTAACGAGAAAATAAGCATCAAAATGAAGGAAATATTCATCGAAACGAAGGAAATGTTGATCGTAATGAGAAAAGGAGCATCAAAATGAAGGAAATATGCATCGAAACGAAGGAAATGTTGATCGTAATGAGAAAATGAGCATTAAAATGAAAGAAATATTCATCGAAATGAAGGAAATGTTGATCGTAATGAGAAAAGAAGCATCAAAATGAAGGAAATATGCATCGAAACAAAGGAAATGCTGATCGTAACGAGAAAAAGTGCATCAAAATGAAGGAAATATACATCGAAACGAAGAAAATGTTGATCGTAACGAGAAAATGAGCATTAAAATGAAGGAAATATTCATCGAAACAAAGGAAATGTTGATCGTACTGAGAAAAGGAGCATCAAAATGATGGAAATCTGCATCAAAACGAATGAAATGTTGATCGTAATGAGAAAAGAAGCATCAAAATGAAGGAAATATGCATCGAAACGAAGGTAATATTGCTCGTAACGAGAAAATGAGAATCAAAACGATGGAAATATGCATCGAAACAAAGGAAATATTGATCGTAACGAGAAAACGAGCATAAAAAGAAGGAAATCTGCATTGAAACGAATGAAATGTTGATCGTAACAAGAAAAGGAGCCTCAAAATGGCGGAAATATTCATCGAAACAAAGGAAATGTTGATCGTAACGAGAAAATGAGCATTAAAATGAAGGAAATATTCATCGAAATGAAGGTAATGTTGATCGTAATGAGAAAAGGAGCATCAAAATAAAGGAAATATGCATCGAAACAAAGGAAATATTGATCATAATGAGAAAACGAGCATCAATAAGAAGGAAATCTGCATTGAAACGAATGAAATGTTGATCGTAACAAGAAAATGAGCATCAAAATGAAAGAAATATGCACCGAAACGAAGAAAATATTGATCGTAACAAGAAAACGAGCATCAAAAAGAAGGAAATCTGCATCGAAACGAATGAAATGTTGATTGTAATGAGAAAAGGAGCATCAAAATGAAGGAAATATGCATCGAAACAAAGGAAATATTGATCATAACGAGAAAACGAGCATCAAAAAGAAGGAAATATGCATCGAAACGAATGAAATGTTGATCGTAACAAGAAAAGGAGCATCAAAATGAAGTAAATATGCATCGAAACAAAGAAAATGCTGATCATAACAAGAAAATTAGCATCAAAATAAGGGAAATATGCATCGAAACGAAGGAAATATTGATCGTAACGAGAAAATGAGCATCAAAATGAAGGAAATATGCATCGAAACGAAGGAAATGTTGATCGTAATGAGAAAAGGAGCATCAAAATGAAGGAAATATGCGTCGAAACGAAGGAAATATTGATCGTAATTAGAAAATGAGCATCAAAATGAAGGAAATATTCATCGAAATGAAGGAAATATTGACCGTAATGAGAAAAGAAGCATCAAAATGAAGGAAATATGCATCGAAACAAAGGAAATATTGATCATAACGAGAAAAAGAGCATCAAAAAGAAGAAAATCTGCATCGAAACTGTTGGATTGTATACTAAAAGTCTAGCTTTTTGTATGAACAATATTGTAACAATTAATTTGAAATGAGAATCATATGATCAAATGATTGCATCTTATAATTTATTTATATGTTCGATGCAATAGTCCACTTACTTTATACTGTAGATAATATGTTGTGCGACAACACGCGGAAGATCATATTATCGGTTTCCTTATAAAGTATAAACTGATGCTCACAACCGAGATAGACGGGGACTCTCTATCGGGATGGTTGTAGTGTGGTTTGATATTAGCTTGTCTTGGCTATAGAATCACATTAGTGCACTTGTGTGTATTGAGCAGGACCGCTTGAGATCGTTCGACTTATACTGACTTATAGGAGAACTTGATCTCAGTTATTATGGAAGTTCGTGCTCTTAATCCCTATACAATAACCTCGACACGTAGGGCAGTATGTATTTCTTTGATTCATCAATGGGTGAGATTTACATGTAATTAAATCAACAAACTCGATGAGTTGGGAAGTAGTGCTGTCTCTATGGTGTACTGTTGATTGTAGAAGGAATCCGTGTCCGTCATAGGTTGATGATGTCCCCTTGAGGAGCTCATAAGGATTATCATGAAAACCCTGCAGGTTGAATTTATTCCGGCATGATAATGAGGTTGAGTGGTACTACTCTTGGATGAGATATTAATTAATTGGGTTGTCAGTAACTTAATTAATTAATGGACATTGTATATCTTAAATATGGGGAAACTAATGGACTCATAATAAGAAGGAGCCCAAAACGTAATTTTGGGATTGGTACGGTAGTGCAATAATAATATTTTAGTGGAATATATTATTATTATTGGACTTAAGTATAAGCTTTGGGCTAAGCTTGGATACTTAAGCCCAATGGAGGCCCAACCCAATTTCTCCTCCTGGTCCCTGCTGTAGCCCATGTATATAAGTCACCTCAGCTTATCTGGAACCCTAATCTAATCTAATCTAATCTAATCTAATCTAATTGATTATTCACGTGTGATGAGGGTTGAGAGCAGATTGAGGAGGTCTCGTAGATCGTCGCCCACACGACGTCGAGATCGGACTTGGGACATACAGCAGAAGATCAGAAGGTGGTTTGCTGCTGCTGCCCGCGACCTTGAAAAATTTGTATAAATTCATACATTGCTCAGAATTTAATGATCTAAATACTGACGGAAAGCCGCTGAAGAGAAGATCATCTGAACGCAAAGATCACTCAATTCAAATATTAGACGAGGAAGTTATGGCCATTCTCGTGGGACTGCGCAGGCTGCCTGCGAGAATTAATCTTCATCAACATACCCTGGTGAACGGTAATCGTTTCTATGATTTATTGCTTCCGCTGTGTTAGAAACGCATGGTATGCTAACAGTTCACGTTAACCAAATGATCGAACACCAACAATTGGTATCAGAGCTTCGGTTTCGTGGTGAAGCGTGACAAGTTAGGCTAGGGTTTATGTGGTTAATTTTTTGAAATTAGGATCGCATGTTTAGGATTTTGGTTTTACTGCGCAAACCATGATATCCCTATGTGAAATATATCCTATATCATATATGTTCGTTGATGGTTGTGTGTGAGAGGATTCGACGAAAACTGTTCGTCAATTTCACATGGAAGGAAGAAATTGAGAGAAAATCCAGCGCAGTGATATTGCAGAGGCAATAACCAGAGTTTCAACCGTCGGATCAGGCTGAATTTTGGTCAGCACATTCGAATTTTGTAGATGTACATTCTGAATGGTGAAGATTGTATTAGGAGCTTTGCATTGTCGGGAATACGCCGAAAACAGAAGCAGTTTTTTGGGCGATTCTATTCTGCGCAGTCGAGGGAAAAGAGTTGTTTCTCACAATCTAACCGTTGGATCGACCTGTAATTTGGACAGCATGTTCAAAACTCACAGGCGTAGATTCTGAACGGTGGAGATTGGATTCCCAGGTTCTAAAGTTGCAAACCCTGAACGACAGTTGGTGTAGTTTGATATTGCGCGTTGGGCTGAACTTGGTTCCGTGCAAGTAGGCCCTTGGACGAGCGGATTTGCATCAGGTTCGATCGATGCTGCACCAGGTTTGAGCAGATTTTCATCAGGTTCGATTAGTCTGCATCAGGTTCGATCGATGCTACACCAGGTTCGAGCGGATTTGCATCAGGTTCGATTGGTCTGCATCAGGTTCGATCGATGCTGCATCAGGTTCGAGCAGATTTGCATCAGGTTCGATTGGTCTGCATCAGGTTCGATCGATGCTACACCAAGTTCGAACGGATTTGCATCAGGTTCGATTGGTCTGCATCAAGTTCGATCGATGCTGCACCAGGTTCGAACGGATTTGCATCAGGTACGATTGGTCTGCATCAGGTTCGATCGATGCTGCACCAAGGTTCGAGCGGATTTGCATCAGGTTCGATTGGTCTGCATCAGGTTCGATCAATGCTGCACTAGGTTCGAGCGGATTCACATCAGATTCGATTGGTCTGCATCAGGTTTGATCGACTCTGCACCAGGTTCGAGCGGGTTTGCATCAAGTTCGACTGGTCTGCATCAGGTTCCGCGTGAGTCTTCACAATATGATCGGGCAGGGTGCCAGAGTGGTGGAGCAAGCTGCGGGGAGGTCGATACCCATCGCAGTTGTCCGCATTCATAATTGGTGGCGAACAATCGAATTCGCTGTTATATAACTGTTATAATTGATTTATTAATTGATTATTATTATATATGTATGCATGATTCTCTATGATTTATTGCCTTAAATAGAAGCATGCTAGATTGCGTATTATATTTGGTATATTATATGCATGTATGTTGGAGTGTTGATCAAGTCAACTTATTTTTGGCAATTTATTTCCTTATATATAACTGCTATAATTGTTTTATTGGTCAATTATTATTATATATTTGGAAGTATGAGCATGCTAGGTTGCGTATTTTATTTTTAAATATTATATGCATGTAAAAACCCTCGGTGTTGAATAACTAAGTGGGAGAGGGGATTGGTAAAAATTCCCGCGGCCTCCATTATTGGTTTGTTAGCAATGTGTATAAACTTGCGCGTCGGTATTAGAGCCTTCCTCCCCATCGGATGAGTTTATTCATGGATTGTTGGGACAGACTTCTTTAAATAATTATGCTTGTAATGTGATGCATATGAACTTGCACGTTGGCATAGACCTTCCTCCCTATCGGATGAGTTCATGTGCGGATCACTGTACAGACTTATAATTGATGACTGTAGGAAGTTATCCGAGCGCGTGTGTACTTCTCCATCTGTAAGGCACATAAGCTTGGGCCGCGGACTTGGGGTCAAATAATGGTGTATACTTAGATGTAAATAATAAGTATCCTCCCCATCGGAGTCACTGCTTTTATTTGCATGGCTAAAGAGGAACCGATTATTAATTATTTTGTCATAAAGTTAGGTTGACAAATGAAATTAATGGGTAAAACCTTCTCTTGTAAATGTTCGGGTTTGTAAACGTCCACACAATCGTGGCTTGCAGACTCACGGTGCTTGAGATGTCGGTGAATTTTATTTTTATATTGTTTTGAGGGAATCAATATAAAAGGATAAAATTCGAAGATTTGATCGGTATATTTATTTGTGATTCTCTGATTTTCAAATGGTTTTATCTCACTTATTATTAACTAAAAGAAATTATATTTACTTGTCCAAATTAGTTGATTAGAAAAGAATCTTGGTTTTGAATTTTACTGCTTAAGAAAATACATGTGTGTTCTCACAAAGGACGTCTCATGATGCCTATTAAAGTCTTTAGTGAAGAGATGAGAGGTTCATAGAAATATGATGGTCTCATGTAACTCTTCGGATACTTGAGTAATTTAAAAGGCGGTAGGTCATGATTGAATTTGATGAATGAATTGGAAATACATGGAATAGAAGTTGAAGGGGAAACCTAAGTCAATTTTATTCTTCATAATTGCCTAGATGTTTTGAGTAAGTTTCTCATGAATTACAAGAGGTTGTATATGGTGGGAAACTTCTGACAAAACATGTGGTAAAGGAAATCCAATTTCATAAAAGGAGTGAACAAGGATAGAATCTTACTTGCTAGTTGTTTAAACATGATTAGTGATGGCATCTACTGACACGAAGTGTGTAGATACTGGAATCACTGAATGTTCATTACTAAGTGAGGATAAGATTGTTATGACATGGGTAAAACTACAAGACTAGTGGCTATTGCAGTGGGAGTTATTTATTTATCTTACGATATGAATAAACGTTTGATTTTGTGAAATTGTCTTTACATACGTTTTCATAGAAAGAATTTGATTTCGGTTTCTATGCATTAATAGATGGATACTCCATTTCATTTAAATGACATGGTCATTATAATGAAGGATAGAGTTGTAATCTGTTATGGTACGTTGATGGATAATTTGTATACTCTTAAATCATGTATATTCCACAGATGCAACAAATAGTAATTAATAATGCATCTTCTGATCTTAGTAAGAGAAAGTAACCTTCGGAGATGAACTAAACATGCATTTGGTGTCTAAGACTAGATCATTTTACTTGAGTAGGATTCAAAAGTTGATAGCAGATGGACCGTAAGATTTATCTGAAGTGGAAACTATCGGACTTGCGAGCCTTACTTGGAAGTAAAAATGATTAATTACCTTTTCAAGGTAAAGGGGTGTAGAGCCATAGATATATATGTTGGATTTGGTTCATTCTGATTCAAGCGGACCTAATATTATCCAGGCGAGAGGTGGTAATGAATAATCGAAGATTATTCTAGATACCGATATATTTATTTGATGCACTGCATGTCTAAGTTCTTTGATTTATTCAAGAATTGCAAGGTTGGTACAGTAAAGCATCATGGAAAATATATCAAGTAGTGACGATTTAATCATCATTACGTGTACCTCTTAGGATAGTTAGGAGCTATTAATCAGAGGTTGAGATTAAATCTCAAGTGGTCTACACCGGGCATGCCCCAGCTGAATGGTGTGGTGGATAGAAGGAATAAGACTCTTATGGTAATGATTAGATAGATGATGAATTATTTGGAATTACTTAATTCATTTTATGGATAAACCCTAGAAACAGTAATTCATTTGAATGTTTGTGTGTATGTGGGATATGCTATAAAAATGAAGGTGATTTATTTAGTCTAAAAGATCGAGGTGATTGTTAACACAAACACTAGATTTTTGGAAAGAGACTATGTATTAAATTATAAACCCATGTATAAATTATTCTAAAGGAAGTGAGAGGGAAAAACACAAAGTATAAGTACAATTGTACAAGAGGATATACCACAAGGTAAACTGCAACGCGTGTCACGTCTGATACACAATTGCATGTAGTGCCTTGTCGTAGTGGGAGGGTTCTTCGACAACTTGTAAGATACATGTTTTGGGAAAGTCGTGAGACTTGGTCCCTCGCAAACATGAAATGGACCCACGGATACGACGAAGCACTACAAGTTAGAAATGCCAAATCCTAGCAAAGTGCAATGAATATTAAATAGCGTAAAAGCCATTGGAAGCGGGCATGCAAGAATAAAAGAGGATCATAGAATAAGGTGAAAACCTTGGAAGCAAGCTTGTTGCGAAAAGGTATACTCAGAAAGAAAGGGTTCGATTATGAGAAAACCTGTTCGCCGATAGCTATGCCTAAGTTGATCCAGACTCTTTTATTTGTTGCTACTCATATGAAATATGAGGGATAGCAAATAGATGTCGAGACAGCTTTCCTGATTGGAAGTCTTAAGGGAAACATCTATGTGAAGCAACCAGAGTGATTCATTGCAAAGAGCTAAGAGCATTGTGATAGTGAGCTTAAAAGTGTCCATTAATGGACTAAAACAAGCTTCAAGATCATGAAACATCCGTTTTGATGAGGTAATCCAGTGACATGGA
Organism: Pogostemon cablin; assembly: GCA_023678885.1. Classification (NCBI taxonomy): domain Eukaryota; kingdom Viridiplantae; phylum Streptophyta; class Magnoliopsida; order Lamiales; family Lamiaceae; genus Pogostemon; species Pogostemon cablin. Next base: position 49,942,808 of record CM042955.1, read on the forward strand.
TCTAATCAATGATCGATGGGTCTTGTGTATTGAAAAGAGTGATGGAAACGTGGTGGTTTTTCTTGTACTATACGTAGATGGTATCTTGCTCATTGGAGACAATGAAAGAGTATTGTCGGGCGTATGGGTATGGTTGATAAAGCAGTATGAGATGAAGGACTTAAGAAGAGCAAAAATATCCTTTTGATCACGGTAATACGGATCACAAGAAAGGATGTTATGCTTATCTCAAGTTTCATATAATGACACGATCCTTACTCGTTTAGCATGTGAATTTATCTAAGTGAATGTGTCTTGTGACACAAAAGTAGATAAAGAAGATGAAAGCGGTTCTTTATGCTTCGGCAAATGAGGAAGCTTAATCTAAGGAATGCTATGCATGAGATTGGATATCTGTTTTGCCGATGGCATGAACAGTGGGTATCAACGTAACCCGGAACAAGAATGATGAACTGTGGTAAGACATATACTTATGTACCTGAAAAGGACTAGAAACTATATGTGGGCTTACCGAACAGATTCACTGATTCTTATGGGTTACATAGATTCAGATTTTTCAAATCAGATAGGGACGACAGTAAATCTACCTCAAAGGTTATGCGTTTAATTTTAGGAAGATTGAGTCATAATGTGGAGGAGTGTTATATAAAAATATATTTCAGACTCCGGACTCCATCATGGAAAGATGATAAATTGGAGCCTATGAGGAAGCCAAAGTATCTGTATGACTCTAGAAACTTCAAGATGGACTTCGAAGTGTTTCTAAGTTTGCCCAAGGATATCACAATTTATATTGATGATATTGGTGCAGTTGCAAACTTGAAGGAATCACGAGCCCATAAGGCAATTAAACACATGGAGTGCAAGTACCACCTATTACGAGAAATCGTATGATGAGGGGAAGGTTGTTGTCGCCTAGATTGCATCGGATGATGACCTAGTAAATCCATTTACAAGGTCCTTAAGGCGAGAGCTTTTGATGGTCGTGTAGTGGGAGTGGAAATCAGATGTATGGCAGAAGACATGATAGCATAGTCTTTTAGTATAAGTGGGAGATTGTTGGATTGTATACTAAAAGTCTAGCTTTTTGTATGAACAATATTGTAACAATTAATTTGAAATGAGAATCATATGATCAAATGATTGCATCTTATAATTTATTTATATGTTCGATGCAATAGTCCACTTACTTTATACTGTAGATAATATGTTGTGCGACAACACGCGGAAGATCATATTATTGGTTTCCTTATAAAGTATAAACTGATGCTCACAACCGAGATAGACGGGGACTCTCTATCGGGATGGTTGTAGTGTGGTTTGGTATTAGCTTGTCTTGGCTATAGAATCACATTAGTGCACTTGTGTGTATTGAGCAGGACCGCTTGAGATCGTTCGACTTATACTGACTTATAGGGAGAACTTGATCTCAGTTATTATGGAAGTTCGTGCTCTAAATCCCTATACAATAACCTCGACACGTAGGGCAGTATGTATTCTTTGATTCATCAATGGGTGAGATTTACATGTAATTAAATCAACAAACTCAATGAGTTGGGAAGTAGTGCTGTCTCTATGGTGTGCTGTTGATTATAGAAGGAATCCGTGTCTGTTATAGGTTGATGATGTCCCCTTGAGGAGCTCATAAGGATTATCATGTAAACCCTGCAGGTGGAATTTATTCCGGCATGATAATGAGGTTGAGTGGTACTACTCTTGGATGAGATATTAATTAATTGGGTTGTTAGTAACTTAATTAATTAATGAACATTGTATATCTTAAACATGGGGAGACTAATGGACTCATAATAAGAAGGAGCCCAAAACGTAATTTTGGGATTGGTACGGTAGTGCAATAATAATATTTTAGTGGAATATATTATTATTAATGGACTTAAGTATAAGCTTTGGGCTAAGCTTGGATACTTAAGCCCAATGGAGGCCCAACCCAATTTCTCCTCCTGGTCCCTGCTGTAGCCCATGTATATAAGTCACCTCAGCTTATCTGGAACCCTAATCTAATCTAATCTAATTGATTATTCACGTGTGATGAGGGTTGAGAGCAGATTGAGGAGGTCTCGTAGATCGTCGCCCACACGACGTCGAGATCGGACTTGGGACATACAGCAGAAGATCAGAAGGTAGTTTGCTGCTGCTGTCCGCGACCTTGCGAAATTTGTATAAATTCGTACTGTACTCAGAATTTAATGATCAATATATTGACAGAAAGCCGCCGAAGAGAGGATCGTCTGAACGCAAAGATCACTCAATTCCAATATTAGACGAGGAAGTTATAGGCCATTCTCGTGGGACTGCGCAAGCTGCCTGCGAGAATTAATCTTCATCAACATACCCTGGTGAACGGTAATCATTTCTATGATTTATTGCTTCCGCTGTGTTAGAAACGCATGGTATGCTAACGGTTCACGTTAACCAAACGATCGAACGCCAACAGAAACGAATGAAATGTTGATCGTAACAAGAAAAGGACCATCAAAATGAAGTAAATATGCATCGAAACGAAGGAAATGTTGATCGTAACGAGAAAATGAGCATTAAATTGATGGAAATATTCATCGAAACGAAGGAAATGTAGATCGTAATGAGAAAAGTTGAAGGAAATATGCATCGAAACAAAGGAAATATTGATCATAACGAGAAAACGAACATCAAAAAGAAGGAAATCTGCATCGAAACGAATGAAAAGTTGATCGTAACAAGAAAAGGAGCATCAAAAAGAAGGAAATATGCATCGAAACGAAAGAAATATTGATCATAACGAAAAACGAGCATCAAAAAGAAGGAAATCTGCATCGAAACGAAAGAAATGTTGATTGTAATGAGAAAAGGAGTATCAAAATGAAGGAAATATGCATAGAAACAAAGGAAATATTGATCATAACTAGAAAACGAGTATCAAAAAGAAGAAAATCTGCATCGAAACGAATGAAATGTTGATCGTAACAAGAAAAGGAGCATCAAAATGAAGTAAATATGCATCGAAACAAAGGAAATGCTGATCATAACGAGAAAATAAGCATCAAAATAAGGGAAATATGCATCGAAACAAAGGAAACATTGATCGTAAAGAGAAAATGAGCATCAAAATGAAGTAAATATGCATCGAAACGAAGGAAATATTGATCGTAACGAGAAAAGGAGCATCAAAAAGAAGGAAATCTACATCGAAACGAATGAAATGTTGATCGTAATGAGAAAAGAAGCATCAAAATGAAGTAAATATGCATCGAAACGAAGGAAATGTTGATCGTAACGAGAAAATGAGCATTAAAATGAAGGAAATATTCATCGAAATGAAGGAAATGTTGATCGTAATGAGAAAAGAAGCATCAAAATGAAGGAAATATGCATCGAAACAAAGCAGATGCTGATCGTAACGAGAAAAAGTGCATCAAAATGAAGGAAATATACATCGAAACGAAGAAAATATTGATCGTAGTGAGAAAAAGAGCATTAAAATGAAGGAAATATTCATCGAAACGAAGGAAATATTGATCGTACTGAGAAAAGGAGCATCAAAATGATGGAAATCTGCATCGAAACGAAGGAAATGTTGATCGTAATGAGAAAATTAGCATCAAAATGAAGGAAATATGCATCGAAACGAAGTTAATATTGCTCGTAACGAGAAAATAAGAATCAAAACGATGGAAATATGCATCGAAACCAAGGAAATATTGATCATAACGAGAAAACGAGCATAAAAAAGAAAGAAATCTGCATCGAAACGAATGAAATGTTGATCGTAACAAGAAAAGGAGCCTCAAAATGGAGGAAATATTCATCGAAACGAAGGAAATGTTGATCGTAACGAGAAAATGAGCATTAAAATAAAGGAAATATTCATCGAAATGAAGGAAATGTTGATCGTAATGAGAAAAGGAGCATCAAAATAAAGGAAATATGCATCGAAACAAAGGAAATATTGATCATAACGAGAAAATGAGCATCAATAAGAAGGAAATCTGCATCGAAACGAATGAAATGTTGATCGTAACAAGAAAAGGAGCATCAAAATGAAAGAAATATGCACCGAAACGAAGAAAATATTGATCGTAACGAGAAAACGAGCATCAAAAAGAAGGAAATCTGCATCGAAACGAATGAAATGTTGATTGTAATGAGAAAAGGAGCATCAAAATGAAGGAAATATGCATCGAAAAAAAGGAAATATTGATCATAACGAGAAAACGAGCATCAAAAAGAAGGAAATCTGCATCGAAACGAATGAAATGTTGATCGTAACAAGAAAAGGAGCATCAAAATGAAGTAAATATGCATCGAAACAAAGAAAATGCTGATCATAACAAGAAAATTAGCATCAAAATAAGGGAAATATGCATCGAAACGAAGGAAATATTGATCGTAACGAGAAAATGAGCATCAAAATGAAGGAAATATGCATCGAAACAAAGGAAATGTTGATCGTAATGAGAAAAGGAGCATCAAAATGAAGGAAATATGCATCGAAACGAAGGAAATGTTGATCGTAACGAGAAAATGAGCATTAAAATGAAGGAAATATTCATCGAAATGAAGGAAATATTGATCGTAATGAGAAAAGAAGCATCAAAATGAAGGAAATATGCATCGAAACAAAAGAAATATTGATCATAACGAGAAAAAGAGAATCAAAAAGAAGAAAATCTGCATCGAAACGAATGAAATGTTGATCGTAACAAGAAAAGGACCATCAAAATGAAGTAAATATGCATCGAAACGAAGGAAATGTTGATCGTAACGAGAAAATGAGCATTAAAATGATGGAAATATTCATCGAAACGAAGGAAATGTAGATCGTAATGAGAAAAGTTGAAGGAAATATGCATCGAAACAAAGGAAATATTGATCATAACGAGAAAATGAACATCAAAAAGAAGGAAATCTGCATCGAAACGAATGAAATGTTGATCGTAACAAGAAAAGGAGCATCAAAAAGAAGGAAATATGCATCGAAACGAAAGAAATATTGATCATAATGAAAAACGAGCATCAAAAAGAAGGAAATCTGCATCGAAACGAAAGAAATGTTGATTGTAATGAGAAAAGTGTTGGATTGTATACTAAAAGTCTAGCTTTTTGTATGAACAATGTTATAACAATTAATTTGAAATGAGAATCATATGATCAAATGATTGCATCTTATAATTTATTTATATGTTCGATGCAATAGTCCACTTACTTTATACTATAGATAATATGTTGTGCGACAACACGCGAAAGATCATATTATCGGTTTCCTTATAAAGTATAAACAGATGCTCACAATCGAGATAGACGGGGACTCTCTATCGGGATGGTTGTAGTGTGGTTTGGTATTAGCTTGTCTTGGCTATAGAATCACATTAGTGCACTTGTGTGTATTGAGCAGGACCGCTTGAGATCGTTCGATTTATACTGACTTATAGGAGAACTTGGTCTCAGTTATTATGGATGTTCGTGCTCTTAATCCCTTTACAATAACCTCGACACATAGGGCAGTATGTATTTCTTTTATTCATCAATGGGTGAGATTTACATGCAATTAAATCAATAAACTCGGTGAGTTGGGAAGTAGTGTTGTCTCTATGGTGTGCTGTTGATTGTAGAAGGAATCCGTGTCCGTCATAGGTTGATGATGTCCCCTTGAGGAGCTCATAAGGATTATCATGTAAACCCTGCAGGTGGAATTTATTCCGGCATGATAATGAGGTTGAGTGGTACTACTCTTGGATGAGATATTAATTAATTGAGTTGTCAGTAACTTAAATTAATTAATGGACATTGTATATCTTAAACATGGGGAGACTAACGGGCTCATAATAAGAAGGAGCCCAAAACGTAATTTTGGGATTGGTACGGTAGTGCAATAATAATATTTTAGTGGAATATATTATTATTATTGGACTTAAGTATAAGCTTTGGGCTAAGCTTGGATACTTAAGCCCAATGGAGGCCCAACCCAATTTCTCCTCCTGGTCCCTGCTGTAGCCCATGTATATAAGTCACCTCAGCTTATCTGGAACCCTAATCTAATTCATTATTCACGTGTGATGAGGGTTGAGAGCAGATTGAGTAGGTCTCGTAGATCGTCGCCCACACGACGTCGAGATCGGACTTGGGACATACAGCAGAAGACCGGAAGGTCGTTTGCTGCTGCAGTTCGTCATGTTCCAAAATTCATATAAAATCGTACAGTTCTTCGATTTTTATGTTTTATATACTGATGGAAAGCCTTCGAAGAGAGGATCGTCTGAGCATAAAGATCACTCAATTCCGACATCAGAAGAGGAACTTATGGCTATTCTCGTGGGACTGCGCAGACTGCCAGCGAGAATTCAACCTCTACATCAACCCTTGGTGAAAGGTAATGCGTTTCATGTTTACTTGCTTCCGCTGCTTGTTAGAAATTCATGGAACCCTAACGGGTCACGTTAACCAAACGATCGAATGCCATCAAAAAGGAGTATCAAAATGAAGGAAATATGCATAGAAACAAAGGAATATTGATCATAACTAGAAAACGAGCATCAAAAAGAAGAAAATCTGCATCAAAACGAATGAAATGTTGATCGTAACAAGAAAAGGAGCATCAAAATGAAGTAAATATGCATCGAAACAAAGGAAATGATGATCATAACGAGAAAATAAGCATCAAAATAAGGGAAATATGCATCGAAACAAAGGAAATATTGATCGTAAAGAGAAAATGAGCATCAAAATGAAGTAAATATGCATCAAAACGAAGGAAATGTTGATCGTAATGAGAAAAGGAACATCAAAATGAAGAAAATACGCATCGAAACGAAGGAAATATTGATCATAACGAGAAAACGAGCATCAAAAAGAAGGAAATCTACATCGAAACGAATGAAATGTTGATCGTAATGAGAAAAGAAGCATCAAAATGAAGTAAATATGCATCGAAACGAAGGAAATGTTGATCGTAACGAGAAAATGAGCATTAAAATGAAGGAAATATTCATCGAAATGAAGGAAATGTTGATCGAATGAGAAAAGAAGCATCAAAATGAAGGAAATATGCATCGAAACAAAGCAAATGCTGATCGTAACGAGAAAAAATGCATCAAAATGAAGGAAATATACATCTAAACGAAGAAAATATTGATCGTAGTGAGAAAAAGAGCATTAAAATGAAGGAAATATTCATCGAAACGAAGGAAATGTTGATCGTACTGAGAAAAGGAGCATCAAAATGATGGAAATCTGCATCGAAACGAATGAAATGTTGATCGTAATGAGAAAATTAGAATCAAAACGATGGAAATATGCATCGAAACAAAGGAAATATTGATCGTAACGAGAAAACGAGCATAAAAAAGAAGGAAATCTGCATCGAAACGAATGAAATGTTGATCGTAACAAGAAAAGGAGCCTCAAAATGGAGGAAATATTCATCGAAACGAAGGAAATATTGATCGTAACGAGAAAATGAGCATTAAAATAAAGGAAATATTCATCGAAATGAAGGAAATGTCGATCGTAATGAGAAAAGGAGCATCAAAATAAAGGAAATATGCATCAAAACAAAGGAAATATTGATCATAACGAGAAAACGAGCATCAATAAGAAGGAAATCTGCATCGAAACGAATGAAATGTTGATCGTAACAAGAAAAGGAGTATCAAAATGAAAGAAATATGTACCGAAATGAAGAAAATATTGATCGTAACGAGAAAACGAGCATCAAAAAGAAGGAAATCTGCATCGAAACGAATGAAATGTTGATTGTAATGAGAAAATGAGCATCAAAATGAAGGAAATATGCATCGAAACAAAGGAAATATTTATCATAACGAGAAAACGAGCATCAAAAAGAAGGAAATCGGCATCGAAACGAATGAAATGTTGATCGTAACAAGAAAAGGAGCATCAAAATGAAGTAAATATGCATCGAAACAAAGAAAATGCTGATCATAACAAGAAAATTAGCATCAAAATAAGGGAAATATGCATCGAAACGAAGGAAATATTGATCGTAACGAGAAAATGAGCATCAAAATGAAGGAAATATGCATCGAAACGAAGGAATTGTAGATCGTAATGAGAAAAGGAGCATCAAAATGAAGGATATATGCATCGAAACGAAGGAAATGTTGATCGTAACGAGAAAATGAGCATTAAAATGAAGGAAATATTCATCGAAATGAAGGAAATATTGATCGTAATGAGAAAAGAAGCATCAAAATGAAGGAAATATGCATCGAAACAAAGGAAATATTGATCATAACGAGAAAAAGAGCATCAAAAAGAAGAAAATATGCATCGAAACGAATGAAATGTTGATCGTAACAAGAAAAGGAGCATCAAAATGAAGTAAATATGCATCGAAACGAAGGAAATGTTGATCGTAACGAGAAAATGAGCATTAAAATGATGGAAATATTCATCAAAACGAAGGAAATGTAGATCGTAATGAGAAAAGTTGAAGGAAATATGCATCGAAACAAAGGAAATATTGATCATAATGAGAAAACGAGCATCAAAAAGAAGGAAATCTGCATCGAAACGAATGAAATGTTGATCGTAACAAGAAAAGGAGCATCAAAAAGAAGGAAATATGCATCGAAACGAAAGAAATATTGATCATAACGAAAAACGAGCATCAAAAAGAAGGAAATCTGCATCGAAACGAAAGAAATGTTGATTGTAATGAGAAAAGGAGTATCAAAATGAAGGAAATATGCATCGAAACAAAGGAAATATTGATCATAACTAGAAAACTAGCATCAAAAAGAAGGAAATCTGCATCGAAACGAATGAAATGTTGATCGTAACAAGAAAATGAGCATCAAAATGAAGTAAATATGCATCGAAAAAAAGGAAATGCTGATCATAACGAGAAAATAAGCTTCAAAATAAGGGAAATATGCATCGAAACAAAGGAAATATTGATCGTAAAGAGAAAATGAGCATCAAAATGAAGTAAATATGCATCGAAACGAAGGAAATGTTGATCGTAACGAGAAAAGGAGCATCAAAATGAAGAAAATACGCATCGAAATGAAGAAAATGTTGATCGTAACGAGAAAACGAGCATCAAAAAGAAGGAAATCTACATCGAAACGATGAAATGTTGATTGTAATGAGAAAAGAAGCATCAAAATGAAGTAAATATGCATCGAAACGAAGGAAATGTTGATCGTAACGAGAAAATGAGCATTAAAATGAAGGAAATATTCTTCGAAATGAAGGAAATGTTGATTGTAATGAGAAAAGGAGTATCAAAATGAAGGAAATATGCATCGAAACAAAGGAAATATTGATCATAACTAGAAAACTAGCATCAAAAAGAAGGAAATCTGCATCGAAACGAATGAAATGTTGATCGTAACAAGAAAATGAGCATCAAAATGAAGTAAATATGCATCGAAAAAAAGGAAATGCTGATCATAACGAGAAAATAAGCTTCAAAATAAGGGAAATATGCATCGAAACAAAGGAAATATTGATCGTAAAGAGAAAATGAGCATCAAAATGAAGTAAATATGCATCGAAACGAAGGAAATGTTGATCGTAACGAGAAAAGGAGCATCAAAATGAAGAAAATACGCATCGAAACGAAGAAAATGTTGATCGTAACGAGAAAACGAGCATCAAAAAGAAGGAAATCTACATCGAAACTATGAAATGTTGATTGTAATGAGAAAAGAAGCATCAAAATGAAGTAAATATGCATCGAAACGAAGGAAATGTTGATCGTAACGAGAAAATGAGCATTAAAATGAAGGAAATATTCTTCGAAATGAAGGAAATGTTGATCGTAATGAGAAAAGAAGCATCAAAATGAAGAAAATATGCATAGAAACAAAGGAAATGCTGATCGTAACGAGAAAAAGTGCATAAAAATGTAGGAAATATACATCTAAACGAAGAAAATATTGATCGTAGTGAGAAAAAGAGCATTAAAATGAAGGAAATATTCATCGAAACGAAGGAAATGTTGATCGTACTGAGAAAAGGAGCATCAAAATGATGGAAATCTGCATCGAAACGAATGAAATGTTGATCGTAATGAGAAAAGGAGCATCAAAATGAAGAAAATATGCATCGAAACGAAGGTAATGTTGATCGTAAGGAGAAAATGAGCATTAAAATGAAGGAAATATTCATCGAAATGAAGGAAATATTGATCATAATGAGAAAAGAAGCATCAAAATGAAGGAAATATGCATCAAAACAGAGGAAATGCTGATCGTAACGAGAAAAAGTGCATCAAAATGAAGGAAATATACATCAAAACGAAGAAAATATTGATCGTAGCGAGAAAAAGAGCATTAAAATGAAGGAAATATTCATCAAAACGAAGGAAATGTTGATCATACTGAGAAAATGAGCATCAAAATGATGGAAATCCGCATCGAAACGAATGAAATGTTGATCGTAATGAGAAAAGGAGCATCAAAATGAAGGAAATATGCATCGAAACGAAGGTAATATTGCTCGTAACGAGAAAATGAGAATCAAAACGATGGAAATATGCATCGAAACAAATGAAAAGTTGATCGTAACAAGAAAAGGAGCCTCAAAATGAAGTAAATATGCATCGAAACAAAGGAAATGCTGATCATAACGAGAAAATTAGCAACAAAATAAGGGAAATATGCATCAAAACGAAGGAAATGTTGATCGTAATGAGAAAATGAGCATCAAAATGAAGGAAATATGCATCGAAACGAAGGAAATGTTGATCGTAACGAGAAAAGGAGCATCAAAATGAAGGAAATATGCATCGAAACGAAGGAAATGTTGATCGTAACGAGAAAAAGAGCATCAAAATGAAGGAAATATTCATCAAAACGAAGGAAATATTGATCGTAATGAGAAAAGAAGCATCAAAATGAAGGAAATATGCATTGAAACGAAGGAAATGTTGATCGTAACGAGAAAATGAGCATTAAAATGAAGGAAATATTCATCGAAATGAAGGAAATGTTGATCGTAATGAGAAAAGAAGCATCAAAATGAAGGAAATATGCATCGAAACAAAGGAAATGCTGATCGTAACAGGAAAAAGTGCATCAAAATGAAGGAAATATACATCGAAACGAAGAAAATGTTGATCATAACGAGAAAATGAGCATTAAAATGAAGGAAATATTCATCGAAACCAAGGAAATGTTGATCGTACTGAGAAAAGAAGCATCAAAATTATGGAAATCTGCATAGAAACGAATGAAATGTTGATCGTAATGAGAAAAGGAGCATCAAAATGAAGGAAATATGCATCGAAACAAAGGTAATATTTCTCGTAACGAGAAAATGAGAATCAAAACGATGGAAATATGCATCGAAACAAAGGAAATATTGATCGTAACGAGAAAACGAGCATAAAAAAGAAGGAAATCTGCATCGAAACGAATGAAATGTTGATCGTTACAAGAAAAGGAGCATCAAAATGAAGAAAATATGCATAGAAAAGAAGGAAATGTTGATCGTAACGAGAAAATGAGCATTAAAATGATGGAAATATTCATCGAAACGAAGGAAATGTAGATCGTAATGAGAAAAGTTGAAGGAAATATGCATCAAAACAAAGGAAATATTGATCGTAACGAGAAAATGAGCATTAAAATAAAGGAAATATTCATCGAAATGAAGGAAATGTCGATCGTAATGAGAAAAGGAGCATCAAAATAAAGGAAATATGCATCAAAACAAAGGAAATATTGATCATAACGAGAAAACGAGCATCAATAAGAAGGAAATCTGCATCGAAACGAATGAAATGTTGATCGTAACAAGAAAAGGAGTATCAAAATGAAAGAAATATGTACCGAAATGAAGAAAATATTGATCGTAACGAGAAAACGAGCATCAAAAAGAAGGAAATCTGCATCGAAACGAATGAAATGTTGATTGTAATGAGAAAATGAGCATCAAAATGAAGGAAATATGCATCGAAACAAAGGAAATATTAATCATAACGAGAAAACGAGCATCAAAAAGAAGGAAATCGGCATCGAAACGAATGAAATGTTGATCGTAACAAGAAAAGGAGCATCAAAATGAAGTAAATATGCATCGAAACAAAGAAAATGCTGATCATAACAAGAAAATTAGCATCAAAATAAGGGAAATATGCATCGAAACGAAGGAAATATTGATCGTAACGAGAAAATGAGCATCAAAATGAAGGAAATATGCATCGAAACGAAGGAATTGTAGATCGTAATGAGAAAAGGAGCATCAAAATGAAGGATATATGCATCGAAACGAAGGAAATGTTGATCGTAACGAGAAAATGAGCATTAAAATGAAGGAAATATTCATCGAAATGAAGGAAATATTGATCGTAATGAGAAAAGAAGCATCAAAATGAAGGAAATATGCATCGAAACAAAGGAAATATTGATCATAACGAGAAAAAGAGCATCAAAAAGAAGAAAATATGCATCGAAACGAATGAAATGTTGATCGTAACAAGAAAAGGAGCATCAAAATGAAGTAAATATGCATCGAAACGAAGGAAATGTTGATCGTAACGAGAAAATGAGCATTAAAATGATGGAAATATTCATCAAAACGAAGGAAATGTAGATCGTAATGAGAAAAGTTGAAGGAAATATGCATCGAAACAAAGGAAATATTGATCATAATGAGAAAACGAGAATCAAAAAGAAGGAAATCTGCATCGAAACGAATGAAATGTTGATCGTAACAAGAAAAGGAGCATCAAAAAGAAGGAAATATGCATCGAAACGAAAGAAATATTGATCATAACGAAAAACGAGCATCAAAAAGAAGGAAATCTGCATCGAAACGAAAGAAATGTTGATTGTAATGAGAAAAGGAGTATCAAAATGAAGGAAATATGCATCGAAACAAAGGAAATATTGATCATAACTAGAAAACTAGCATCAAAAAGAAGGAAATCTGCATCGAAACGAATGAAATGTTGATCGTAACAAGAAAATGAGCATCAAAATGAAGTAAATATGCATCGAAAAAAAGGAAATGCTGATCATAACGAGAAAATAAGCTTCAAAATAAGGGAAATATGCATCGAAACAAAGGAAATATTGATCGTAAAGAGAAAATGAGCATCAAAATGAAGTAAATATGCATCGAAACGAAGGAAATGTTGATCGTAACGAGAAAAGGAGCATCAAAATGAAGAAAATACGCATCGAAACGAAGAAAATGTTGATCGTAACGAGAAAACGAGCATCAAAAAGAAGGAAATCTACATCGAAACGATGAAATGTTGATTGTAATGAGAAAAGAAGCATCAAAATGAAGTAAATATGCATCGAAACGAAGGAAATGTTGATCGTAACGAGAAAATGAGCATTAAAATGAAGGAAATATTCTTCGAAATGAAGGAAATGTTGATTGTAATGAGAAAAGGAGTATCAAAATGAAGGAAATATGCATCGAAACAAAGGAAATATTGATCATAACTAGAAAACTAGCATCAAAAAGAAGGAAATCTGCATCGAAACGAATGAAATGTTGATCGTAACAAGAAAATGAGCATCAAAATGAAGTAAATATGCATCGAAAAAAAGGAAATGCTGATCATAACGAGAAAATAAGCTTCAAAATAAGGAAAATATGCATCGAAACACAGGAAATATTGATCGTAAAGAGAAAATGAGCATCAAAATGAAGTAAATATGCATCGAAACGAAGGAAATGTTGATCGTAACGAGAAAAGGAGCATCAAAATGAAGAAAATACGCATCGAAACGAAGAAAATGTTGATCGTAACGAGAAAACGAGCATCAAAAAGAAGGAAATCTACATCGAAACGATGAAATGTTGATTGTAATGAGAAAAGAAGCATCAAAATGAAGTAAATATGCATCGAAACGAAGGAAATGTTGATCGTAACGAGAAAATGAGCATTAAAATGAAGGAAATATTCTTCGAAATGAAGGAAATGTTGATCGTAATGAGAAAAGAAGCATCAAAATGAAGAAAATATGCATAGAAACAAAGGAAATGCTGATCGTAACGAGAAAAAGTGCATAAAAATGTAGGAAATATACATCTAAACGAAGAAAATATTGATCGTAGTGAGAAAAAGAGCATTAAAATGAAGGAAATATTCATCGAAACGAAGGAAATGTTGATCGTACTGAGAAAAGGAGCATCAAAATGATGGAAATCTGCATCGAAACGAATGAAATGTTGATCGTAATGAGAAAAGGAGCATCAAAATGAAGAAAATATGCATCGAAACGAAGGTAATGTTGATCGTAAGGAGAAAATGAGCATTAAAATGAAGGAAATATTCATCGAAATGAAGGAAATATTGATCATAATGAGAAAAGAAGCATCAAAATGAAGGAAATATGCATCAAAACAGAGGAAATGCTGATCGTAACGAGAAAAAGTGCATCAAAATGAAGGAAATATACATCAAAACGAAGAAAATATTGATCGTAGCGAGAAAAAGAGCATTAAAATGAAGGAAATATTCATCAAAACGAAGGAAATGTTGATCATACTGAGAAAATGAGCATCAAAATGATGGAAATCCGCATCGAAACGAATGAAATGTTGATCGTAATGAGAAAAGGAGCATCAAAATGAAGGAAATATGCATCGAAACGAAGGTAATATTGCTCGTAACGAGAAAATGAGAATCAAAACGATGGAAATATGCATCGAAACAAATGAAAAGTTGATCGTAACAAGAAAAGGAGCCTCAAAATGAAGTAAATATGCATCGAAACAAAGGAAATGCTGATCATAACGAGAAAATTAGCAACAAAATAAGGGAAATATGCATCAAAACGAAGGAAATGTTGATCGTAATGAGAAAATGAGCATCAAAATGAAGGAAATATGCATCGAAACGAAGGAAATGTTGATCGTAACGAGAAAAGGAGCATCAAAATGAAGGAAATATGCATCGAAACGAAGGAAAAGTTGATCGTAACGAGAAAAAGAGCATCAAAATGAAGGAAATATTCATCAAAACGAAGGAAATATTGAGTGTAATGAGAAAAGAAGCATCAAAATGAAGGAAATATGCATTGAAACGAAGGAAATGTTGATCGTAACGAGAAAATGAGCATTAAAATGAAGGAAATATTCATCGAAATGAAGGAAATGTTGATCGTAATGAGAAAAGAAGCATCAAAATGAAGGAAATATGCATCGAAACAAAGGAAATGCTGATCGTAACAGGAAAAAGTGCATCAAAATGAAGGAAATATACATCGAAACGAAGAAAATGTTGATCATAACGAGAAAATGAGCATTAAAATGAAGGAAATATTCATCGAAACCAAGGAAATGTTGATCGTACTGAGAAAAGAAGCATCAAAATTATGGAAATCTGCATAGAAACGAATGAAATGTTGATCGTAATGAGAAAAGGAGCATCAAAATGAAGGAAATATGCATCGAAACAAAGGTAATATTTCTCGTAACGAGAAAATGAGAATCAAAACGATGGAAATATGCATCGAAACAAAGGAAATATTGATCGTAACGAGAAAACGAGCATAAAAAAGAAGGAAATCTGCATCGAAACGAATGAAATGTTGATTGTTACAAGAAAAGGAGCATCAAAATGAAGAAAATATGCATAGAAAAGAAGGAAATGTTGATCGTAACGAGAAAATGAGCATTAAAATGATGGAAATATTCATCGAAACGAAGGAAATGTAGATCGTAATGAGAAAAGTTGAAGGAAATATGCATCAAAACAAAGGAAATATTGATCATAACGAGAAAACGATCATCAAAAAGAAGGAAATCTGCATCGAAACGAATGAAATGTTGATCGTAACAAGAAAAGGAGCATCAAAAAGAAGGAAATATGCATCGAAACGAAGGAAATATTGATTGTAACGAAAAAACGAGCATCAAAAAGAAGGAAATCTGCATCGAAACGAAAGAAATGTTGATTGTAATGAGAAAATGAGCATCAAAATGAAGGAAATATGCATCGAAACAAAGGAAATATTAATCATAACTAGAAAACGAGCATCAAAAGAAGGAAATCTGCATCGAAACGAATGAAATGTTGATCGTAACAAGAAAAGGAGCATCAAAATGAAGTAAATATGCATCGAAACAAAGGAAATTTTGATCATAACGAGAAAATGAGTATCAAAATAAGGGAAATATGCATCAAAACAAAGGAAATATTGATCATAACGAGAAAATAAGCATCAAAATGAAGTAAATATGTATTGAAACGAAGGAAATGTTGATCGTAACGAGAAAAGGAGCATCAAAATGAAGGAAATATGCATCGAAACGAAGGAAATGTTGATCGTAACGAGAAAACGAGCATCAAAAAGAAGGAAATCTGCATCGAAACGAATGAAATGTTGATCGTAATTAGAAAAAAAGCATCAAAATGAAGTAAATATGCATCGAAACGAAGGAAATGTTGATCGTAACGAGAAAATGAGCATTAAAATGAAAGAAATATTCATCGAAATAAAGGAAATGTTGATCGTAATGAGAATAGAAGCATCAAAATGAAGGAAATATGCATCGAAACAAAGGAAATGCTGATCGTAACGAGAAAAAGTGCATCAAAATGAAGGAAATATACATCAAAACGAAAAAAATATTGATCGTAGCGAGAAAATGAGCATTAAAATGAAGGAAATATTCATCGAAACGAAGGAAATGTTGATCGTACTGAGAAAAGGAGCATCAAAATGATGGAAATCTGCATCGAAACGAATGAAATGTTGATCGTAATGAGAAAAGGAGCATCAAAATGAGGAAATATGCATCGAAACGAAGGTAATATTGCTCGTAACGAGAAAATGAGAATCAAAATGATGGAAATATGCATCGAAACAAAGGAAATATTGATCGTAACGAGAAAACGAGCATAAAAAAGAAGGAAATCTGCATCGAAACGAATGAAATGTTGATCGTAACAAGAAAAGGAGCCTCAAAATGAAGTAAATATGCATCGAAACAAAGGAAATGCTGATCATAACGAGAAAATAAGCATCAAAATAAGGGAAATATGCATCGAAACGAAGGAAATGTTGATCGTAACGAGAAAAAGAGCATCAAAATGAAGGAAATATTCATCGAAACGAAGGAAATGTTGATCGTAATGAGAAAAGGAGCATCAAAATGAAGGAAATATGCATCAAACAAAGGAAATATTGATCATAATGAGAAAACGAGCATCAAAAAGAAGGAAATCTGCATCGAAACGAATGAAATGTTGATCATAACAAGAAAAGGAGCATCAAAATGAAGGAAATATGCATCGAAACGAAGGAAATATTGATCGTAACGAGAAAATAAGCATCAAAATGAAGGAAATATTCATCGAAACGAAGGAAATGTTGATCGTAATGAGAAAAGGAGCATCAAAATGAAGGAAATATGCATCGAAACAAAGGAAATATTGATCGTAACGAGAAAATGAGCATTAAAATGAAAGAAATATTCATCGAAATGAAGGAAATGTTGATCGTAATGAGAAAAGAAGCATCAAAATGAAGGAAATATGCATCGAAACAAAGGAAATGCTGATCGTAACGAGAAAAAGTGCATAAAAATGAAGGAAATATACATCGAAACGAAGAAAATGTTGATCGTAACGAGAAAATGAGCATTAAAATGAAGGAAATATTCATCGAAACAAAGGAAATGTTGATCGTACTGAGAAAAGGAGCATCAAAATGATGGAAATCTGCATCGAAACGAATGAAATGTTGATCGTAATGCGAAAAGGAACATCAAAATGAAGGAAATATGCATCGAAACGAAGGTAATATTGCTCGTAACGAGAAAATGAGAATCAAAACGATGGAAATATGCATTGAAACGAAGGAAATATTGATCGTAACGAGAAAACGAGCATAAAAAAGAAGGAAATCTGCATCGAAACGAATAAAATGTTGATCGTAACAAGAAAAGGAGCCTCAAAATGAAGGAAATATTCATCGAAACGAAGGAAATGTTGATCGTAACGAGAAAATGAGCATTAAAATGAAGGAAATATTCATCAAATGAAGGAAATGTTGATCGTAATGAGAAAAGGAGCATCAAAATAAAGGAAATATGCATCGAAACAAAGGAAATATTTATCATAACGAGAAAACGAGCATCAATAAGAAGGAAATCTGCATCGAAACGAATGAAATGTTGATCGTAACAAGAAAAGGAGCATCAAAATGAAAGAAATATGCACCGAAACGAAGAAAATATTGATCGTAACGAGAAAACGAGCATCAAAAAGAAGGAAATCTGCATCGAAACGAATGAAATGTTGATTGTAATGAGAAAAGGAGCATCAAAATGAAGGAAATATGCATCGAAACAAAGGAAATATTGATCATAACGAGAAAACGAGCATCAAAAAGATGGAAATCTGCATCGAAACGAATGAAATGTTGATCGTAACAAGAAAAGGAGCATCAAAATGAAGTAAATATGCATCGAAAAAAAAAATGCTGATCATAACAAGAAAATTAGCATCAAAATAAGGGAAATATGCATCAAAACGAATGAAATATAGATCGTAACGAGAAAATGAGCATCAAAATGAAGGAAATATGCATCGAAACGAAGGAAATGTTGATCGTAATGAGAAAATGAGCATCAAAATGAAGGAAATATGCATTGAAACGAAGGAAATGTTGATCGTAACGAGAAAATGAGCATTAAAATGAAGGAAATATTCATCAAAATGAAGGAAATATTGATCGTAATGAGAAAAGGAGCACCAAAATAAAGGAAATATGCATCGAAACAAAGGAAATATTGATCATAACGAGAAAACGAGCATCAATAAGAAGGAAATCTGCATCGAAACGAATGAAATGTTGATCGTAACAAGAAAAGGAGCATCAAAATGAAAGAAATATGCACCGAAACGAAGAAAATATTGATCGTAACGAGAAAACGAGCATCAAAAAGAAGGAAATCTGCATCGAAACGAATGAAATGTTGATTGTAATGAGAAAAGGAGCATCAAAATGAAGGAAATATGCATCGAAACAAAAGAAATATTGATCATAACGAGAAAACGAGCATCAAAAAGAAGGAAATCTGCATCGAAACGAATGAAATGTTGATCGTAACAAGAAAAGGAGCATCAAAATGAAGTAAATATGTATAGAAACAAAGAAAATGCTGATCATAACAAGAAAATTAGCATCAAAATAAGGGAAATATGCATCGAAACGAAGGAAATATTGATCGCAACGAGAAAATGAGCATCAAAATGAAGGAAATATGCATCGAAACGAAGGAAATGTTGATCGTAATTAGGAAAGGAGCATCAAAATGAAGGAAATATGCATCGAAACGAAGGAAATGTTGATCGTAACGACAAAATGAGCATTAAAATGAAGGAAATATTCATCGAAATGAAGGAAATATTGATCGTAATGAGAAAAGAAGCATCAAAATGAAGGAAATATGCATCGAAACAAAGGAAATATTGATCATAACGAGAAAAAGAGCATCAAAAAGAAGAAAATCCGCATCGAAACAAATGAAATGTTGATCGTAACAAGAAAAGGAGCATCAAAATGAAGTAAATATGCATCGAAACGAAAGAAATGTTGATCGTAACGAGAAAATGAGCATTAAAATGATGGAAATATTTATCGAAACGAAGGAAATGTAGATCGTAATGAGAAAAGTTGAAGGAAATATGCATCGAAACAAAGGAAATATTGATCATAACGAGAAAACGAGCATCAAAAAGAAGGAAATCTGCATCGAAACGAATGAAATATTGATCGTAACAAGAAAAGGAGCATCAAAAAGAAGGAAATATGCATCGAAACAAAAGAAATATTCATCATAACGAAAAACGAGCATCAAAAAGAAGGAAATCTGCATCGAAATGAAAGAAATGTTGATTGTAATGAGAAAAGGAGTATCAAAATGAAGGAAATATGCATCGAAACAAAGGAAATATTAATCATAACTAGAAAACGAGCATCAAAAAGAAGGAAATCTGCATCGAAACGAATGAAATGTTGATCGTAACAAGAAAAGGAGCGTCAAAATGAAGTAAATATGCATCGAAACAAAGGAAAAGCTGATCATAACGAGAAAATAAGCATCAAAATAAGGGAAATATGCATCGAAACAAAGGAAATATTGATCGTAAAGAGAAAATGAGCATCAAAATGAAGTAAATATGCATCGAAACGAAGGAAATGTTGATCGTAACAAGAAAAGGAGCATCAAAATGAAGAAAATACGCATCGAAACAAAGGAAATATTGATCGTAACGGGAAAACGAGCATCAAAAAGAAGGAAATCTACATCGAAACGAATGAAATATTGATCGTAATGAGAAAAGAAGCATCAAAATGAAGTAAATATGCATCGAAACGAAGGAAATGTTGATCGTAACGAGAAAATGAGCATTAAAATGAAGGAAATATTCATCGAAATGAAGGAAATATTGATCGTAATGAGAAAAGAAGCATCAAAATGAAGTAAATATGCATCGAAACAAAGGAAATGCTGATCGTAACGAGAAAAAGTGCATCAAAATGAAGGAAATGTACATCTAAACGAAGAAAATATTGATCGTAGTGAGAAAAAGAGCATTAAAATGAAGGAAATATTCATCGAAACAAAGGAAATGTTGATCGTACTGAGAAAAGGAGCATCAAAATGATGGAAATCTGCATCGAAACGAATGAAATGTTGATCGTAACAAGAAAAGGAGCATCAAAATGAAAGAAATATGCACCGAAACGAAGAAAATATTGATCGTAACGAGAAAACGAGCATCAAAAAGAAGGAAATCTGCATCGAAACGAATGAAATGTTGATTGTAATGAGAAAAGGAGCATCAAAACGATGGAAATATGCATCGAAACAGAGGAAATGCTGATCGTAATGAGAAAAAGTGCATAAAAATGAAGGAAATATACATCGAAACGAAGAAAATGTTGATCGTAACGAGAAAATGAGCATTAAAATGAAGGAAATATTCATCGAAACAAAGGAAATGTTGATCGTACTGAGAAAAGGAGCATCAAAATGATGGAAATCTGCATCGAAACGAATGAAATGTTGATCGTAATGCGAAAAGGAGCATCAAAATGAGGAAATATGCATCGAAACGAAGGTAATATTGCTCGTAACGAGAAAATGAGAATCAAAATGATGGAAATATGCATCGAAACAAAGGAAATATTGATCGTAACGAGAAAACGAGCATAAAAAAGAAGGAAATCTGCATCGAAACGAATGAAATGTTGATCGTAACAAGAAAAGGAGCCTCAAAATGAAGTAAATATGCATCGAAACAAAGGAAATGCTGATCATAACGAGAAAATAAGCATCAAAATAAGGGAAATATGCATCGAAACGAAGGAAATGTTGATCGTAACGAGAAAAAGAGCATCAAAATGAAGGAAATATTCATCGAAACGAAGGAAATGTTGATCGTAATGAGAAAAGGAGCATCAAAATGAAGGAAATATGCATCAAACAAAGGAAATATTGATCATAATGAGAAAACGAGCATAAAAAAGAAGGAAATCTGCATCGAAACGAATGAAATGTTGATCATAACAAGAAAAGGAGCATCAAAATGAAGGAAATATGCATCGAAACGAAGGAAATATTGATCGTAACGAGAAAATAAGCATCAAAATGAAGGAAATATTCATCGAAACGAAGGAAATGTTGATCGTAATGAGAAAAGGAGCATCAAAATGAAGGAAATATGCATCGAAACGAAGGAAATGTTGATCGTAACGAGAAAATGAGCATTAAAATGAAAGAAATATTCATTGAAATGAAGGAAATGTTGATCGTAATGAGAAAAGAAGCATCAAAATGAAGGAAATATGCATCGAAACAAAGGAAATGCTGATCGTAACGAGAAAAAGTGCATAAAAATGAAGGAAATATGCATCGAAACGAAGAAAATGTTGATCGTAACGAGAAAATGAGCATTACAATGAAGGAAATATTTATCGAAACAAAGGAAATGTTGATCGTACTGAGAAAAGGAGCATCAAAATGATGGAAATCTGCATCGAAACGAATGAAATGTTGATCGTAATGCGAAAAGGAGCATCAAAATGAAGGAAATATGCATTGAAACGAAGGAAATGTTGATCGTAACGAGAAAATGAGCATTAAAATGAAGGAAATATTCATCAAAATGAATGAAATATTGATCGTAATGAGAAAAGGAGCACCAAAATAAAGGAAATATGCATCGAAACAAAGGAAATATTGATCATAACGAGAAAACGAGCATCAATAAGAAGGAAATCTGCTTCGAAACGAATGAAATGTTGATCGTAACAAGAAAAGGAGCATCAAAATGAAAGAAATATGCACCGAAACGAAGAAAATATTGATCGTAACGAGAAAACGAGCATCAAAAAGAAGGAAATCTGCATCGAAACGAATGAAATGTTGATTGTAATGAGAAAAGGAGCATCAAAATGAAGGAAATATGCATCGAAACAAAAGAAATATTGATCATAACGAGAAAACGAGCATCAAAAAGAAGGAAATCTGCATCGAAACGAATGAAATGTTGATCGTAACAAGAAAAGGAGCATCAAAATGAAGTAAATATGTATAGAAACAAAGAAAATGCTGATCATAACAAGAAAATTAGCATCAAAATAAGGGAAATATGCATCGAAACGAAGGAAATATTGATCGTAACGAGAAAATGAGCATCAAAATGAAGGAAATATGCATCGAAACGAAGGAAATGTTGATCGTAATTAGGAAAGGAGCATCAAAATGAAGGAAATATGCATCGAAACGAAGGAAATGTTGATCGTAACGACAAAATGAGCATTAAAATGAAGGAAATATTCATCGAAATGAAGGAAATATTGATCGTAATGAGAAAAGAAGCATCAAAATGAAGGAAATATGCATCGAAACAAAGGAAATATTGATCATAACGAGAAAAAGAGCATCAAAAAGAAGAAAATCCGCATCGAAACAAATGAAATGTTGATCGTAACAAGAAAAGGAGCATCAAAATGAAGTAAATATGCATCGAAACAAAGGAAATGTTGATCGTAACGAGAAAATGAGCATTAAAATGATGGAAATATTTATCGAAACGAAGGAAATGTAGATCGTAATGAGAAAAGTTGAAGGAAATATGCATCGAAACAAAGGAAATATTGATCATAACGAGAAAACGAGCATCAAAAAGAAGGAAATCTGCATCGAAACGAATGAAATGTTGATCGTAACAAGAAAAGGAGCATCAAAAAGAAGGAAATATGCATCGAAACGAAAGAAATATTCATCATAACAAAAAACGAGCATCAAAAAGAAGGAAATCTGCATCGAAATGAAAGAAATGTTGATTGTAATGAGAAAAGGAGTATCAAAATGAAGGAAATATGCATCGAAACAAAGGAAATATTAATCATAACTAGAAAACGAGCATCAAAAAGAAGGAAATCTGCATCGAAACGAATGAAATGTTGATCGTAACAAGAAAAGGAGCGTCAAAATGAAGTAAATATGCATCGAAACAAAGGAAAAGCTGATCATAACGAGAAAATAAGCATCAAAATAAGGGAAATATGCATCGAAACAAAGGAAATATTGATCGTAAAGAGAAAATGAGCATCAAAATGAAGTAAATATGCATCGAAACGAAGGAAATGTTGATCGTAACAAGAAAAGGAGCATCAAAATGAAGAAAATACGCATCGAAACAAAGGAAATATTGATCGTAACGGGAAAACGAGCATAAAAAAGAAGGAAATCTACATCGAAACGAATGAAATATTGATCGTAATGAGAAAAGAAGCATCAAAATGAAGTAAATATGCATCGAAACGAGGGAAATGTTGATCGTAACGAGAAAATGAGCATTAAAATGAAGGAAATATTCATCGAAATGAAGGAAATATTGATCGTAATGAGAAAAGAAGCATCAAAATGAAGTAAATATGCATCGAAACAAAGGAAATGCTGATCGTAACGAGAAAAAGTGCATCAAAATGAAGGAAATGTACATCTAAACGAAGAAAATATTGATCGTAGTGAGAAAAAGAGCATTAAAATGAAGGAAATATTCATCGAAACAAAGGAAATGTTGATCGTACTGAGAAAAGGAGCATCAAAATGATGGAAATCTGCATCGAAACGAATGAAATGTTGATCGTAACAAGAAAAGGAGCATCAAAATGAAAGAAATATGCACCGAAACGAAGAAAATATTGATCGTAACGAGAAAACGAGCATCAAAAAGAAGGAAATCTGCATCGAAACGAATGAAATGTTGATTGTAATGAGAAAAGGAGCATCAAAACGATGGAAATATGCATCGAAACAGAGGAAATGCTGATCGTAATGAGAAAAAGTGCATAAAAATGAAGGAAATATACATCGAAACGAAGAAAATGTTGATCGTAACGAGAAAATGAGCATTAAAATGAAGGAAATATTCATCGAAACAAAGGAAATGTTGATCGTACTGAGAAAAGGAGCATCAAAATGATGGAAATCTGCATCGAAACGAATGAAATGTTGATCGTAATGCGAAAAGGAGCATCAAAATGAGGAAATATGCATCGAAACGAAGGTAATATTGCTCGTAACGAGAAAATGAGAATCAAAATGATGGAAATATGCATCGAAACAAAGGAAATATTGATCGTAACGAGAAAACGAGCATAAAAAAGAAGGAAATCTGCATCGAAACGAATGAAATGTTGATCGTAACAAGAAAAGGAGCCTCAAAATGAAGTAAATATGCATCGAAACAAAGGAAATGCTGATCATAACGAGAAAATAAGCATCAAAATAAGGGAAATATGCATCGAAACGAAGGAAATGTTGATCGTAACGAGAAAAAGAGCATCAAAATGAAGGAAATATTCATCGAAACGAAGGAAATGTTGATCGTAATGAGAAAAGGAGCATCAAAATGAAGGAAATATGCATCAAACAAAGGAAATATTGATCATAATGAGAAAACGAGCATAAAAAAGAAGGAAATCTGCATCGAAACGAATGAAATGTTGATCATAACAAGAAAAGGAGCATCAAAATGAAGGAAATATGCATCGAAACGAAGGAAATATTGATCGTAACGAGAAAATAAGCATCAAAATGAAGGAAATATTCATCGAAACGAAGGAAATGTTGATCGTAATGAGAAAAGGAGCATCAAAATGAAGGAAATATGCATCGAAACGAAGGAAATGTTGATCGTAACGAGAAAATGAGCATTAAAATGAAAGAAATATTCATTGAAATGAAGGAAATGTTGATCGTAATGAGAAAAGAAGCATCAAAATGAAGGAAATATGCATCGAAACAAAGGAAATGCTGATCGTAACGAGAAAAAGTGCATAAAAATGAAGGAAATATACATCGAAACGAAGAAAATGTTGATCGTAACGAGAAAATGAGCATTACAATGAAGGAAATATTTATCGAAACAAAGGAAATGTTGATCGTACTGAGAAAAGGAGCATCAAAATGATGGAAATCTGCATCGAAACGAATGAAATGTTGATCGTAATGCGAAAAGGAGCATCAAAATGAAGGAAATATGCATCGAAACGAAGGTAATATTGCTCGTAACGAGAAAATGAGAATCAAAACGATGGAAATATGCATTGAAACAAAGGAAATATTGATCGTAACGAGAAAACGAGCATAAAAAAGAAGGAAATCTGCATCGAAACGAATGAAATGTTGATCGTAACAAGAAAAGGAGCCTCAAAATAAAGGAAATATTCATCGAAACGAAGGAAATGTTGATCGTAACGAGAAAATGAGCATTAAAATGAAGGAAATATTCATCAAATGAAGGAAATGTTGATCGTAATGAGAAAAGGAGCATCAAAATAAAGGAAATATGCATCGAAACAAAGGAAATATTTATAATAACGAGAAAACGAGCATCAATAAGAAGGAAATCTGCATCGAAACGAATGAAATGTTGATCGTAACAAGAAAAGGAGCATCAAAATGAAAGAAATATGCATCGAAACGAAGAAAATATTGATCGTAACGAGAAAACGAGCATCAAAAAGAAGGAAATCTGCTTTGAAACGAATGAAATGTTGATTGTAATGAGAAAAGGAGCATCAAAATGAAGGAAATATGCATCGAAACAAAGGAAATATTGATCATAACGAGAAAACGAGCATCAAAAAGATGGAAATCTGCATCGAAACGAATGAAATGTTGATCGTAACAAGAAAAGGAGCATCAAAATGAAGTAAATATGCATCGAAACAAAAAAATGCTGATCATAACAAGAAAATTAGCATCAAAATAAGGGAAATATGCATCAAAACGAATGAAATATAGATCGTAACGAGAAAATGAGCATCAAAATGAAGGAAATATGCATCGAAACGAAGGAAATGTTGATCGTAATGAGAAAAGGAGCATCAAAATGAAGGAAATATTGATTGAAACGAAGGAAATGTTGATCGTAACGAGAAAATGAGCATTAAAATGAAGGAAATATTCATCAAAATGAAGGAAATATTGATCGTAATGAGAAAAGGAGCATCAAAATAAAGGAAATATGCATCGAAACAAAGGAAATATTGATCATAACGAGAAAACGAGCATCAATAAGAAGGAAATCTGCATCGAAACGAATGAAATGTTGATCGTAACAAGAAAAGGAGCATCAAAATGAAAGAAATATGCACCGAAACGAAGAAAATATTGATCGTAACGAGAAAACGAGCATCAAAAAGAAGGAAATCTGCATCGAAACGAATGAAATGTTGATTGTAATGAGAAAAGGAGCATCAAAACGATGGAAATATGCATCGAAACAGAGGAAATGCT
>CM042955.1:49970070-50077324 GCA_023678885.1 Pogostemon cablin
TTGATCGTAACAAGAAAAGGAGCCTCAAAATGAAGGAAATATTCATCGAAACGAAGGAAATGTTGATCGTAACGAGAAAATGAGCATTAAAATGAAGGAAATATTCATCAAATGAAGGAAATGTTGATCGTAATGAGAAAAGGAGCATCAAAATAAAGGAAATATGCATCGAAACAAAGGAAATATTTATCATAACGAGAAAACGAGCATCAATAAGAAGGAAATCTGCATCGAAACGAATGAAATGTTGATCGTAACAAGAAAAGGAGCATCAAAATGAAAGAAATATGCACCGAAACGAAGAAAATATTGATCGTAACGAGAAAACGAGCATCAAAAAGAAGGAAATCTGCATCGAAACGAATGAAATGTTGATTGTAATGAGAAAAGGAGCATCAAAATGAAGGAAATATGCATCGAAACGAAGGAAATATTGATCATAACGAGAAAACGAGCATCAGAAAGATGGAAATCTGCATCGAAACGAATGAAATGTTGATCGTAACAAGAAAAGGAGCATCAAAATGAAGTAAATATGCATCGAAACAAAAAAATGCTGATCATAACAAGAAAATTAGCATCAAAATAAGGGAAATATGCATCAAAACGAATGAAATATAGATCGTAACGAGAAAATGAGCATCAAAATGAAGGAAATATGCATCGAAACGAAGGAAATGTTGATCGTAATGAGAAAAGGAGCATCAAAATGAAGGAAATATGCATTGAAACGAAGGAAATGTTGATCGTAACGAGAAAATGAGCATTAAAATGAAGGAAATATTCATCAAAATGAAGGAAATATTGATCGTAATGAGAAAAGGATCATCAAAATAAAGGAAATATGCATCGAAACAAAGGAAATATTGATCATAATGAGAAAACGAGCATCAATAAGAAGGAAATCTGCATCGAAACGAAGGAAATGTTGATCGTAACAAGAAAAGGAGCATCAAAATGAAAGAAATATGCACCGAAACGAAGAAAATATTGATCGTAACGAGAAAACGAGCATCAAAAAGAAGGAAATCTGCATCGAAACGAATGAAATGTTGATTGTAATGAGAAAAGGAGCATTAAAATGAAGGAAATATGCATCGAAACAAAAGAAATATTGATCATAACGAGAAAACGAGCATCAAAAAGAAGGAAATCTGCATCGAAACGAATGAAATGTTGATCGTAACAAGAAAAGGAGCATCAAAATGAAGTAAATATGCATAGAAACAAAGAAAATGCTGATCATAACAAGAAAATTAGCATCAAAATAAGGGAAATATGCATCGAAACGAAGGAAATATTGATCGTAACGAGAAAATGAGCATCAAAATGAAGGAAATATGCATCGAAACGAAGGAAATGTTGATCGTAATGAGGAAAGGAGCATCAAAATGAAGGAAATATGCATCGAAACGAAGGAAATGTTGATCGTAACGACAAAATGAGCATTAAAATGAAGGAAAATTCATCGAAATGAAGGAAATATTGATCGTAATGAGAAAAGAAGCATCAAAATGAAGGAAATATGCATCGAAACAAAGGAAATATTGATCATAACGAGAAAAAGAGCATCAAAAAGAAGAAAATCTGCATCGAAACAAATGAAATGTTGATCGTAACAAGAAAAGGAGCATCAAAATGAAGTAAATATGCATCGAAACGAAGGAAATGTTGATCGTAACGAGAAAATGAGCATTAAAATGAAGGAAATATTCATCGAAATGAAGGAAATGTAGATCGTAATGAGAAAAGTTGAAGGAAATATGCATCGAAACAAAGGAAATATTGATCATAACGAGAAAACGAGCATCAAAAAGAAGGAAATCTGCATCGAAACGAATGAAATGTTGATCGTAACAAGAAAAGGAGCATCAAAAAGAAGGAAATATGCATCGAAACGAAAGAAATATTCATGATAACGAAAAACGAGTATCAAAAAGAAGGAAATCTGCATCGAAATGAAAGAAATGTTGATTGTAATGAGAAAAGGAGTATCAAAATGAAGGAAATATGCATCGAAACAAAGGAAATATTATTCATAACTAGAAAACGAGCATCAAAAAGAAGGAAATCTGCATCGAAACGAATGAAATGTTGATCGTAACAAGAAAAGGAGCGTCAAAATGAAGTAAATATGCATCGAAACAAAGGAAAAGCTGATCATAACGAGAAAATAAGCATCAAAATAAGGGAAATATGCATCGAAACAAAGGAAATATTGATCGTAAAGAGAAAATGAGCATCAAAATGAAGTAAATATGCATCGAAACGAAGGAAATGTTGATCGTAACAAGAAAAGGAGCATCAAAATGAAGAAAATACGCATCGAAACAAAGGAAATATTGATCGTAATGGGAAAACGAGCATCAAAAAGAAGGAAATCTACATCGAAACGAATGAAATGTTGATCGTAATGAGAAAAGAAGCATCAAAATGAAGTAAATATGCATCGAAACGAAGGAAATGTTGATCGTAACGAGAAAATGAACATTAAAATGAAGGAAATATTGATCGTAATGAGAAAAGAAGCATCAAAATGAAGTAAATATGCATCGAAACAAAGGAAATGCTGATCGTAACGAGAAAAAGTGCATCAAAATGAAGGAAATGTACATCTAAACGAAGAAAATATTGATCGTAGTGAGAAAAAGAGCGTTAAAATGAAGGAAATATTCATCGAAACGAAGGAAATGTTGATCGTACTGAGAAAAGGAGCATCAAAATGATGGAAATCTGCATCGAAACGAATGAAATGTTGATCGTAATGAGAAAAGGAGCATCAAAATGAAGAAAATATGAATCGAAACGAAGGTAATGTTGATCGTAAGGAGAAAATGAGCATTAAAATGAAGGAAATATTCATCAAAATGAAGGAAATATTGATCGTAACGAGGAAAGAAGCATCAAAATGAAGGAAATATGCATCGAAACAGAGGAAATGCTGATCGTAACGAGAAAAAGTGCATCAAAATGAAGGAAATATACATCAAAACGAAGAAAATATTGATCGTAGCGAGAAAAAGAGCATTAAAATGAAGGAAATATTCATCGAAACGAAGGAAATGTTGATCGTACTGAGAAAAGGAGCATCAAAATGATGGAAATCTGCATCGAAACGAATGAAATATTGATCGTAATGAGAAAAGGAGCATCAAAATGAAGGAAATATGTATCGAAACGAAGGTAATATTGCTCGTAACGAGAAAATGAGAATCAAAACGATGGAAATATGCATCGAAACAAAGGAAATGTTGATCGTAACAAGAAAAGGAGCCTCAAAATGAAGTAAATATGCATCGAAACAAAGGAAATGCTGATCATAACGAGAAAATGAGCATTAAAATGAAGGAAATATTCATCGAAATGAAGGAAATGTTGATCATAATGAGAAAAGAAGCATCAAAATGAAGAAAATATGCATCGAAACAAAGAAAATGCTGATCGTAACGAGAAAATGAGCATTAAAATGAAGGAAATATTCATCGAAACGAAGGAAATATTGATCGTACTGAGAAAAGAAGCATCAAAATTTTGGTAATCTGCATCGAAACGAATGAAATATTGATCGTAATGAGAAAAGGAGCATCAAAATGAAGGAAATATGCATCGAAACAAAGGTAATATTTCTCATAAAGAGAAAATGAGAATCAAAATGATGGAAATATGCATCGAAACAAAGGAAATATTGATCGTAACGAGAAAACGAGCATAAAAAAGAAGGAAATATGCATCGAAACGAATGAAATGTTGATCGTTACAAGAAAAGGAGCATCAAAATGAAGAAAATATGCATCGAAAAGAAGGAAATGTTGATCGTAACGAGAAAATGAGCATTAAAATGATGGAAATATTCATCGAAACAAAGGAAATGTAGATCGTAATGAGAAAAGTTGAAGGAAATATGCATCGAAACAAAGGAAATATTGATCATAACTAGAAAACGAGCATCAAAAGAAGGAAATCTGCATCGAAACGAATGAAATGTTGATCGTAACAAGAAAAGGAGCATCAAAATGAAGTAAATATGCATCGAAACAAAGGAAATGCTGATCATAACTAGAAAATAAGCATCAAAATAAGGGAAATATGCATCGAAACAAAGGAAATATTGATCGTAAAGAGAAAATGAGCATCAAAATGAAGTAAATATGCATCGAAACGAAGGAAATGTTGATCGTAACGAGAAAAGGAGCATCAAAATGAAGAAAATACGCATCGAAACGAAGGAAATGTTCATCGTAACGAGAAAACGAGCATCAAAAAGAAGGAAATCTGAATCGAAACGAATTAAATGTTGATCGTGATGAGAAAAGAAGCATCAAAATGAAGTAAATATGCATCGAAACGAAGGAAATGTTGATCGTAAAGAGAAAATGAGCATTAAAACGAAGGAAATATTCATCGAAATGAAGGAAATGTTGATCGTAATGAGAAAAGAAGCATCAAAATGAAGGAAATATGCATCGAAACAAAGGAAATGCTGATCGTAACGAGAAAAAGTGCATCAAAATGAAGGAAATATACATCAAAACGAAGAAAATATTGATCGTAGCGAGAAAAAGAGCATTAAAATGAAGGAAATATTCATCGAAACGAAGGAAATGTTGATCGTACTGAGAAAAGGAACATCAAAATGATGGAAATCTGCATCGAAACGAATGAAATGTTGATCGTAATGAGAAAAGGAGCATCAAAATGAAGGAAATATGCATCGAAACGAATGTAAGATTACTCGTAATGAGAAAATGAGAATTAAAATGATGGAAATATGCATCGAAACAAAGGAAATGTTGATCGTAACAAGAAAAAGAGACTCAAAATGAAG
Source organism: Pogostemon cablin (assembly GCA_023678885.1). Lineage (NCBI taxonomy): Eukaryota > Viridiplantae > Streptophyta > Magnoliopsida > Lamiales > Lamiaceae > Pogostemon > Pogostemon cablin. The sequence continues at coordinate 49,974,896 of CM042955.1, forward strand.
TAAATATGCATCGAAACAAAGGAAATGCTGATCATAACGAGAAAATGAGCATCAAAATAAGGGAAATATGCATCAAAACGAAGGAAATGTTGATCGTAACGAGAAAATGAGCATCAAAATAAAGGAAATATGCATCGAAACGAAGGAAATGTTGATCGTAACGAGAAAAGGAGCATCAAAATGAAGGAAATATGCATCGAAACGAAGGAAATGTTGATCGTAACGAGAAAAAGAGCATCAAAATGAAGGAAATATTCATCAAAACGAAGGAAATATTGATCGTAATGAGAAAAGGAGCATCAAAATGAAGGAAATATGCATTGAAACGAAGGAAATGTTGATCGTAACGAGAAAATGAGCATTAAAATGAAGGAAATATTCATCGAAATGAAAGATATGTTGATCGTAATGAGAAAAGAAGCATCAAAATGAAGGAAATATGCGTCGAAACAAAGGAAATGCTGATCGTAACGAGAAAAAGTGCATCAAAATGAAGGAAATACACATCGAAATGAAGAAAATGTTGATCGTAACGAGAAAATGAGCATTAAAATGAAGGAAATATTCATCGAAATGAAGGAAATGTTGATCGTACTGAAAAAAGGAGCATCAAAATTATGGAAATCTGCATCGAAACAAATGAAATGTTGTTCGTAATGAGAAAAGGAGCATCAAAATGAAGGAAATATGCATCGAAACAAAGGTAATATTTCTCGTAACGAGAAAATGAGAATCAAAACGATGGAAATATGCATAGAAACAAAGGAAATATTGATCAACAAAGGAAATATTGATCGTAACGAGAAAACGAGCATAAAAAAGAAGGAAATCTGCATCGAAACGAATGAAATATTGATCGTTACAAGAAAAGGAGCATCAAAATGAAGGAAATATGCATCGAAAAGAAGAAAATGTTGATCGTAACGAGAAAATGAGCATTAAAATGATGGAAATATTAATCGAAACGAAGGAAATGTAGAATGTAATGAGAAAAGTTGAAGGAAATATGCATCGAAATAAATGAAATATTGATCATAACGAGAAAACGAACATCAAAAAGAAGGAAATCTGCATCGAAACGAATAAAATGTTGATCGTAACAAGAAAAGGAGCATCAAAATGAAGGAAATATGCATCGAAACGAAGGAAATATTGATCGTAACGAAAAACGAGCATCAAAAAGAAGGAAATCTGCATCGAAATGAATTAAATGTTGATTGTAATGAGAAAAGGATCATCAAAATGAAGGAAATATGCATCGAAACAAAGGAAATATTGACCATAACTAGAAAACGAGCATCAAAAAGAAGGAAATCTGCATCGAAATGAATGAAATGTTGATCGTAACAAGAAAAGGAGCATCAAAATGAAGTAAATATGTATCGAAACAAAGGAAATGCTGATCATAACGAGAAAATAAGCATCAAAATAAGGGAAATATGCATCGAAACAAAGGAAATATTGATCGTAACGAGAAAATGAGCATCAAAATGAAGGAAATATGCATCGAAACGAAGGAAATGTTGATCGTAACGAGAAAAAGAGCATCAAAAAGAAGGAAATCTGCATCGAAACGAATGAAATGTTGATCGTAATGAGAAAAGAAGCATCAAAATGAAGCAAATATGCATCGAAACGAAGGAAATGTTGATCGTAACGAGAAAATGAGCATTAAAATGAAGTAAATATTCATCGAAATGAAGGAAATGTTGATCGTAATGAGAAAAGAAGCATCAAAATGAAGGAAATATGCATCGAAACAAAGGAAATATTTATCATAACGAGAAAACGAGCATCAATAAGAAGGAAATCTGCATCGAAACGAATGAAATGTTGATCGTAACAAGAAAAGGAGCATCAAAATGATGGAAATATGCATCGAAACGAATGAAATGTTGATCGTAATGCGAAAAGGAGCATCAAAATGAAGGAAATATGCATCGAAACGAAGGTAATATTGCTCGTAACGAGAAAATGAGAATCAAAACGATGGAAATATGCATTGAAACAAAGGAAATATTGATCGTAACGAGAAAACGAGCATAAAAAAGAAGGAAATCTGCATCGAAACTAATGAAATGTTGATCGTAACAAGAAAAGGAGCCTCAAAATGAAGGAAATATTCATCGAAACGAAGGAAATGTTGATCGTAACGAGAAAATGAGCATTAAAATGAAGGAAATATTCATCAAATGAAGGAAATGTTGATCGTAATGAGAAAAGGAGCATCAAAATAAAGGAAATATGCATCGAAACAAAGGAAATATTTATCATAACGAGAAAACGAGCATCAATAAGAAGGAAATCTGCATCGAAACGAATGAAATGTTGATCGTAACAAGAAAAGGAGCATCAAAATGAAAGAAATATGCACCGAAACGAAGAAAATATTGATCGTAACGAGAAAACGAGCATCAAAAAGAAGGAAATCTGCATCGAAACGAATGAAATGTTGATTGTAATGAGAAAAGGAGCATCAAAATGAAGGAAATATGCATCGAAACGAAGGAAATATTGATCATAACGAGAAAACGAGCATCAAAAAGATGGAAATCTGCATCGAAACGAATGAAATGTTGATCGTAACAAGAAAAGGAGCATCAAAATGAAGTAAATATGCATCGAAACAAAAAAATGCTGATCATAACAAGAAAATTAGCATCAAAATAAGGGAAATATGCATCAAAACGAATGAAATATAGATCGTAACGAGAAAATGAGCATCAAAATGAAGGAAATATGCATCGAAACGAAGGAAATGTTGATCGTAATGAGAAAAGGAGCATCAAAATGAAGGAAATATGCATTGAAACGAAGGAAATGTTGATCGTAACGAGAAAATGAGCATTAAAATGAAGGAAATATTCATCAAAATGAAGGAAATATTGATCGTAATGAGAAAAGGAGCATCAAAATAAAGGAAATATGCATCGAAACAAAGGAAATATTGATCATAACGAGAAAACGAGCATCAATAAGAAGGAAATCTGCATCGAAACGAAGGAAATGTTGATCGTAACAAGAAAAGGAGCATCAAAATGAAAGAAATATGCACCGAAACGAAGAAAATATTGATCGTAACGAGAAAACGAGCATCAAAAAGAAGGAAATCTGCATCGAAACGAATGAAATGTTGATTGTAATGAGAAAAGGAGCATTAAAATGAAGGAAATATGCATCGAAACAAAAGAAATATTGATCATAACGAGAAAACGAGCATCAAAAAGAAGGAAATCTGCATCGAAACGAATGAAATGTTGATCGTAACAAGAAAAGGAGCATCAAAATGAAGTAAATATGCATAGAAACAAAGAAAATGCTGATCATAACAAGAAAATTAGCATCAAAATAAGGGAAATATGCATCGAAACGAAGGAAATATTGATCGTAACGAGAAAATGAGCATCAAAATGAAGGAAATATGCATCGAAACGAAGGAAATGTTGATCGTAATGAGGAAAGGAGCATCAAAATGAAGGAAATATGCATCGAAACGAAGGAAATGTTGATCGTAACGACAAAATGAGCATTAAAATGAAGGAAAATTCATCGAAATGAAGGAAATATTGATCGTAATGAGAAAAGAAGCATCAAAATGAAGGAAATATGCATCGAAACAAAGGAAATATTGATCATAACGAGAAAAAGAGCATCAAAAAGAAGAAAATCTGCATCGAAACAAATGAAATGTTGATCGTAACAAGAAAAGGAGCATCAAAATGAAGTAAATATGCATCGAAACGAAGGAAATGTTGATCGTAACGAGAAAATGAGCATTAAAATGAAGGAAATATTCATCGAAATGAAGGAAATGTAGATCGTAATGAGAAAAGTTGAAGGAAATATGCATCGAAACAAAGGAAATATTGATCATAACGAGAAAACGAGCATCAAAAAGAAGGAAATCTGCATCGAAACGAATGAAATGTTGATCGTAACAAGAAAAGGAGCATCAAAAAGAAGGAAATATGCATCGAAACGAAAGAAATATTCATGATAACGAAAAACGAGTATCAAAAAGAAGGAAATCTGCATCGAAATGAAAGAAATGTTGATTGTAATGAGAAAAGGAGTATCAAAATGAAGGAAATATGCATCGAAACAAAGGAAATATTATTCATAACTAGAAAACGAGCATCAAAAAGAAGGAAATCTGCATCGAAACGAATGAAATGTTGATCGTAACAAGAAAAGGAGCGTCAAAATGAAGTAAATATGCATCGAAACAAAGGAAAAGCTGATCATAACGAGAAAATAAGCATCAAAATAAGGGAAATATGCATCGAAACAAAGGAAATATTGATCGTAAAGAGAAAATGAGCATCAAAATGAAGTAAATATGCATCGAAACGAAGGAAATGTTGATCGTAACAAGAAAAGGAGCATCAAAATGAAGAAAATACGCATCAAAACAAAGGAAATATTGATCGTAATGGGAAAACGAGCATCAAAAAGAAGGAAATCTACATCGAAACGAATGAAATGTTGATCGTAATGAGAAAAGAAGCATCAAAATGAAGTAAATATGCATCGAAACGAAGGAAATGTTGATCGTAACGAGAAAATGAACATTAAAATGAAGGAAATATTGATCGTAATGAGAAAAGAAGCATCAAAATGAAGTAAATATGCATCGAAACAAAGGAAATGCTGATCGTAACGAGAAAAAGTGCATCAAAATGAAGGAAATGTACATCTAAACGAAGAAAATATTGATCGTAGTGAGAAAAAGAGCGTTAAAATGAAGGAAATATTCATCGAAACGAAGGAAATGTTGATCGTACTGAGAAAAGGAGCATCAAAATGATGGAAATCTGCATCGAAACGAATGAAATGTTGATCGTAATGAGAAAAGGAGCATCAAAATGAAGAAAATATGAATCGAAACGAAGGTAATGTTGATCGTAAGGAGAAAATGAGCATTAAAATGAAGGAAATATTCATCAAAATGAAGGAAATATTGATCGTAACGAGGAAAGAAGCATCAAAATGAAGGAAATATGCATCGAAACAGAGGAAATGCTGATCGTAACGAGAAAAAGTGCATCAAAATGAAGGAAATATACATCAAAACGAAGAAAATATTGATCGTAGCGAGAAAAAGAGCATTAAAATGAAGGAAATATTCATCGAAACGAAGGAAATGTTGATCGTACTGAGAAAAGGAGCATCAAAATGATGGAAATCTGCATCGAAACGAATGAAATATTGATCGTAATGAGAAAAGGAGCATCAAAATGAAGGAAATATGTATCGAAACGAAGGTAATATTGCTCGTAACGAGAAAATGAGAATCAAAACGATGGAAATATGCATCGAAACAAAGGAAATGTTGATCGTAACAAGAAAAGGAGCCTCAAAATGAAGTAAATATGCATCGAAACAAAGGAAATGCTGATCATAACGAGAAAATGAGCATTAAAATGAAGGAAATATTCATCGAAATGAAGGAAATGTTGATCATAATGAGAAAAGAAGCATCAAAATGAAGAAAATATGCATCGAAACAAAGAAAATGCTGATCGTAACGAGAAAATGAGCATTAAAATGAAGGAAATATTCATCGAAACGAAGGAAATATTGATCGTACTGAGAAAAGAAGCATCAAAATTTTGGTAATCTGCATCGAAACGAATGAAATATTGATCGTAATGAGAAAAGGAGCATCAAAATGAAGGAAATATGCATCGAAACAAAGGTAATATTTCTCATAAAGAGAAAATGAGAATCAAAATGATGGAAATATGCATCGAAACAAAGGAAATATTGATCGTAACGAGAAAACGAGCATAAAAAAGAAGGAAATATGCATCGAAACGAATGAAATGTTGATCGTTACAAGAAAAGGAGCATCAAAATGAAGAAAATATGCATCGAAAAGAAGGAAATGTTGATCGTAACGAGAAAATGAGCATTAAAATGATGGAAATATTCATCGAAACAAAGGAAATGTAGATCGTAATGAGAAAAGTTGAAGGAAATATGCATCGAAACAAAGGAAATATTGATCATAACTAGAAAACGAGCATCAAAAGAAGGAAATCTGCATCGAAACGAATGAAATGTTGATCGTAACAAGAAAAGGAGCATCAAAATGAAGTAAATATGCATCGAAACAAAGGAAATGCTGATCATAACTAGAAAATAAGCATCAAAATAAGGGAAATATGCATCGAAACAAAGGAAATATTGATCGTAAAGAGAAAATGAGCATCAAAATGAAGTAAATATGCATCGAAACGAAGGAAATGTTGATCGTAACGAGAAAAGGAGCATCAAAATGAAGAAAATACGCATCGAAACGAAGGAAATGTTCATCGTAACGAGAAAACGAGCATCAAAAAGAAGGAAATCTGAATCGAAACGAATTAAATGTTGATCGTGATGAGAAAAGAAGCATCAAAATGAAGTAAATATGCATCGAAACGAAGGAAATGTTGATCGTAAAGAGAAAATGAGCATTAAAACGAAGGAAATATTCATCGAAATGAAGGAAATGTTGATCGTAATGAGAAAAGAAGCATCAAAATGAAGGAAATATGCATCGAAACAAAGGAAATGCTGATCGTAACGAGAAAAAGTGCATCAAAATGAAGGAAATATACATCAAAACGAAGAAAATATTGATCGTAGCGAGAAAAAGAGCATTAAAATGAAGGAAATATTCATCGAAACGAAGGAAATGTTGATCGTACTGAGAAAAGGAACATCAAAATGATGGAAATCTGCATCGAAACGAATGAAATGTTGATCGTAATGAGAAAAGGAGCATCAAAATGAAGGAAATATGCATCGAAACGAATGTAAGATTACTCGTAATGAGAAAATGAGAATTAAAATGATGGAAATATGCATCGAAACAAAGGAAATGTTGATCGTAACAAGAAAAAGAGACTCAAAATGAAGTAAATATGCATCGAAACAAAGGAAATGCTGATCATAACGAGAAAATGAGCATCAAAATAAGGGAAATATGCATCAAAACGAAGGAAATGTTGATCGTAACGAGAAAATGAGCATCAAAATAAAGGAAATATGCATCGAAACGAAGGAAATGTTGATCGTAACGAGAAAAGGAGCATCAAAATGAAGGAAATATGCATCGAAACGAAGGAAATGTTGATCGTAACGAGAAAAAGAGCATCAAAATGAAGGAAATATTCATCAAAACGAAGGAAATATTGATCGTAATGAGAAAAGGAGCATCAAAATGAAGGAAATATGCATTGAAACGAAGGAAATGTTGATCGTAACGAGAAAATGAGCATTAAAATGAAGGAAATATTCATCGAAATGAAAGATATGTTGATCGTAATGAGAAAAGAAGCATCAAAATGAAGGAAATATGCGTCGAAACAAAGGAAATGCTGATCGTAACGAGAAAAAGTGCATCAAAATGAAGGAAATACACATCGAAATGAAGAAAATGTTGATCGTAACGAGAAAATGAGCATTAAAATGAAGGAAATATTCATCGAAATGAAGGAAATGTTGATCGTACTGAAAAAAGGAGCATCAAAATTATGGAAATCTGCATCGAAACAAATGAAATGTTGTTCGTAATGAGAAAAGGAGCATCAAAATGAAGGAAATATGCATCGAAACAAAGGTAATATTTCTCGTAACGAGAAAATGAGAATCAAAACGATGGAAATATGCATAGAAACAAAGGAAATATTGATCAACAAAGGAAATATTGATCGTAACGAGAAAACGAGCATAAAAAAGAAGGAAATCTGCATCGAAACGAATGAAATATTGATCGTTACAAGAAAAGGAGCATCAAAATGAAGGAAATATGCATCGAAAAGAAGAAAATGTTGATCGTAACGAGAAAATGAGCATTAAAATGATGGAAATATTCATCGAAACGAAGGAAATGTAGAATGTAATGAGAAAAGTTGAAGGAAATATGCATCGAAATAAATGAAATATTGATCATAACGAGAAAACGAACATCAAAAAGAAGGAAATCTGCATCGAAACGAATAAAATGTTGATCGTAACAAGAAAAGGAGCATCAAAATGAAGGAAATATGCATCGAAACGAAGGAAATATTGATCGTAACGAAAAACGAGCATCAAAAAGAAGGAAATCTGCATCGAAATGAATTAAATGTTGATTGTAATGAGAAAAGGATCATCAAAATGAAGGAAATATGCATCGAAACAAAGGAAATATTGACCATAACTAGAAAACGAGCATCAAAAAGAAGGAAATCTGCATCGAAATGAATGAAATGTTGATCGTAACAAGAAAAGGAGCATCAAAATGAAGTAAATATGTATCGAAACAAAGGAAATGCTGATCATAACGAGAAAATAAGCATCAAAATAAGGGAAATATGCATCGAAACAAAGGAAATATTGATCGTAACGAGAAAATGAGCATCAAAATGAAGGAAATATGCATCGAAACGAAGGAAATGTTGATCGTAACGAGAAAAAGAGCATCAAAAAGAAGGAAATCTGCATCGAAACGAATGAAATGTTGATCGTAATGAGAAAAGAAGCATCAAAATGAAGTAAATATGCATCGAAACGAAGGAAATATTGATCGCAACGAGAAAATGAGCATTAAAATGAAGGAAATATTCATCGAAATGAAGGAAATGTTGATCGTAATGAGAAAAGAAGCATCAAAATGAAGGAAATATGCATCGAAACAAAGGAAATATTTATCATAACGAGAAAACGAGCATCAATAAGAAGGAAATCTGCATCGAAACGAATGAAATGTTGATCGTAACAAGAAAAGGAGCATCAAAATGATGGAAATATGCATCGAAACGAATGAAATGTTGATCATAATGAGAAAAGGAGCATCAAAATAAAGGAAATATGCATCGAAACGAAGGTAATATTGCTCGTAACGAGAAAATGAGAATCAAAACGATGGAAATATGCATCGAAACAAAGGAAATATTGATCGTAACGAGAAAACGAGCATAAAAAAGAAGGAAATCTGCATCGAAACGGATCGTAACAAGAAAATAATCCTCAAAATGAAGGAAATATTCATCGAAACGAAGGAAATGTTGATCGTAACGAGAAAATGAGCATTAAAATGAAGGAAATATTCATCAAATGAAGGAAATGTTGATCGTAATGAGAAAAGGAGCATCAAAATAAAGGAAATATGCATCGAAACAAAGGAAATATTTATCATAACGAGAAAACGAGCATCAATAAGAAGGAAATCTGCATCGAAACGAATGAAATGTTGATCGTAACAAGAAAAGGAGCATCAAAATGAAAGAAATATGCACCGAAACGAAGAAAATATTGATCGTAACGAGAAAACGAGCATCAAAAAGAAGGAAATCTGCATCGAAACGAATGAAATGTTGATTGTAATGAGAAAAGGAGCATCAAAATGAAGGAAATATGCATCGAAACGAAGGAAATATTGATCATAACGAGAAAACGAGCATCAAAAAGATGGAAATCTGCATCGAAACGAATGAAATGTTGATCGTAACAAGAAAAGGAGCATCAAAATGAAGTAAATATGCATCGAAACAAAAAAATGCTGATCATAACAAGAAAATTAGCATCAAAATAAGGGAAATATGCATCAAAACGAATGAAATATAGATCGTAACGAGAAAATGAGCATCAAAATGAAGGAAATATGCATCGAAACGAAGGAAATGTTGATCGTAATGAGAAAAGGAGCATCAAAATGAAGGAAATATGCATTGAAACGAAGGAAATGTTGATCGTAACGAGAAAATGAGCATTAAAATGAAGGAAATATTCATCAAAATGAAGGAAATATTGATCGTAATGAGAAAAGGAGCATCAAAATAAAGGAAATATGCATCGAAACAAAGGAAATATTGATCATAACGAGAAAACGAGCATCAATAAGAAGGAAATCTGCATCGAAACGAAGGAAATGTTGATCGTAACAAGAAAAGGAGCATCAAAATGAAAGAAATATGCACCGAAACGAAGAAAATATTGATCGTAACGAGAAAACGAGCATCAAAAAGAAGGAAATCTGCATCGAAACGAATGAAATGTTGATTGTAATGAGAAAAGGAGCATTAAAATGAAGGAAATATGCATCGAAACAAAAGAAATATTGATCATAACGAGAAAACGAGCATCAAAAAGAAGGAAATCTGCATCGAAACGAATGAAATGTTGATCGTAACAAGAAAAGGAGCATCAAAATGAAGTAAATATGCATAGAAACAAAGAAAATGCTGATCATAACAAGAAAATTAGCATCAAAATAAGGGAAATATGCATCGAAACGAAGGAAATATTGATCGTAACGAGAAAATGAGCATCAAAATGAAGGAAATATGCATCGAAACGAAGGAAATGTTGATCGTAATGAGGAAAGGAGCATCAAAATGAAGGAAATATGCATCGAAACGAAGGAAATGTTGATCGTAACGACAAAATGAGCATTAAAATGAAGGAAAATTCATCGAAATGAAGGAAATATTGATCGTAATGAGAAAAGAAGCATCAAAATGAAGGAAATATGCATCGAAACAAAGGAAATATTGATCATAACGAGAAAAAGAGCATCAAAAAGAAGAAAATCTGCATCGAAACAAATGAAATGTTGATCGTAACAAGAAAAGGAGCATCAAAATGAAGTAAATATGCATCGAAACGAAGGAAATGTTGATCGTAACGAGAAAATGAGCATTAAAATGAAGGAAATATTCATCGAAATGAAGGAAATGTAGATCGTAATGAGAAAAGTTGAAGGAAATATGCATCGAAACAAAGGAAATATTGATCATAACGAGAAAACGAGCATCAAAAAGAAGGAAATCTGCATCGAAACGAATGAAATGTTGATCGTAACAAGAAAAGGAGCATCAAAAAGAAGGAAATATGCATCGAAACGAAAGAAATATTCATGATAACGAAAAACGAGTATCAAAAAGAAGGAAATCTGCATCGAAATGAAAGAAATGTTGATTGTAATGAGAAAAGGAGTATCAAAATGAAGGAAATATGCATCGAAACAAAGGAAATATTATTCATAACTAGAAAACGAGCATCAAAAAGAAGGAAATCTGCATCGAAACGAATGAAATGTTGATCGTAACAAGAAAAGGAGCGTCAAAATGAAGTAAATATGCATCGAAACAAAGGAAAAGCTGATCATAACGAGAAAATAAGCATCAAAATAAGGGAAATATGCATCGAAACAAAGGAAATATTGATCGTAAAGAGAAAATGAGCATCAAAATGAAGTAAATATGCATCGAAACGAAGGAAATGTTGATCGTAACAAGAAAAGGAGCATCAAAATGAAGAAAATACGCATCAAAACAAAGGAAATATTGATCGTAATGGGAAAACGAGCATCAAAAAGAAGGAAATCTACATCGAAACGAATGAAATGTTGATCGTAATGAGAAAAGAAGCATCAAAATGAAGTAAATATGCATCGAAACGAAGGAAATGTTGATCGTAACGAGAAAATGAACATTAAAATGAAGGAAATATTGATCGTAATGAGAAAAGAAGCATCAAAATGAAGTAAATATGAATCGAAACAAAGGAAATGCTGATCGTAACGAGAAAAAGTGCATCAAAATGAAGGAAATGTACATCTAAACGAAGAAAATATTGATCGTAGTGAGAAAAAGAGCGTTAAAATGAAGGAAATATTCATCGAAACGAAGGAAATGTTGATCGTACTGAGAAAAGGAGCATCAAAATGATGGAAATCTGCATCGAAACGAATGAAATGTTGATCGTAATGAGAAAAGGAGCATCAAAATGAAGAAAATATGAATCGAAACGAAGGTAATGTTGATCGTAAGGAGAAAATGAGCATTAAAATGAAGGAAATATTCATCAAAATGAAGGAAATATTGATCGTAACGAGGAAAGAAGCATCAAAATGAAGGAAATATGCATCGAAACAGAGGAAATGCTGATCGTAACGAGAAAAAGTGCATCAAAATGAAGGAAATATACATCAAAACGAAGAAAATATTGATCGTAGCGAGAAAAAGAGCATTAAAATGAAGGAAATATTCATCGAAACGAAGGAAATGTTGATCGTACTGAGAAAAGGAGCATCAAAATGATGGAAATCTGCATCGAAACGAATGAAATATTGATCGTAATGAGAAAAGGAGCATCAAAATGAAGGAAATATGTATCGAAACGAAGGTAATATTGCTCGTAACGAGAAAATGAGAATCAAAACGATGGAAATATGCATCGAAACAAAGGAAATGTTGATCGTAACAAGAAAAGGAGCCTCAAAATGAAGTAAATATGCATCGAAACAAAGGAAATGCTGATCATAACGAGAAAATGAGCATTAAAATGAAGGAAATATTCATCGAAATGAAGGAAATGTTGATCATAATGAGAAAAGAAGCATCAAAATGAAGAAAATATGCATCGAAACAAAGAAAATGCTGATCGTAACGAGAAAATGAGCATTAAAATGAAGGAAATATTCATCGAAACGAAGGAAATATTGATCGTACTGAGAAAAGAAGCATCAAAATTTTGGTAATCTGCATCGAAACGAATGAAATATTGATCGTAATGAGAAAAGGAGCATCAAAATGAAGGAAATATGCATCGAAACAAAGGTAATATTTCTCATAAAGAGAAAATGAGAATCAAAATGATGGAAATATGCATCGAAACAAAGGAAATATTGATCGTAACGAGAAAACGAGCATAAAAAAGAAGGAAATATGCATCGAAACGAATGAAATGTTGATCGTTACAAGAAAAGGAGCATCAAAATGAAGAAAATATGCATCGAAAAGAAGGAAATGTTGATCGTAACGAGAAAATGAGCATTAAAATGATGGAAATATTCATCGAAACAAAGGAAATGTAGATCGTAATGAGAAAAGTTGAAGGAAATATGCATCGAAACAAAGGAAATATTGATCATAACTAGAAAACGAGCATCAAAAGAAGGAAATCTGCATCGAAACGAATGAAATGTTGATCGTAACAAGAAAAGGAGCATCAAAATGAAGTAAATATGCATCGAAACAAAGGAAATGCTGATCATAACTAGAAAATAAGCATCAAAATAAGGGAAATATGCATCGAAACAAAGGAAATATTGATCGTAAAGAGAAAATGAGCATCAAAATGAAGTAAATATGCATCGAAACGAAGGAAATGTTGATCGTAACGAGAAAAGGAGCATCAAAATGAAGAAAATACGCATCGAAACGAAGGAAATGTTCATCGTAACGAGAAAACGAGCATCAAAAAGAAGGAAATCTGAATCGAAACGAATTAAATGTTGATCGTGATGAGAAAAGAAGCATCAAAATGAAGTAAATATGCATCGAAACGAAGGAAATGTTGATCGTAAAGAGAAAATGAGCATTAAAACGAAGGAAATATTCATCGAAATGAAGGAAATGTTGATCGTAATGAGAAAAGAAGCATCAAAATGAAGGAAATATGCATCGAAACAAAGGAAATGCTGATCGTAACGAGAAAAAGTGCATCAAAATGAAGGAAATATACATCAAAACGAAGAAAATATTGATCGTAGCGAGAAAAAGAGCATTAAAATGAAGGAAATATTCATCGAAACGAAGGAAATGTTGATCGTACTGAGAAAAGGAACATCAAAATGATGGAAATCTGCATCGAAACGAATGAAATGTTGATCGTAATGAGAAAAGGAGCATCAAAATGAAGGAAATATGCATCGAAACGAATGTAAGATTACTCGTAATGAGAAAATGAGAATTAAAATGATGGAAATATGCATCGAAACAAAGGAAATGTTGATCGTAACAAGAAAAAGAGACTCAAAATGAAGTAAATATGCATCGAAACAAAGGAAATGCTGATCATAACGAGAAAATGAGCATCAAAATAAGGGAAATATGCATCAAAACGAAGGAAATGTTGATCGTAACGAGAAAATGAGCATCAAAATAAAGGAAATATGCATCGAAACGAAGGAAATGTTGATCGTAACGAGAAAAGGAGCATCAAAATGAAGGAAATATGCATCGAAACGAAGGAAATGTTGATCGTAACGAGAAAAAGAGCATCAAAATGAAGGAAATATTCATCAAAACGAAGGAAATATTGATCGTAATGAGAAAAGGAGCATCAAAATGAAGGAAATATGCATTGAAACGAAGGAAATGTTGATCGTAACGAGAAAATGAGCATTAAAATGAAGGAAATATTCATCGAAATGAAAGATATGTTGATCGTAATGAGAAAAGAAGCATCAAAATGAAGGAAATATGCGTCGAAACAAAGGAAATGCTGATCGTAACGAGAAAAAGTGCATCAAAATGAAGGAAATACACATCGAAATGAAGAAAATGTTGATCGTAACGAGAAAATGAGCATTAAAATGAAGGAAATATTCATCGAAATGAAGGAAATGTTGATCGTACTGAAAAAAGGAGCATCAAAATTATGGAAATCTGCATCGAAACAAATGAAATGTTGTTCGTAATGAGAAAAGGAGCATCAAAATGAAGGAAATATGCATCGAAACAAAGGTAATATTTCTCGTAACGAGAAAATGAGAATCAAAACGATGGAAATATGCATAGAAACAAAGGAAATATTGATCAACAAAGGAAATATTGATCGTAACGAGAAAACGAGCATAAAAAAGAAGGAAATCTGCATCGAAACGAATGAAATATTGATCGTTACAAGAAAAGGAGCATCAAAATGAAGGAAATATGCATCGAAAAGAAGAAAATGTTGATCGTAACGAGAAAATGAGCATTAAAATGATGGAAATATTCATCGAAACGAAGGAAATGTAGAATGTAATGAGAAAAGTTGAAGGAAATATGCATCGAAATAAATGAAATATTGATCATAACGAGAAAACGAACATAAAAAAGAAGGAAATCTGCATCGAAACGAATAAAATGTTGATCGTAACAAGAAAAGGAGCATCAAAATGAAGGAAATATGCATCGAAACGAAGGAAATATTGATCGTAACGAAAAACGAGCATCAAAAAGAAGGAAATCTGCATCGAAATGAATTAAATGTTGATTGTAATGAGAAAAGGATCATCAAAATGAAGGAAATATGCATCGAAACAAAGGAAATATTGACCATAACTAGAAAACGAGCATCAAAAAGAAGGAAATCTGCATCGAAATGAATGAAATGTTGATCGTAACAAGAAAAGGAGCATCAAAATGAAGTAAATATGTATCGAAACAAAGGAAATGCTGATCATAACGAGAAAATAAGCATCAAAATAAGGGAAATATGCATCGAAACAAAGGAAATATTGATCGTAACGAGAAAATGAGCATCAAAATGAAGGAAATATGCATCGAAACGAAGGAAATGTTGATCGTAACGAGAAAAAGAGCATCAAAAAGAAGGAAATCTGCATCGAAACGAATGAAATGTTGATCGTAATGAGAAAAGAAGCATCAAAATGAAGCAAATATGCATCGAAACGAAGGAAATGTTGATCGTAACGAGAAAATGAGCATTAAAATGAAGGAAATATTCATCGAAATGAAGGAAATGTTGATCGTAATGAGAAAAGAAGCATCAAAATGAAGGAAATATGCATCGAAACAAAGGAAATGCTGATCGTAACGAGAAAAAGTGCATCAAAATGAAGGAAATATACATCGAAACGAAGAAAATGTTGATCGTAACGAGAAAATGAGCATTAAAATGAAGGAAATATTCATCGAAACGAAGGAAATGTTGATCGTACAGAGAAAAGGAGCATCAAAATGATGGAAATCTGCATTGAAACGAATGAAATTTTGATCGTAATGAGAAAAGGAGCATCAAAATGAAGGAAATATGCATCTAAAAGAAGGTAATATTGCTCGTAACGAGAAAATGAGAATCAAAACGATGGAAGTATGCATCGAAACAAAGGAAATATTGATCGTAACGAGAAAACGAGAATAAAAAAGAAGGAAATCTGCATCGAAACGAATGAAATGTTGATCGTTACAAGAAAAGGATCATCAAAATGAAGGAAATATGCATCGAAAAGAAGGAAATATTGATCGTAACGAGAAAATGAGCATTAAAATGATGGAAATATTCATCGAAACGAAGGAAATGTAG
Organism: Pogostemon cablin; assembly: GCA_023678885.1. NCBI lineage: Eukaryota > Viridiplantae > Streptophyta > Magnoliopsida > Lamiales > Lamiaceae > Pogostemon > Pogostemon cablin. The sequence continues at coordinate 49,990,967 of CM042955.1, forward strand.
ATCGTAATGAGAAAAGTTGAAGGAAATATGCATCGAAACAAAGGAAATATTGATCATAACGAGAAAACGAGCATCAAAAAGAAGGAAATCTGCATCGAAACAATGAAATATTGATCGTAACAGGAAAAGGAGCATCAAAATGATGGAAATATGCATCGAAACAAAGGAAATATTGATCGTAACGAGAAAACGAGCATAAAAAAGAAGGAAATATGCATCGAAACGAATGAAATGTTGATCGTTACAAGAAAAGGAGCATCAAAATGAAGGAAATTTGCATCGAAAAGAAGGAAATGTTGATCGTAACGAGAAAATGAGCATTAAAATGATGGAAATATTCATCGAAACAAAGGAAATGTAGATCGTAATGAGAAAAGTTGAAGGAAATATGCATCGAAACAAAGGAAATATTGATCATAACTAGAAAACGAGCATCAAAAGAAGGAAATCTGCATCGAAACGAATGAAATGTTGATCGTAACAAGAAAAGGAGCATCAAAATGAAGTAAATATGCATCGAAACAAAGGAAATGCTGATCATAACTAGAAAATAAGCATCAAAATAAGGGAAATATGCATCGAAACAAAGGAAATATTGATCGTAAAGAGAAAATGAGCATCAAAATGAAGTAAATATGCATCGAAACGAAGGAAATGTTGATCGTAACGAGAAAAGGAGCATCAAAATGAAGAAAATACGCATCGAAACGAAGGAAATGTTCATCGTAACGAGAAAACAAGCATCAAAAAGAAGGAAATCTGAATCGAAACGAATTAAATGTTGATCGTGATGAGAAAAGAAGCATCAAAATGAAGTAAATATGCATCGAAACGAAGGAAATGTTGATCGTAAAGAGAAAATGAGCATTAAAACGAAGGAAATATTCATCGAAATGAAGGAAATGTTGATCGTAATGAGAAAAGAAGCATCAAAATGAAGGAAATATGCATCGAAACAAAGGAAATGCTGATCGTAACGAGAAAAAGTGCATCAAAATGAAGGAAATATACATCAAAACGAAGAAAATATTGATCGTAGCGAGAAAAAGAGCATTAAAATGAAGGAAATATTCATCGAAACGAAGGAAATGTTGATCGTACTGAGAAAAGGAACATCAAAATGATGGAAATCTGCATCGAAACGAATGAAATGTTGATCGTAATGAGAAAAGGAGCATCAAAATGAAGGAAATATGCATCGAAACGAATGTAAGATTACTCGTAATGAGAAAATGAGAATTAAAATGATGGAAATATGCATCGAAACAAAGGAAATGTTGATCGTAACAAGAAAAAGAGACTCAAAATGAAGTAAATATGCATCGAAACAAAGGAAATGCTGATCATAACGAGAAAATGAGCATCAAAATAAGGGAAATATGCATCAAAACGAAGGAAATGTTGATCGTAACGAGAAAATGAGCATCAAAATAAAGGAAATATGCATCGAAACGAAGGAAATGTTGATCGTAACGAGAAAAGGAGCATCAAAATGAAGGAAATATGCATCGAAACGAAGGAAATGTTGATCGTAACGAGAAAAAGAGCATCAAAATGAAGGAAATATTCATCAAAACGAAGGAAATATTGATCGTAATGAGAAAAGGAGCATCAAAATGAAGGAAATATGCATTGAAACGAAGGAAATGTTGATCGTAACGAGAAAATGAGCATTAAAATGAAGGAAATATTCATCGAAATGAAAGATATGTTGATCGTAATGAGAAAAGAAGCATCAAAATGAAGGAAATATGCGTCGAAACAAAGGAAATGCTGATCGTAACGAGAAAAAGTGCATCAAAATGAAGGAAATACACATCGAAATGAAGAAAATGTTGATCGTAACGAGAAAATGAGCGTTAAAATGAAGGAAATATTCATCGAAATGAAGGAAATGTTGATCGTACTGAAAAAAGGAGCATCAAAATTATGGAAATCTGCATCGAAACAAATGAAATGTTGTTCGTAATGAGAAAAGGAGCATCAAAATGAAGGAAATATGCATCGAAACAAAGGTAATATTTCTCGTAACGAGAAAATGAGAATCAAAACGATGGAAATATGCATAGAAACAAAGGAAATATTGATCAACAAAGGAAATATTGATCGTAACGAGAAAACGAGCATAAAAAAGAAGGAAATCTGCATCGAAACGAATGAAATATTGATCGTTACAAGAAAAGGAGCATCAAAATGAAGGAAATATGCATCGAAAAGAAGAAAATGTTGATCGTAACGAGAAAATGAGCATTAAAATGATGGAAATATTCATCGAAACGAAGGAAATGTAGAATGTAATGAGAAAAGTTGAAGGAAATATGCATCGAAATAAATGAAATATTGATCATAACGAGAAAACGAACATCAAAAAGAAGGAAATCTGCATCGAAACGAATAAAATGTTGATCGTAACAAGAAAAGGAGCATCAAAATGAAGGAAATATGCATCGAAACGAAGGAAATATTGATCGTAACGAAAAACGAGCATCAAAAAGAAGGAAATCTGCATCGAAATGAATTAAATGTTGATTGTAATGAGAAAAGGATCATCAAAATGAAGGAAATATGCATCGAAACAAAGGAAATATTGACCATAACTAGAAAACGAGCATCAAAAAGAAGGAAATCTGCATCGAAATGAATGAAATGTTGATCGTAACAAGAAAAGGAGCATCAAAATGAAGTAAATATGTATCGAAACAAAGGAAATGCTGATCATAACGAGAAAATAAGCATCAAAATAAGGGAAATATGCATCGAAACAAAGGAAATATTGATCGTAACGAGAAAATGAGCATCAAAATGAAGGAAATATGCATCGAAACGAAGGAAATGTTGATCGTAACGAGAAAAAGAGCATCAAAAAGAAGGAAATCTGCATCGAAACGAATGAAATGTTGATCGTAATGAGAAAAGAAGCATCAAAATGAAGCAAATATGCATCGATACGAAGGAAATGTTGATCGTAACGAGAAAATGAGCATTAAAATGAAGGAAATATTCATCGAAATGAAGGAAATGTTGATCGTAATGAGAAAAGAAGCATCAAAATGAAGGAAATATGCATCGAAACAAAGGAAATGCTGATCGTAACGAGAAAAAGTGCATCAAAATGAAGGAAATATACATCGAAACGAAGAAAATGTTGATCGTAACGAGAAAATGAGCATTAAAATGAAGGAAATATTCATCGAAACGAAGGAAATGTTGATCGTACAGAGAAAAGGAGCATCAAAATGATGGAAATCTGCATTGAAACGAATGAAATTTTGATCGTAATGAGAAAAGGAGCATCAAAATGAAGGAAATATGCATCTAAAAGAAGGTAATATTGCTCGTAACGAGAAAATGAGAATCAAAACGATGGAAGTATGCATCGAAACAAAGGAAATATTGATCGTAACGAGAAAACGAGAATAAAAAAGAAGGAAATCTGCATCGAAACGAATGAAATGTTGATCGTTACAAGAAAAGGATCATCAAAATGAAGGAAATATGCATCGAAAAGAAGGAAATATTGATCGTAACGAGAAAATGAGCATTAAAATGATGGAAATATTCATCGAAACGAAGGAAATGTAGATCGTAATGAGAAAAGTTGAAGGAAATATGCATCGAAACAAAGGAAATATTGATCATAACGAGAAAACGAGCATCAAAAAGAAGGAAATCTGCATCGAAACAATGAAATATTGATCGTAACAAGAAAAGGAGCATCAAAATGAAGGAAATATGCATCGAAACGAAGGAAATATTGATCGTAACGAAAAACGAGCATCAAAGAGAAGGAAATCTGCATCGAAACGAATGAAATGTTGATTGTAATGAGAAAAGGAGCATTAAAATGAAGGAAATATGCATCGAAACAAAGGAAATATTGATCATAACTAGAAAACGAGCATCAAAAAGAAGGAAATATGCATCGAAACGAATGAAATGTTGATCGTAACAAGAAAAGGAGCATCAAAATGAAGTAAATATGCATCGAAACAAAGGAAATGCTGATCATAACGAGAAAATAAGCATCAAAATAAGGGAAATATGCATCGAAACAAAGGAAATATTGATCGTAACGAGAAAATGAGCATCAAAATGATGTAAATATGCATCGAAATGAAGGAAATGTTGATCGTAACGAGAAAAGGAGAATCAAAATGAAGGAAATAAGCATCGAAACGAAGGAAATGTTGATCGTAACGAGAAAACGAGCATCAAAAAGAAGGAATTCTGCATCGAAACGAATGAAATGTTTATCGTAATGAGAAAAGAAGCATCAAAATGAAGTAAATATGCATCGAAACGAAGGAAATGTTGATCGTAACGAGAAAATGAGCATTAAAATGAAGGAAATATTCATCGAAATGAAGGAAATGTTGATCATAATGAGAAAAGAAGCATCAAAATGAAGGAAATATGCATCGAAACAAAGGAAATGCTGATCGTAACGAGAAAAAGTGCATCAAAATGAAGGAAATATACATCGAAACGAAGAAAATGTTGATCGTAACGAGAAAATGAGCATTAAAATGAAGGAAATATTCATCGAAACGAAGGAAATGTTGATCGTACTGAGAAAAGGAGCATCAAAATGATGGAATCTGCATCGAAACGAATGAAATGTTGATCGTAATGAGAAAAGGAGCATCAAAATGAAAGAAATATGCATCGAAATAAATGAAATATTGATCAAAACGAGAAAACGAGCATCAAAAAGAGGGAAATATGCATCGAAACGAATGAAATGTTGATCGTAACAAGAAAAAGAGCATCAAAATGAAGGAAATTTGCATCGAAACGAAGGAAATATTGATCGTACCGAGAAAACGAGCATAAAAAAGAAGGAAATCTGCATCGAAACGAATGAAATGTTGATTGTAACAAGAAAAGGAGCATCAAAATGAAGTAAATATGCATTGAAACGAAGGAAATGCTGATCGTAACGAGAAAATGAGCATCAAAATAAGGGAAATATGCATCGAAACGAAGGAAATATTGATCGTAACGAGAAAATGAGCATCAAAATGGGGAAATATGCATCGAAACGAAGAAAATGTTGATCAGAACGAGAAATGGAGCATCAAAATGAAGGAAATATGCATCGAAATAAAGGAAATATTGATCATAACGAGAAAACGAGCATCAAAAAGAAGGAAATCTGCATCGAAACGAATGAAATGTTGATCGTAACAAGAAAAGGAGCATCAAAATGAAGTAAATATGCATCGAAACAAAGGAAATGCTGATTATAACGAGAAAATGAGCATCAAAATTATGGAAATATGCATCGAAACTAAGGAAATATTGATCGTAACGAGAAAATGAGCATCAAAATGAAGGAAATATGCATCGAAACAAAGGAAATGTTGATCGTAACGAGAAAAGGAGCATCAAAATGAAGGATATCGAAACGAAGGAAATGTTGATCGTAACGAGAAAAGGAGCATCAAAATGAAGGAAATATTCATCGAAACGAAGGAAATGTTGAGCGTAATGAGAAAAGGAGCATCAAAATGAATGAAATATGCATCAAACAAAGGAAATATTGATCATAACGAGAAAACGAGCATCAAAAAGAAGAAAATCTGCATCGAAACGAATGAAATGTTGATCGTAACAAGAAAAGGAGCATCAAAATGAAGGAAATATGCATCGAAACGAAGGAAATGGTGATCGTAACAAGAAAATATGCATCAAAATGAAGGAAATATTCATCGAAACGAAGGAAATGTTGATCGTAATGAGAAAAGGAGCATCAAAATGAAGGAAATATGCATCGAAACAAAGGAAATATTGATCATAGCGAGAAAACGAGCATCAAAAAGAAGGAAATCTGCATCGAAACGAATGAAATGTTGATCGTAACAAGAAAAGGAGCATCAAAATGAAGTAAATATGCATCGAAACAAAGGAAATGCTGATTATAACGAGAAAATGAGCATCAAAAAAAGGGAAATATGCATCGAAACTAAGAAAATATTGATCGTAACGAGAAAATGAGCATCAAAATGAAGGAAATATGCATCGAAATGAAGGAAATGTTGATCGTAACGAGAAAAGGAGCATCAAAATGAAGGAAATATGCATCGAAACGAAGGAAATGTTGATCGTAACGAGAAAATGAGCATTAAAATGAAGGAAATATTCATCGAAACGAAGGAAATGTTGATTGTAATAAGAAAAGGAGCATCAAAATGAATGAAATATGCATCAAACAAAGGAAATATTGATCATAACGAGAAAAACGAGCATCAAAAAGAAGGAAATCTGCATTGAAACGAATGAAATGTTGATCGTAACAAGAAAAGGAGCATCAAAATGAAGGAAATATGCATCGAAACGAATGAAATTTTGATCGTAACGAGAAAATATGCATCAAAATGAAGGAAATATTCATCGAAACGAAGGAAATATTGATGGTAATGAGAAAAGGAGCATCAAAATGAAGGAAATATGCATCGAAACAAAGGAAATATTGATCATAACGAGAAAACGAGCATCAAAAAGAAGAAAATCTGCATCGAAACGAATGAAATGTTGATCGTAACAAGAAAAGGAGCATCAAAATGAAGGAAATATGCATCGAAACGAAGGAAATGGTGATCGTAACAAGAAAATATGCATCAAAATGAAGGAAATATTCATCGAAACGAAGGAAATGTTGATCGTAATGAGAAAAGGAGCATCAAAATGAAGGAAATATGCATCGAAACAAAGGAAATATTGATCATAGCGAGAAAACGAGCATCAAAAAGAAGGAAATCTGCATCGAAACGAATGAAATGTTGATCGTAACAAGAAAAGGAGCATCAAAATGAAGTAAATATGCATCGAAACAAAGGAAATGCTGATTATAACGAGAAAATGAGCATCAAAAAAAGGGAAATATGCATCGAAACTAAGAAAATATTGATCGTAACGAGAAAATGAGCATCAAAATGAAGGAAATATGCATCGAAATGAAGGAAATGTTGATCGTAACGAGAAAAGGAGCATCAAAATGAAGGAAATATGCATCGAAACGAAGGAAATGTTGATCGTAACGAGAAAATGAGCATTAAAATGAAGGAAATATTCATCGAAACGAAGGAAATGTTGATTGTAATAAGAAAAGGAGCATCAAAATGAATGAAATATGCATCAAACAAAGGAAATATTGATCATAACGAGAAAAACGAGCATCAAAAAGAAGGAAATCTGCATTGAAACGAATGAAATGTTGATCGTAACAAGAAAAGGAGCATCAAAATGAAGGAAATATGCATCGAAACGAATGAAATTTTGATCGTAACGAGAAAATATGCATCAAAATGAAGGAAATATTCATCGAAACGAAGGAAATATTGATGGTAATGAGAAAAGGAGCATCAAAATGAAGGAAATATGCATCGAAACAAAGGAAATATTGATCATAACGAGAAAACGAGTATCAAAAAGAAGAAAATTTGCATCGAAACGAATGAAATGTTGATCGTAACAAGAAAAGGAGCATCAAAATGAAGGAAATATGCATCGAAACAAAGGAAATATTGATCGTAACGAGAAAATGAGCATTAAAATGAAGGAAATATTCATCGAAACGAAGGAAATGTTGATCGTAATGAGAAAAGGAGCATGAAAATGAAGGAAATATGCATCGAAACAAAGGAAATATTGATCATAACGTGAAAACGAGCATAAAAAATAAGGAAATCTGCATTGAAACGAATGAAATATTGATCGTAACAAGAAAAGGAGCATAAAAATGAAGTAAATATGCATCGAAACAAAGGAAATGCTGATCGTAATGAGAAAATGAGCATCGAAATAAGGGAAATATGCATCGAAATGAAGGAAATATTGATCATAACGAGAAAATAAGTATCAAATTGAAGGAAATATGCATCGAAACGAAGAAAATATTGATCAAAACGAGAAAAGGAACATCAAAATGAAGGAAATATGCATCGAAACAAAGGAAATGTTGATTGTAACGAGAAAAGGAGCATCAAAATGAACGAAATATTCATCGAACGAAGGAAATGTTGACCGTAATGAGAAAAGGAGCATCAAATTGAAGGAAATATGCATCGAAACAAAGGAAATATTTTTCATAACGAGAAAACGAGCATAAAAAAGAAGGAAATCTGCATCGAAATGAATGAAATGTTGATCGTAACAACAAAAGGAGCATCAAAATGAAGGAAATATGCATCGAAATGAAGGAAATATTGATCGTAACGAAAAATGAGCATTAAAATGAAGGAAATATTCATCGAAACGAAGGAAATGTTGATCGTAATGAGAAAAGGAGCATCAAAATGAAGGAAATATGCATCGAAACAAAGGAAATATTGATCATAACGAGAAAACGAGCCTAAAAAAGAAGGAAATCTGCATCGAAATGAAGGAAATATTGATCGTAACGAAAAATGAGCATCAAAAAGAAGGAAATCTGCATTGAAACGAATGAAATGTTGATCGTAACAAGAAAAGGAGCATCAAAATGAAGGAAATATGCATCGAAACGAATGAAATTTTGATCGTAACGAGAAAATATGCATCAAAATGAAGGAAATATTCATCGAAACGAAGGAAATATTGATGGTAATGAGAAAAGGAGCATCAAAATGAAGGAAATATGCATCGAAACAAAGGAAATATTGATCATAACGAGAAAACGAGCATCAAAAAGAAGAAAATTTGCATCGAAACGAATGAAATGTTGATCGTAACAAGAAAAGAAGCATCAAAATGAAGGAAATATGCATCGAAACAAAGGAAATATTGATCGTAACGAGAAAATGAGCATTAAAATGAAGGAAATATTCATCGAAACGAAGGAAATGTTGATCGTAATGAGAAAAGGAGCATCAAAATGAAGGAAATATGCATCGAAACAAAGGAAATATTGATCATAACGTGAAAACGAGCATAAAAAATAAGGAAATCTGCATTGATCGTAACAAGAAAAGGAGCATAAAAATGAAGTAAATATGCATCGAAACGAAGGAAATGCTGATCGTAATGAGAAAATGAGCATCAAAATAAGGGAAATATGCATCGAAATGAAGGAAATATTGATCATAACGAGAAAATAAGTATCAAATTGAAGGAAATATGCATCGAAACGAAGAAAATATTGATCAAAACGAGAAAAGGAACATCAAAATGAAGGAAATATGCATCGAAACAAAGGAAATGTTGATTGTAACGAGAAAAGGAGCATCAAAAAGAACGAAATATTCATCGAACGAAGGAAATGTTGACCGTAATGAGAAAAGGAGCATCAAATTGAAGGAAATATGCATCGAAACAAAGGAAATATTTTTCATAACGAGAAAACGAGCATAAAAAAGAAGGAAATCTGCATCGAAATGAATGAAATGTTGATCGTAACAACAAAAGGAGCATCAAAATGAAGGAAATATGCATCGAAATGAAGGAAATATTGATCGTAACGAAAAATGAGCATTAAAATGAAGGAAATATTCATCGAAACGAAGGAAATGTTGATCGTAATGAGAAAAGGAGCATCAAAATGAAGGAAATATGCATCGAAACAAAGGAAATATTGATCATAACGAGAAAACGAGCCTAAAAAATAAGGAAATCTGCATCGAAATGAATGTAATGTTGATCGTAACAAGAAAAGGACATCAAAATGAAGGAAATATGCATCGAAACAAAGAAAATATTGATCGTAACGAGAAAATGAGCATTAAAATGAAGGAAATATGCATCGAAACGAAGGTAATATTGATCGTAAAGAGAAAATGAGAATCAAAACGTAGGAAATATGCATCGAAAAAAAGGAAATATTGAACGAAATGAGAAATCGAGCATAAAAAATAAGGAAATCTGAATCGAAAATAATGAAATTTTGATCGTAAAAAGAAAAGGAGCATCAAAATGAAGTAAATATGCATCGAAACGAAGGAAATCCTGATCGTAATGAGAAAAAGTGCATCAAAATGAAGGAAATATACATCGAAATGAAGAAAATGTTGATCGTAACGAGAAAATGAGCATTAAAATGAAGGAAATATTCATCGAAATGAAGGAAATATTGATCGTACTGAGAAAAGGAGCATCAAAATGATGGAAATCTGCATCGAAACGAATGAAATGTTGATCGTAACAAGAAAAGGAGCATCAAAATGAAGGAAATATGCATCGAAACGAAGGAAATATTGATCATAACGAGAAAATGAGCATCAAAATAAAGGAAATATGCATCGAAACAAAGGAAATATTGATCATAACGAGAAAACGAGCATCAAAAAGAAGGAAATCTGCATCGAAACGAATGAAATGTTGATCGTAACAAGAAAAGGAGCATCAAAATGAAGGAAATATGCATCGAAACGAAGGAAATGCTGATCGTAATGAGAAAATAAGCATCAACATAAGGGAAATATGCATCGAAACGAAGGAAATATTGATCATAACGAGAAAATGAGCATCAAAATGAAGGAAATATTCATCGAAACAAAGGAAATGTTGATCGTAATGAGAAAATGAGCATCAAAATAAAGGAAATATGCATCGAAACAACGGAAATATTTATCGTAACGAGAAAACGAGCATAAAAAAGAAGGAAATCTGCATGAAACGAATGAAATGTTGATCGTAACAAGAGAAGGAGCATCAAAATGAAGGAAATATGCATTGAAAAGAAGGAAATGTTGATCGTAACGAGAAAATAAGCATCAAAATGGAGGAAATATTCATCGAAACGAAGGAAATGTTGATCGTAATGAGAAAAGGAGCATCAAAATGAAGGAAATATATATCGAAACAAAGGAAATATTGATCATAACGAGAAAACGAGCATCAAAAAGAAGGATATCTGCATCGAAACAAATGAAATGTTGATCGAAACAAGAAAAGGAGCATCAAAATGAAGGAAATATGCGTCGAAACGAAGGAAATGTTGATCGGAACAAGAAAATGAATATTAAAATGAAGAAAATATTCATCGAAACGAAGAAAATGTTGATCATAATGAGAAAAGGAGCATCAAAATGAAGAAAATATGCATCGAAACAAAGGAAATATTGATCATAACTAGAAAAAGAGCATCAAAAAGAAGAAAATCTGCATCGAAACGAATGAAATGTTGATCATAACAAGAAAAGGAGCAGCAAAATGAATTAAATATGCATCGAAACGAAGGAAATACTGATAGTAATGAGAAAAAGTGCATCAAAATGAAGGAAATATGCATCGAAACGAAGGAAATATTGATCGTAACGAGAAAATGAGCATCAAAATGAAGGAAATATGAATCGAAATGAAGGAAATGTTGATCGTAAAGAGAAATGGAGCATCAAAGTGAAGGAAATATGCATCGAAACGAAGGTAGTATTAATCGTAACGAGAAAATGATAATCAAAACTAAGGAAATATACATCGAAATGAAGGTAATGTTGATCGTAAAGAGAAAATGAGAATCATAACGAAGGAAATATGCATCGAAATGAAGGAAATATAGATCGTAACGAGAAAAAGAGCATAAAAAAGAAGGAAATCTGCATCGAAACGAATGAAATGTTGATCGTAATGAGAAAAGGAGCATCAAAATGAAGTAAATATGCATCGAAACGAAGAAAATGTTGATCGTAACGAGAAAATGAGCATTAAAATGAAGGAAATATTCATCGAAACGAAGGAAATATTGATCGTAATGAGAAAAGGAGCATCAAAATGAAGGAAATATGCATCTAAACAAAGAAAATGCTGATCGTAACGAGAAAAAGTGCATCAAAATGAAGAAAATATACATCGAAATGAAGAAAATATTGATCGTAACGAGAAATGAGCATTAAAATGAAGGAAATATTTGTTGGCGCTCGATCGTTTGGCTAACGTAACCCGTTAGGATACATACGTTTCTATCACAGCGGAAGCAATAAATCATAGAAATGATTACCGTTCACAAGGTATGTTGATGAAGATTGATTCTCGCAGGCAGTCTGCGCAGTCCCACGAGAATGGCCATAACTTCCTCGTCTGATATCGGAATTGAGTGATCTTTGCGTTCAGACGATCCTCTCTTCGACGGTGATCATCAAATTCTGAGTACTGTAAGAATTTATACAAATTTCGCAAGGTCACGGACAGTAGTAGCAAATTACCTTCTGATCTTCTGCTGTATGTCCCAAGTCCGATCTCGACGTCGTGTGGGTGACGATCTACGAGACCTACTCAATCTGCTTTCAACCCTCATCACACGTGAATAATGAATTAGATTAGATTAGATTAGGGTTCCAGATAAGTTGAGGTGACTTATATACATGGGCTACAACAGGGACCAGGAGGAGAAATTGGGTTGAGCCTCCATTGGGCTTAAGTATCCAAGCTTAGCCCAAAGCTTATACTTAAGTCCAATAATAATAATATATTCCACTAAAATTTTATTATTGCAATACCGTACCAATCCCAAAATTACGTTTTGGGCTCCTTCTTATTATGAGCCCGTTAGTCTCCCCATGTTTAAGATATACAATGTCCATTAATTAATTTAAGTTACTGACAACTCAATTAATTAATATCTCATCCAAGAGTAGTACCACTCAACCTCATTATCATGCCGGAATAAATTCCACCTGCAGGATTTACATGATAATCCTTATGAACTCCTCAAGGGGACATCATCAACCTATGACGGACACGGATTCCTTCTACAATCAACAGCACACCATAGAGACAGCACTACTTCCTAACTCATCGAGTTTGTTGATTTAATTACATGTAAATCTCACCCATTGATGAATCAAAGAAATACATACTGCCCTACGTGTCGAGGTTATTGTATACGGATTAAGAGCACGAACTTCCATAATAACTGAGATCAAGTTCTCCTATAAGTCAGTATAAGTCGAACGATCTCAAGCGGTCCTGCTCAATACACACAAGTGCACTAATGTGATTCTATAGCCAAGACAAGCTAATACCAAACCACACTACAACCATCCCGATAGAGAGTCCCCGTCTATCTCGGTTGTGAGCATCTATTTATGCTTTATAAGGAAACCGATAATATGATCTTCCGCGTGTTGTCGCACAACATATTATCTATAGTATAATGTAAGTGGACTATTGCATCAAACATATAAATAAATTATAAGATGCAATCATTTGATCATATGATTCTTATTTCAAATTAATTGTTATAACATTATTCATACAAAAAGCTAGACTTTTAGTATACAATCCAACAATCTCCCACTTATACTAAAAGACTATGTTGTCATGTCTTCTGCCATACATCTGATTTCCACTACCACTACACGACCATTAAAAGCTCTGGCCTTAAGGTCCTTGTAAATAGATTTACTAGGTTATCATCCGATGTAATCTAGGTGACAACAACCTTCCCCTCATCATACGATTTCTTGTAACAGGTGGTACTCGCGCTCCATGTGTTTAATTTCCTTATGGACTTGTGATTCCTTCAAGTTTGCAACTGCACCTAATATCATCAATATAAATTGTGATAACCTTGGGCAAACTTAGAATCACACCAAAGTCCATGATGAAGTTTCTAGAGTCATACAGATACTTTGGCTGCCTCATGGCTCCAATTTATCATCTTACCATGATGGAATCCGGAGTCTGAAATATATTTCTATATAACACTCCTCCACATTATGACTCTACTTCCTAAAATTAAATGCATAACCTTTGAGTGGATTTACTGCCGTCCCTATCTGATTTGAAAAATCTGAATCTATGTAACCCATAAGAATCAGTGAATCTGTTCGGTAAGCCCACATATAGTTCTAGTCCTTTTCAGGTAAATAAGTATATGTCTTACCACAGTTCAACATTCTTATTTTGGGTTACCTTGATACCACTGTTCATGCCATCGGCAAAATAAATATCCAATCTCGTGCATAGCATTCCTTAGATTAAGCTTCCTCATTTGCCGAAGCATAAGGAACCGCTTTCATCTTCTTTATCTACTTTTGTGTCACAAGACACATTCACTTAGATAAATTCACATGCTAAACGAGTAAGGATCGTATCATTATATGAAACTTGAGATAAACATAACATCCTTTCTTGTGATCCGTATTACCGTGATCAAAAGGATATTTTTGCTCTTCTTAAGTCCTTCATCTCATACCGCTTTATCAACCATACCCATACGCCCGACAATACTCTTTCATTGTCTCCAATGAGCAAGATACTATCTACGTATAGTACAAGAAATACCACCACGTTTCCATCATTCTTTTCAATACACAAGACCCATCCGATCATTGATTAGATCCATGTCACTGGATTACCTCATCAAAACGGATGTTTCATGATCTTGAAGCTTGCTTTAATCCATGAATGGACACTTTTAAGCTTACTATCACAATGCTCTTAGCTCTTTACAATGAATCACTCTGGTTGCTTCACATAGATGTTTCCCTTAAGACTTCTAATCAGGAAAGTTGTCTCGACATCTATTTGCTATCCCTCATATTTCATATGAGTAGTAACAAATAAAAGAGTCCGAATCAACTTAGGCATAACTACCGGCGAACAGGTTTTCTCATAATCAAACCCTTTCTTTCTGAGTATACCTTTTCGCAACAAGCTTGCTTCCAAGGTTTTCACCTTATTCTATGATCCTCTTTTATTCTTGCATGCCCGCTTCCAATGACTTTTACGCCATTTAGCAGTTCAACAAGCATCCAGACCTAATTTAAAATCCATCGATTCTATTTTAATATTCATTGCACTTACTAAGATCCCACATTTTAATTTTGTAGTGCAATGTCGTATCCCTGGGATAATACCATGTTTATTAGGGATCAAGTCTTACGACTTTCCCAAAACATGTATCTCACGGGTTGTCGAATAACCCTCCCACTGCGACAAGGCACTACATGTAATTGTGTATCAGACGTGACACGCGTTGCAGTTTACCTTGTGGTATATCCTCTTGTACACTTGGTACTTATACTTTGTGTTTTCTTCTCACTACCTTTAGAACAACTCATACATGGGTTTGTGATTTATTACATAGTCCCTTTTCAAAAATCTAGTGTTTGTATTAACAATCACCCTTCGATCTTTTAGACTAAATAAATCACCTTCATTTTTATAGCATATCCCACAAACAGACAAACATTCAAATGAATTACTGTTTCTAGGGCTTATCCATAAAATGAATTAAGTAATTCCAAATAATTCATCATCTATCTAATCATTACCATAAGAGTCTTATTCCTTCTATCCACCACACCATTCAGCTGGAGCATGCCCGGTGTAGACCACTTGAGATTTAATCTCAACCTCTGATTAATAGCTCCTAATTATCCTAAGGGGTACTCGTAATGACGATTAAATCATCATTACTTGATATATTTTCCATGATGCTTTACTGTACCAACCTTGTAATTCTTGAATAAATCAAAGAACTTAGGCATGCAGTGCATCAAATAAATATATCGGTATCTAGAATAATCTTCGATTATTCATTACCACCTCTAGCCTGGATAATATTAGGTCCGCTTGAATCAGAATGAACCAATTCCAACATATATATCTTTGGCTCTACACCCCTTACCTTGAAAAGGTAATTAATCATTTTTACTTCTAAGTAAGACTCGCAAGTCCGATAATTTTTACTTCAGATAAACCTTACGGTCCATCTGCTATCAACTTTTGAGTCCTACTCAAGTAAAATGATCTAGTCTTAGACGCCAAATTCATGTTTAGTTCATCTCCGAAGGTTCCTTTCTCTTACTAAGATCAGAAGATGCATTATTAATTACTATTTGTTGCATCTGTAGAATATACATGATTTAAGAGTATACAAATTGTTCACCAACGTACCATAACAAATTACAACTCTATCCTTCATTATAATGACCATGTCATTTAAATGAAATGGAGTATCCATCTATTAATGCATAGAAACCAAATCAAATTCTTTCTATGAAAATGTACGTAAAGACAATTTCACAAAATCAAACGTTTATTCATATCGTAAGATAAATAAACAACTCCCTCTGCAACAGCCACTACTCTCGTAGTATTACCCATGTCATAACAATCTTATCCTCACTTAGTAATGAACATTCAGTGATTCCAGTATCTACACACTTCGTGTCAGTAGATGCCATCACTAATCATGTTTAAACAACTAGCAAGTAAGATTCTATCCTTGTTCACTCCTTTTATGAAATTGGATTTCCCTTACCACATGTTTTGTCAGAAGTTTCCCACCATATACAACCTCTTGTAATTCATGAGAAACTTACTCAAAACATCTAGGCAATTATGAAGAATAAAATTGACTTAGATTTCCCCTTCAACTTCTATTCCATGTATTTCCAATTCATTCATCAAATTCAATCATGACCTACCGCCTTTTAAATTACTCAAGTATCCGAAGAGTTACATGAGACCATCATATTTTATGAACCTCTCATCTCTTCACTAGAGACTTTAATAGGCATCATGAGACGTCCTTTGTGAGAACACACATGTATTTTCTTAAGCAGTAAAATTCAAAACCAAGATTCTTTTCTAATCATCTAATTTGGACAAGTAAATATAATTTCTTTTAGTTAATAATAAGTGAGATAAAACTATTTGAAAATCAGAGAATCACAAATAAATATATCGATCAAATCTTCGAATTTTATCCTTTTATATTGATTCCCTCAAAACAATATAAAAATAAAATTCACCGACATCTCAAGCACCGTGAGTCTGCAAGCCACGATAGTGTGGAAGTTTACAAACCCGAACATTTACAAGAGAAGGTTTTACCCATTAATTTCATTTGTCAACCTAACTTTATGACAAAATAATTAATAGTCGGTTCCTCTTTAGCCATGCAAATAAAAGCAGTGACTCCGATGGGGAGGATACTTATTATTTACACCTGAGTATACACCATTATTTGATCCCAAGTCCGCGGCCCAAACTTATGTGCCTTACAGATGGAGAAGTACACACGCGCTCGGATAACTTCCTACAGTCATCAATTATAAGTCTGTACAGTGATCCGCACATGAACTCATCCGATAGGGAGGAAGGTCTATGCCAACGCGCAAGTTCATATGCATCACATTACAAACATAATTATTTAAAGAAGACTGTCCCAGCAATCCATGAATAAACTCATCCGATGGGGAGGAAGGCTCTAATGCCGACGCGCAAGTTTATTCACATTGCTAACAAACCAATAATGGAGGCCGCGGGAATTTTAAATGAAGGAATATTGATAATGACTAGAAAATGAGTATCAAAATGAAGGAAATATGAATCAAAACGAAAGAAATGTTGATCGTAACGAGAAATGGAGCATCAAAATAAAGGAAATATGCATCGAAACAAAGGTAGTATTGATCGTAACGAGAAAATGAGAATCAAAACGAAGGAAATATGCATCGAAACGAAGGTAATGTTGATCGTAAAGAGAAAATGAGAATCAAAACGAAGGAAATATGCATCGATATGAAGGAAATATTGATCGTAATGAGAAAACGAGCATCAAAATGAAGGAAATCTGCATCGAAACGAATGAAATGTTGATCGTAATGAGAAAAGGAGCATCAAAATGTAGAAAATATACATCAAAACGAAGAAAATATTGATCGTAATGAGAAAATGAGCATTAAAATGAAGGAAATATTCATCTAAACGAAGGAAATGTTGATCGTAATGAGAAAAGGAGAATCAAAATGAAGGAAATATGCATCGAAACAAAAGAAATGCTGATCGTAATGAGAAAAAGTGCATCAAAATGAAGGGAATATACAACGAAACGAAGAAAATGTTGATCGTAACGAGAAAATGAGCATAAAAATGAAGGAAATATTCATCGAAACGAAAGGAAATGTTGATCGTACTGAGAAAAGGAGCATCAAAATGATGGAAATCTGCATCGAAACGAATGAAATGTTGATCGTAAAGAGAACAGGAGCATCAAAATGAAGGAAATATGCATCGAAACAAAGGTAATACTGCTCGTAACGAGAAAATGAGAATCAAAACGATGGAAATATGCATCGAAATAAAGAAAATATTGATCGTAATGAGAAAACGAGCATAAAAAAGAAGGAAATCTGCATCGAAACGAATGAAATATTGATCGTAACAAGAAAAGGAGCATCAAAATGAAGGAAATATGCATCGGAACGAAGGAAATGTTGATCGTAACGAGAAAATGAGCATTAAAATGATGGAAATATTCATCGAAACGAAAGAAAGCATCAAAATGAAAGAAATATGCATCGAAACAAAGGAAATATTGATCATAACGAGAAAACGAGCATCAAAAAGAAGGAAATCTGCATCGAAACGAATAAAATATTGATCGTAACAAGAAAAAGAGCATAAAAATGAAGGAAATATGCATCGAAACGAATGAAATATTGATCGTAACTAGAAAATGAGCATTAAAATGAAGGAAATATTCATTGAAACGAAGGAAATGTTGATCGTAATGAGAAAAGGAGCATCAAAATGAAGGAAATATGCATCGAAACAAAGGAAATATTGATCATAACGAGAAAACAAGCATCAAAAAGAAGGAAATCTGCATCGAAACGAATGAAATGTTGATCGTAACAAGAAAAGGAGCATCAAAATGAAGTAAATATGCATCGAAACGAAGAAAATGCTGATCGTAATGAGAAAAAGTGCATCAAAATGAAGGAAATATGCATCGAAACGAAGGAAATATTGATCATAACGAGAAAATGAGTATCAAAATGAAGGAAATATGAATCGAAACGAAGGAAATATTGAGCATCAAAATGAAGGAAATATGCATCGAAACGAAGGTAGTATTGATCATAACGAGAAAATGAGAATCAAAACGAAGGAAATATGCATCGAAACGAAGGTAATGTTGATCGTAAAGAGAAAATGAGAATCAAAACGAAGGAAATACGCATCGATATGAAGGAAATGTTGATCGTAATGAGAAAAGGAGCATCAAAATGAAGAAAATATGCATCAAAACGAAGAAAATGTTGAACGTAACGAGAAAATGAGCATTAAAATGAAGGAAATATTCATCGAAACGAAGGAAATATTGATCGTAATGAGAAAAGGAGTATCAAAATGACGGAAATATGCATCGAAACAAAGGAAATGCTGATCGTAATGAGAAAAGTGCATCAAAATGAAGGAAATATACATCGAAACGAAGAAAATATTGATCGTAACGAGAAAACGAGAATTAAAATGAAGGAAATATTCATCAAAACGAAGGAAATGTTGATCATACTGAGAAAAGGAGCATCAAAATGATGGAAATCTGCATCGAAACGAATGAAATGTTGATCGTAACGAGAATAGGAGCATCAAAATGAAGGAAATATACATCGAAACAAAGGTAATATTGCTCGTAACGAGAAAATGAGAATCAAAACAATGGAAATATGCATCGAAACAAAGGAAGTATTGATCGTAACGAGAAAACGAACATAAAAAAGAAGGAAATCTGCATCGAAACGAATGAAATATTGATCGTAAAAAGAAAAGGAGCATCATAATGAATGAAATATGCATCGAAACGAATGAAATATTGATCGTAACAAGAAAAGGAGCATCAAAATAAAGTAAATATGCATCGAAACGAAGGAAATGCTGATCGTAACGAGAAAATGAGCATCAAAATAAGGGAAATATGCATCGAAACGAAGGAAATATTGATCGTAATGAGAAAATGAGCATCAAAATGAAGGAAATATGCATCGAAACGAAGGAAATGTTGACCGTAACGAGAAATGGAGCATCAAAATGAAGGAAATATGCATCGTAACAAAGGAATGTTGATCGTAACGAGAAAAGGAGCATCAAAATGAAGGAAATATTCATCGAAACGAAGGAAATGTTGATCGTAATGAGAAAATGAGCATCAAAATGAAGGAAATATGCATCGAAACAAAGGAAATATTGATCATAACGAGAAAACGAGCATCAAAAAGAAGGAAATCTGCATCGAAACGAATGAAATATTGATCGTAACTAGAAAAGGAGCATCAAAATGAAGTAAATATGCATCGAAACGAAGGAAATGCTGATCGTAATGAGAAAAAGTGCATCAAAATGAAGGAAATATGCATAGAAACGAATAAAATATTGATCATAACGAGAAAATGAGTATCAAAATGAAGGAAATATGAATCAAAACGAAGGAAATGTTAATCGTAACGAGAAATGAAGCATCAAAATGATGGAAATATGCATCGAAATGAAGGTAGTATTGATCGTAACGAGAAAATGAGAATCAAAACGAAGAAAATATGCATCGAAACGAAGTATTGATCGTAACGAGAAAATGAGAATCAAAACGAAGGAAATATGCATCGATATGAAGGAAATATTAATCGTAACGAGAAAACGAGCATCAAAATGAAGGAAATCTGCATCGAAACGAATGAAATGTTGATCGTAATGAGAAAAGGAGCATCAAAATGAAGAAAATATGCATCAAAACGAAGAAAATGTTGATCGTAATGAGAAAATGAGCATTAAAATAAAGGAAATATTCATCTAAACGAAGGAAATGTTGATCGTAATGAGAAAAGGAGCATCAAAATGAAGGAAATATACATCGAAACAAAGGTAATATTGCTCGTAACGAGAAAATGAGAATCAAAACAATGGAAATATGCATCGAAACAAAGGAAGTATTGATCGTAACGAGAAAACGAGCATAAAAAAGAAGGAAATCTGCATCGAAACGAATGAAATATTGATCGTAAAAAGAAAAGGAGCATCACAATCAAGGAAATATGCATCGAAACGAATGAAATATTGATCGTAACAAGAAAAGGAGCATCAAAATAAAGTAAATATGCATCGAAACGAAGGAAATGCTGATCGTAACGAGAAAATGAGCATCAAAATAAGGGAAATATGCATCGAAACGAAGGAAATATCGATCGTAATGAGAAAATGAGCATCAAAATGAAGGAAATATGCATCGAAACGAAGGAAATGTTGACCGTAACGAGAAATGGAGCATCAAAATGAAGGAAATATGCATCGTAACAAAGGAATGTTGATCGTAACGAGAAAAGGAGCATCAAAATGAAGGAAATATTCATCGAAACGAAGGAAATGTTGATCGTAATGAGAAAATCAGCATCAAAATGAAGGAAATATGCATCGAAACAAAGGAAATATTGATCATAACGAGAAAACGAGCATCAAAAAGAAGGAAATCTGCATCGAAACGAATGAAATATTGATCGTAACTAGAAAAGGAGCATCAAAATGAAGTAAATATGCATCGAAACGAAGGAAATGCTGATCGTAATGAGAAAAAGTGCATCAAAATGAAGGAAATATGCATAGAAACGAATAAAATATTGATCATAACGAGAAAATGAGTATCAAAATGAAGGAAATATGAATCAAAACGAAGGAAATGTTAATCGTAACGAGAAATGAAGCATCAAAATGATGGAAATATGCATCGAAATGAAGGTAGTATTGATCGTAACGAGAAAATGAGAATCAAAACGAAGAAAATATGCATCGAAACGAAGTATTGATCGTAACGAGAAAATGAGAATCAAAACGAAGGAAATATGCATCGATATGAAGGAAATATTAATCGTAACGAGAAAACGAGCATCAAAATGAAGGAAATCTGCATCGAAACGAATGAAATGTTGATCGTAATGAGAAAAGGAGCATCAAAATGAAGAAAATATGCATCAAAACGAAGAAAATGTTGATCGTAATGAGAAAATGAGCATTAAAATGAAGGAAATATTCATCTAAACGAAGGAAATGTTGATCGTAATGAGAAAAGGAGCATCAAAATGAAGGAAATATGCATCGAAACAAAGGAAATGCTGATCGTAATGAGAAAAAGTGCATCAAAATGAAGGAAATATACATCGAAACGAAGAAAATATTGATCGTAACGAGAAAATGAGCATTAAAATGAAGGAAATATTCATCGAAACGAAGGAAATGTTGATCGTACTGAGAAAAGGAGCATCAAAATGATGGAAATCTGCATCGAAACGAATGAAATGTTGATCGTAACGAGAACAGGAGCATCAAAATGAAAGAAATATGCATCGAAACAAAGGTAATATTGATCGTAACGAGAAAATGAGAATCAAAACGATGGAAATATGCATCGAAACAAAGGAAATATTGATCGTAACGAGAAAACGAGCATAAAAATGAAGGAAATCTGCATCTAAACGATGAAATGTTGATCGTAACAAGAAAAGGAGCATCAAAATAAAGGAAATATGCATCGAAACAAAGGAAATATTGATCGTAACGAGAAAATGAGCATCAAAATGAAGGAAATATTCATCGAAACGAAGGAAAAATTGATCGTAATGAGAAAAGGAGCATCAAAATGAAGGAAATATGCATCAAAACAAAGGAAATATTGATCATAACGAGAAAACGAGCATCAAAATGAAGGAAATATGCATCGAAACAAAGGAAATGTTGATCATAACGAGAAAAGGAGCATCAAAATGAAGGAAATATGCATCGAAATGACGAAAATGTTGATCGTAACGAGAAAATGAGCATCAAAATGAAGGAAATATGCATCGAAACGAAGTTAATATTGATCGTAACGAGAAAATGAGAATCAAAACGAAAGAAATATGCATCGAAATAAAGGAAATATTGATCGTAACGAGAGCATCAAAAAGAAGGAAATCTGCATCGAAACGAATGAAATGTTGATCGTAACAAGAAAAGGAGCATCAAAATGAAGTAAATATGTATCGAAACAAAGGAAATGCTGATCGTATCGAGAAAATGAACATCAAAATGAAGGAAATATGCATCGAAACGAAGGAAATATTGATTGTAACAAAAAAATAAGCATAAAAATGAATAAAATATGCATCGAAACGAAGGAAATATTGATCGTAACTAGAAAATGAGCATTAAAATGAAGGAATGATGCATCGAAATGAAGGTAATGTTGATCATAAAGAGAAAATGAGAATCAAAACGAAGATAATATGCATCGAAACGAAGGAAATATTAATCGTAACGAGAAAAGGAGTATCGAAATGAATTAAATGTTGATCATAACAAGAAAAGGAGCATCAAAATGAAGGAAATATGCATCAAAACGAAGGAAATGTAGATCGTAACGAGAAAATGAACATCAAAATGAAGGAAATATTCATCGAAACGAAGGAAATATTGATCGTAACGAGAAAATGAGCATCAAAATGAAGGAAATATGGATCAAAACAAAGGAAATATTGATTATAACGAGAAAACGAGCATCAAAAAGAAGGAAATATGCATCGAAATAAAGGAAACTTTGATCATAATGAGAAAACGAGCATAAAAGGAGGAAATCTGCATCGAAACGAATGAAATGTTGATCTTACAAGAAATAGATCATCAAAATGAAGGAAATATGCATCAAAACGAAGGAAATATTGATCGTAACGAGAAAATGATCATTAAAATTAAGGAAATATTCATAGAAACGAAGGAAATATTGATTGTAATGATAAAATAAATATCAAAATGAAGGAAATATGCATAGAAACAAAGTTAACATTGATGATAACGAGAAAACGAGCATCAAAATGATGCAAATATGCATCAAAACAAAGGAAACATTGATCATAACGAGAAAACGATCATCAAAAAGAAGGAAATCTGCATCGAAATGAATGAAATGTTGATCGTACATGAAAAGGAGCATCAAAATGAAGGAAATATGCATCGAAATGAAAGAAATGTTAATCGTAACGAGAAAATAAGCATTAAAATTAAGGAAATATTCATCGAAACGAAGAAAATATTGATCGTAATGAGAAAAGGAGCATAAAAATGAAGGAAATATGCATCGAAACAAAGGAAATAATGATAATAAGGAGAAAACGAGCATAAAAAAAAGAAAATCTGCATCGAAACGAATTAAATGTTGACCGTAAAAAGAAAAGAAGCATCAAAATGAAGTAAATATACATCGAAAAAAAGGAAATGTTGATCGTAACGAAAAAAAATGCATCAAAATGAAGGAAATATGCTTCGAAACAAAGGAATTGTTGATCGTAACGAGAAAATGAGCATCAAAATCAAAATAATGGAAATATGCATCGAAACGAATGAAATGTTGATCGTAACGAGAAAAGGAACATCAAAATGAAGGAAATATGCATCAAAACAAAGGTAATATTGATCGTAACGAGAAAATGAGAATTAAAACGAAGGAAATACGCATCGAAATGTAGGTAATGTTGATTGTAATGAGAAAATGAGCATCAAAATGAAGGAAATATGCATCGAAACAAAGGAAATGCTGATCGTAATGAGAAAAGGAGCATCAAAATGAATGAAATATGCATCGAAACAAAGAAATATTGATCATAACGAGAAAACGAGCATCAAAAAGAAGGAAATCTGCATCGAAACGAATGAAATGTTGATAGTAATACGGGAAAATAAGCATTAAAATGAAGGAAATATTCATCAAAACGAAGAAAATGTCGATCTTAATGAGAAAAGGAGCATCAAAATGAAGAGAATATGCATCGAAACAAAGGAAATATTGATCGTAACGAGAAAATGAGCATCAAAATGAAGGAAATATGCATCGAAATGAAGGAAATATTGAACGTAACGAGAAAATGAGCATCAAAATGAAGGAAATATGCGTCGAAGCGAAGGAAATGTTGATCGTAACGAGAAAAGGAGCATCAAAATGATGGAAATATGCATCAAAATGAAGGAAATGTTGATCGTAACGAGAAAAGGAACATCAAAATGAAGGAAATATGCATCGAAACGAAGTTAATATTGATCGTAACGAGAAAATAAGAATCAAAACGAAGGAAATATGCATCGAAACAAAGGAAATATTGATCGTATTGAGAAAACGAGCATCAAAAAGAAGGAAATCTGCATTGAAACGAATGAAATGTTGATCGTAACAAGAAAAGGAGCATCAAAATAAAGTAAATATGCATCGAAACGAAGGAAATTCTGATCGTAATGAGAAAATGAGCACTAAAATGAAGGAAATATGTATCAAAACGAAGGAAATATTGATCGTAACAAGAAAATAAGCATCAAAATGAAGTAATGTGCATCGAAACGAAGGAAATTTTGATCGTAACGAGAAAATGAGCATTAAAATGAAGGAATGATGCATCGAAATGAAGGTAATGTTTATCATAAAGAGAAAATGAGAATCAAAACGAAGGAAAAAATATGCATCGAAACGAAGGAAATATTAATCGTAACGACAAAAGGAGAATCGAAATGAATGAAATGTTGATCGTAACAAGAAAATGAGCATCAAAATGAATGAAATATGCATCGAAACGAAGGAAATATTGATCGTAACGAGAAAATGAGCATTAAAATAAAGGAAATATGCATCGAAATAAAGAAAATATTGATCATAACGAGAAAACGAGCATCAAAAAGAAGGAAATATGCATCGAAACAAAGGAAACATTGATCATAACGAGAAAATGAGCATAAAAAAGAAGGAAATCTGCATCGAAACGAATGAAAAGTTGGTCGTACAAGAAAAGGAGCATCAAAATGTAGGAAATATGCATTGAAACGAAGGAAATATTGATCGTAACGAGAAAATGAGCATTAAAATTAAGGAAATATTCATCGAAACGAAGGAAATATTGATCGCAATGAGAAAATGAGCATCAAAATGAAGGAAATATGCATCGAAACAAAGGAAACATTGATCATAACGAGAAAACGATCATCAAAAAGAAGGAAATCTGCATCCAAACGAGTGAAATGTTGATCGTACAAGAAAAGGAGCATCAAATTTAAAGAAATATGCATCGAAACAAAGAAAATATTGAGCATAACGAGAAAATGAGCATTAAAATGAAGGAAATATTCATCGAAACAAAGGAAATATTGATCGTAATGAGAAAAGGAGCATAAAAATGATGAAAATATGCATCGAAAAGAAGGAAATGCTGATCGTAACGAGAAAAAGTGCATCAAAATGAAGGAAATATGCATCGAAACGAAGAAAATATTGATCGTAACGAGAAAAGGAGCATCAAAATCAAAATGATGGAAATCTGCATCGAAACGAATGAAATATTGATCGAAACGAGAAAAGAAGCATCAAAATGAAGGAAATATGCATCGAAACGAATGTAATATTGATCATAACGAGAAAATGAGCATTAAAATGAAGAAAATATGCATCGAAACGAATGTAATATTGACCGTAGCGAGAAAATGAGCATTAAAATGAAGGAAATCTGCATCGAAACGAATGAAATGTTGATCGTAATGAGAAAATGAGCATCAAAATGAAGTAAATATGCATCGAAACGAAGGAAATGTTGATCGTAACAAGAAAAGGAGCATCAAAATGAAGGAAATATGCATCGAAATGAAGGTAATAATTGATCGTAAAGAGAAAATGAGAATCAAACGAAGGAAACATGCATCGAAACAAAGGAAACACTGATAATAACGAGAAAACGAGCATCAAAAAGAAGGAAATATGCATCGAAACAAAGGAAACATTGATCATAACGAGAAAACAAGCATAAAAAAAAGGAAATATGCATTGAAACGAATGAAATGTTGATCGTAATGAGAAAAAGAGCATTAAAATGAAGGAAATATGCATTGAAACAAAGGAAACATTGATCATAACGATTAAACGAGCATTAAAATGAAGGAAATATGCATCGAAACAAAGGAAACATTGATCATAACGAGAAAACGAGCATCAAAATGAAGGAAATATGCATCGAAACAAAGAAAATGTTGATCATAACGAGAAAATGAGCATCAAAAAGAGGGAAATCTGCATCGAAACGAATGAAATGTTGATCGTAACAAGAAAAGGAGCATCAAAATGAAGGAAATCTGCATCGAAACGAATGAAATGTTGATCGTAACAAGAAAAGGAGTATCAAAATGAAGGAAATATTCATCGAAACGAAGGAAATATTGATCGTAATGAGAAAAGGAACATCAAAATGAAGGAAATATGCATCGAAATAAAGGAAACATGATCATAATAAGAAAAAGAGAATCAAAAAGAAAGAAATATGCATCGAAATAAAGGAAACATTGATCATAACGAGAAAATGAGCATCAAAAAGAGGGAAATCTGCATCGAAACAAATGAAATGTTGATCGTAACAAGAAAAGGAGCATCAAAATGAAGTAAATATGCATCGAAACGAAGGAAATGCTGATCGAAATGAGAAAAAGTGCATCAAAATGATGGAAATATACATCGAATCGAAGAAAATATTGATCGTAATGAGTAAATTAGCATTAAAATAAAAGAAATATTCATCGAAACGAAGAAAATGTTGATCGTACTGAGAAAAGGTAATATGCATCGAAACGAAGGTAATATTGATCGTAATGAGAAAACGAGCATAAAAAAGAAGGAAATCTGCATTGAAATGAATGAACTGTTGATTGTTACAAGAAAAGAAGCATCAAAATGAAGGAAATATGCATCGAAACGAAGGAAATGTTGATCGTAACGAGAAAATGAGCATTAAAATAAAGGAAATATTCATCAAAACGAAGGAAATGTTGATCGTAATGAGAAAAGGAGAATCAAAATGAAGGAAATATGCATCGAGACAAAGGAACACTAATCATAACGATAAAACAAGCATCAAAATGAAGGAAATATGCATCGAAACGAAGGAAATGTTGATCGTAACGAGAAAACAAGCATAAAAAAGAAGGAAATATGCATCGAAACGAAAGAAAAATGCATCGAAACAAAGGAAACACTAATCATAACGAGAAAACGAGCATCAAAAAGAAAGAAATATGCATCGAAACAAAGGAAACATTGATCGTAACGAGAAAACAAGCATAAAAAAGAAGGAAATATGCATCGAAACGAATGAAATATTGATCGTAATGAGAAAAGGAGCATTAAAATGAAGGAAATAAGCATCGAAACAAAAGAAACATTGATCATAATGAGAAAACGAGCATCAAAATGAAGGAAATATGCATCGAAACAAAGGAAATGTTGATCGTAACGAGAAAACGAGCATCAAAATGAAGGAAATCTGCATCGAAACGAATGAAATGTTGATCGTAACGAGAAAATGAGCATTAAAATGAAGTAAATATGCATCGAAACGAAGGAAATGCTGATCGTAATGAGAAATAATGCATCAAAATGAAGGAAATATACATCGAAACGAAGAATATGTTGATCGTAATGAGAAAATGAGCATTAAAATGAAGGAAATATTCATCGAAACGAAGGAAATGTTGATCGTACTGAGAAAAGGAGCATCAAAATAATGGAAATCTGCATCGAAACGAATGAAATGTTGATCGTAACGAGAAAAGGAGCATCAAAATGAAGAAAATATACATCGAAACGAAGGTAATATTGATCGTAACGAGAAAACGAGCATAAAAAAGAAGGAAATCTACATCGAAATGAATGAACTATTGACCGTTACTAGAAAAGGAGCATCAAATGAAGGAAATATGCATCGAAACGAAGGAAACGTTGATCGTAACGAGAAAATGAGCATTAAAATATAGGAAATATTTATCGAAACGAAGGAAATATTGATCGTAATGAGAAAATGAGCATCAAAATGAAGGAAATATGCATCGAAACAAAGGAAACATTGATCATAACGAGAAAACGAGCATCAAAAAGAAGAAAATATGCATCGAAACAAAGGAAACATTGATCATAACGAGAAAATGAGCATCAAAAAGAAGAAAATCTGCATCGAAACGAATGAAATGTTGATCGTAACAAGAAAATGAGCATCAAAATGAGAGAAATATGCATCGCAACGAAGGAAATGTTGATCGTAACTAGAAAACGTGCATCAAATTAAGGAAATATGCATCGAAACGAAGTAAATATTGATCGTAACGAGAAAATGAGCATCAAAATGAAGGAAATATGCATCGAAACGATGGAAATGTTGATCGTAACGAGAAAATGAGCATCAAAATAAAGTAAATATGCATCGAAACAAAGAAATATTGATCATAACGAGAAAACGAGCATCAAAAAGAAGGAAATCTGCATCGAAACTAAAGAAATGTTGAACGTAATGAAAAGTAGCATCAAAATGAGTAAATATGCATCGAAACGAAGGAAATGCTGATCGTAACAAGAAAAAATGCATCGAAACGAAGGAAATATTGATCGTCACGAGAAAATGAGCATCAAAATGAATGAAATATGCATCGAAACGAAGGAAATGTTGACCGTAAAGAGAAAAGGAACATCAAAATGAAGGAAATATGCATCGAAACGAAGGTAATATTGATCGTAATGAGAAAATGAGAATCAAAATGAAGGAAATATGCATCAAAACAAAAGAAATATTGATCGTAACGAGAAAACGAGCATCAAAAAGAAGGAAATCTGCATCGAAACGAAAGAAATGTTGATTGTTACAAGAAAAGGAGCATCAAAATGAAGGAAATCTGCATCGAAATGAATGAAATGTTGATCGTAACAAGAAAAGGAGCATCAAAATGAAGTAAATATGCATCGAAACGAAGGAAATGCTGATCATAACGAGAAAATGAGAATCAAAATGAAGGAAATATGCATTGAAACGAAGGAAATATTGATCGTAACGAGAAAATGAGCATCAAAATGAAGGAAATATGCATAGAAACGAAGGAAATGTTGATCGTAACGAGAAAATGAGCATTAAAATGAAGGAATGATGCATCGAAACGAAGGTAATGTTGATCATAAAGAGAAAATGAGAATGAAAACGAAGGAAATATGCATCGAAACGAAGGAAATATTGATCGTAACGAGAAAATGAGCTTCAAAAAGAAGGAAATCTGCATTGAAACGAATGAAATATTGATCGTAACAAGAAAAGGAGCATCAAAATGAAGTAAATATCCATCAAAACGAAGAAAATGCTGATCATAACGAGAAAAAGTGCATCAAAATGAAGGAAATATGCATCGAAATGAAGGAAATGTTAATCGTAAAGAGAAAATAAGCATTAAAATAAAGGAAATATTCATCAAAACGAAGGAAATGTTGATCGTAATATGAAAAGGAGCATCAAAAAGAAGGAAATCTGCATCGAAACGAATGAAATGTTGATCGCAACGAGAAAAGAAGCATCAAAATGAAGTAAATATGCATCGAAACGAAGGAAATGTTAATCGTAACGAGAAAAGGAGCATCAAAATGAAGGAAATATGCATCGAAACGAAGGTAATGTTGATCGTAAAGAGAAAATGAGCATCAAAACGAAGGAAATATTGATCGTAATGAGAAAACGAGCATCAAAAAGAAGGAAATCTGCATCGAAACGAATAAAATGTTGATCGTAACAGGAAAAGGAGCATCAAAATGAAGTAAATATGCTTTGAAACGATGGAAATGCTGATCGTAACGAGAAAAAGTGCATCAAAATGAAGGAAATATGCATCAAAATGAAGGAAATGTTAATCGTAACGAGAAAATAAGCATTAAAATAAAGGAAATATTCATCAAAACGAAGGAAATGTTGATCGTAATGTGAAAAGGAGCATCAAAAAGAAGGAAATCTGCATCGAAATGAATGAAATGTTGATCGCAACGAGAAAAGAAGCATCAAAATGAAGTAAATATGCATCGAAACGAAGAAAATATTAATCGTAACGAGAAAAGGAGCATCAAAATGAAGGAAATATGCATCGAAACGAAGGTAATGTTGATCGTAAAGAGAAAATGAGCATCAAAACGAAGTAAATATGCATCAAAATGAAGGAAATGTTGATCGTAACGAGAAAATGAGCATTAAAATGAAGGAAATATGCATCGAAACGAAGGAAATATTGATCGTAACGAGAAAATGAGCATCAAAATGAAGGAAATATGCATCGAAACGAAGGAAATATTTTTCATAACGAGAAAATGAGCATCAAAATGAAGGAAATATTCATCAAAACGAAGGAAATGTTGATCGTAATGAGAAAAGGAGAATCAAAATGAAGGAAATATGCATCGAAACAAAGGAAATGTTGTTCATAACGAGAAAAGGAGCATTAAAATGAAGGAAATATGCATCGAAACGAAGGAAATATTGATTGTAACGAGAAAATGAGCATCATAAAGAAGGAAATCTGCATCGAAACGAATGAAATATTGATCGTAACAAGAAAAGGAGCATCAAAATGAAGTAAACATGCATCGAAACGAAGGAAATGTTAATCATAACGAGAAAAGGAGTATCAAAATGAAGGAAATATGCAACGAAACCAAGGAAATGTTGATCCTAACGAGAAAATGAGCATTAAAATGAAGGAAATATACATCGAAACGAAGGAAATCTGCATAAAAAAGATGGAAATCTGCATCAAAATGAATGAAATGTTGATCGTAACGAGAAAAGAAGCATAAAAATGAAGTAAATATGCATCGAAACGAAGGAAATATTAATCGTAACGAGAAATGGAGCATCAAAATGAAGGAAATATGTATCGAAATGAAGGAAATGTTAATCGTAACGAGAAAGGAAGCATCAAAATGAAGGAAATATGCATCGAAACGAAGGTAATGTTGATCGTAAAGAGAAAATGAGCATCAAAACGAAGAAAATATGCTTCAAAACGAAGGAAATGTTGATCGTAACGAGAAAATGAGCATCAAAATAAAAGAAATATGCATCGAAACGAATGAAATATTGATCGTAACAAGAAAAGGAGCATCAAAATGAAGGAAATATGCATCGAAACGAAGAAAATATTCATCGTAACGAGAAAATGAGCATGAAAATGAAGGAAATATTCATCAAAACTAAGGAAATGTTGATCGTAACAAGAAAACGAGCATCAAAATGAAGGAAATATGCATCGAAACGAATGAAATATTGATCGTAACAAGAAAAGGAGCATCAAATTGAAGGAAATATGCATCGAAACGAAGGAAATGTTGATCGCAACAAGAAAACAAGCATCAAAATGAAGTAAATATGCATCGAAACGATGGAAATGCAGATCGTAACAAGAAAATGAGAATCAAAACGAAGGAAATATACATCAAAACAAAGGAAATATTGATCGTAACGAGAAAATGAGCATAAAAAAGAGGAAATCTGTATCGAAACGAATGAAATGTTAATCGTAACGAGAAAATGAGCATCAAACTGAAGTAAATATGAATCGAAACGAAGGAAATGCTAATCGTAACGAGAAAATGAGCGTTAAATTGAAGGAAATATGCATCGAAACGAATGAAATGTTGATTGTAAAGATAAAATGAGAATCAAAACGAAGGAAATATGCATCGAAATGAATGAAATATTGATCGTAACGAGAAAACGAGCACCAAAATGAAGTAAATATGCATCGAAACAATGGAAATGCAGATCGTAACGAGAAAAGAAGCATCTAAAAAGTAAATATGCATCGAAACAAAGGTAATGCTTATCATAATGTGAAAAGGAGCATCAAAATAAAGGAAATATGCATCGAAACAATGGAAATATTGATCGTAACGAGAAAATTAGCATTAAAATGAAGGAAATATGCATCGAAACGAAGGAAATGTTGATCGTAAAGAGAAAATGAGAATCAAAACGAAGGAAATATGCATCGAAACAAATGAAACGTTGATCGTAACAAGAAAAGGAGCATCAAAATGAAGGAAATATGCATCGAAACGAAGGAAATATTGATCGTAACGAGAAAACAAGCATCAAAATGAAGTAAATATGCATCGAAACGATGGAAATACAGATCGTAACGAGAAAATGAGAATCGAAACGAAGGAAATATGCATCAAAACAAAGGAAATATTGATTGCAATGAGAAAATGAGAATCAAAACGAAGGAAATATATATCAAAACAAAGGAAATATTGATCGTAACGAGAAAATGAGCATAAAAAAGAAGGAAATCTGCATCGAAACGAATGAAATGTTGATCGTAACGAGAAAATGAGCATCAAAATGAAGTAAATGTGCATCGAAACGAAGAAAATATTGATCGTAACGAGAAAACAAGCATCAAAATGAAGTAAATATGCATCGAAACAATGGAAATGCAGATCGTAACGAGAAAATGAGAATCGAAACGAAGGAAATATGCATCAAAACAAAGGAAATATTGATCGCAATGAGAAAATGAGAATCAAAATGAAGGAAATATGCATCAAAACAAAGGAAATATTGATCGTAACGAGAAAATGAGCATAAAAAAGAAGGAAATCTGCATCGAAACGAATGAAATGTTGATCGTAACGAGAAAAGGAGCATCAAAATGAAGTAAATATGCATCGGAACGAAGAAAATGCTAATCGAAACGAGAAAATGAGCATTAAAATGAAGGAAATATGCATCAAAACGAATGAAATGTGGATCATAAAGAGAAAATGAGCATCAAAAAGAAAGAAATCTGCATCGAAACGAATGAAATATTGATCGTAACAAGAAAAGGAGCATCAAAATGAATTAAATATGCATCGAAACGAAGGAAATGCTGATCGTAACGAGAAAAAGTGCATCAAAATGAAGGAAATATGCATCGAAAACAAAGGAAATGTTGATCGTAATGAGAAAAGAAGCATCAAAAAGAAGGAAATCTGCATCGAAACGAATGAAATATTGATCGTAACGAGAAAAGGAGCATCAAAATGAAGTAAATATGCATTAAAACGAAGGAAATGTTGATCGTAACGAGAAAAGAAGCATCAAAATGAAGGAAATATGCATCGAAACGAAGGTAATGTTGATCGTAAAGAGAAAATGAGAATCAAAACGAAGGAAATATTCATCAAAACGATGGAAATATGCATCGAAATGAAGGAAATGTAGATCGTAACGAGAAAAAGAGCATCAAATGAATTAAATATGCATCGAAAAGAAGGAAATGCTGATCGTAACGAGAAAAGTGCATCAAAATGAAGGAAATATGCATCGAAAACAAAGGAAATGTTGATCGTAATGAGAAAAGGAGCATAAAAAGAAGGATATATGCCTCGAAACGAATGAAATGTTGATCGTAATGAGAAAAAGAGCATCAAAATGAAGTAAATATGCATCAAAACGAAGGAAATGTTAATCGTAACGAGAAAGGAAGAATCAAAATGAAGGAAATATGTATCGAAACGAAGGTAATGTTGATCGTAAAGAGAAAATGAGCATCAAAACGATAAAAAATATGCTTCAAAATGAAGGAAATGTTGATCGTAACGAGAAAATGAGCATCAAAATGAAGGAAATATGCATCGAAACGAATGAAATATTTATCGTAACAAGAAAAGGAGCATCAAAATGAAGGAAATATACATCGAAACGAATGAAATATTGATCGTAACGAGAAAATGAGCATGAAAATGAAGGAAATATTCATCAAAACTAAGGAAATGTTGATCGTAACAAGAAAACGAGCATCAAAATGAAGGAAATATGCATCGAAACGAATGAAATATTGATCGTAACAAGAAAAGGAGCATCAAATTGAAGGAAATATGCATCGAAACGAAGGAAATGTTGATCGTAACGAAAAATGAGCATTAAAATGAAGAAAATAGTCTTTGAAACGAATGAAATGTTGATCATAACAAGAAAATGAGCATCAAAATGAAGGAAACATGCATCGAAACAAAGGAAGTGTTGATCATAACGAGAAAAGGAGCATCAAAATGAGGGAAATATGCATCGAAACGAAGGTAATGTTGATCCTAAAAAGAAAATGAGAATCAAAATGATGGAAATATGCATCGAAACGAATGAAATATTTATCGTAATGAGAAAAGGAGCATCAAAAAGAATGAAATATGCATCGAAACGAAGGAAATGTTGATCGTAACAAGAAAATAATCATCAAAATAAAGGAAATATTCATCGAGACGAAGAAAATGTTGATCGTAAAGAGAAAATGAGAATCAAAACGAAGGAAATATGCATCGAAACAAAGGAAATATTGATCTTAACGAGAAAACGAGCACAAAAAAAATGGAAATCTGATCGAAACGAATGAAACGCTGATCGTAACGAGAAAAGGAGCATCAAAATGAAGTAAATATGCATCAAAACGAAAGAAATGCTGATCGTAACGAGAAAAGGTGCATCAAAATGAAGGAAATGTACATCGAAACGAAGAAAATATTGTTCTTAACGAGAAAAGGAGCATCAATATGAAGGAAATATGCATCGAAACAAAGGTAATGTTGATCCTAAAAAGAAAATAAGAATCAAATCGAAGGAAATATGCATCGAAACGAAGAAAATATTGATCGTAACGAGAAAATAAGCATCAAAAAGAAAGAAATCTGCATCGAAACGAATGAAACAATGATCGTAACGAGAAAAGGAGCATCTAAATTCAGGAAATATGCATCAAAACGAAGGTAATTTTGATCGTAACGAGAAAATGAGAATCAAAATGAAAGAAATATGCATCAAAACAAAGGAAATATTGATCGTAACAAGAAAATGAGCATAAAAAAGAAGGAAATCTGCATCGAAACTAATGAAATGTTGATCGTAACAAGTAAAGGAGCATCAAAATGAAGGAAATATGCATCGAAATGAAGGAAATGTTAATCGTAACGAGAAAATAAGCATGAAAATGATGGAAATATTCATCGAAACTAAGGAAATGTTGATCGTAATAAGAAAACGAGCATCAAAAAGAAGGAAATCTGCATCGAAGCGAATGAAATATTTATCGTAATGAGAAAAGGAGCATCAAAATGGAGGAAATATTCATTGAAACGAAGGAAATATTGATCGTAACGAGAAAATGAGCATTAAAATGAAGAAAATATTCATCGAAACGAAGGAAATATTGATTGTAATGAGAAAAGGAGCATCAAAATGATAGAAATATGCAACGAAACAAAGGAAATGTTGATCATAACGAGAAAAGGAGCATCAAAATGAAGGAAATATGCATCTAAACGAAGGTAATGTTGATCCTAAATAGAAAATGAGAATCAAAACGAAGGAAATATACATCGAAACGAAGGAAATATTTATCGTAACGAGAAAACGAGAATCAAAAAGAAGGAAATCTGCATTGAAACGAATGAAAAGTTGATCGTAACAAGAAAAGGAGCATCAAAATGAAGGCAATATGCATCGAAATGAAGGAAATATTAATCGTAATGAGAAAACGAGCATCAAAATGAAGTAAATATGCATCGAAACGAAGTAAATGTAGATAGTAACGAGAAAAGGAGCATCAAAATAAAGTAAATATGCATCGAAACGAAGGAAATGCTGATCGTAACGAGAAAAGGAGCATCAAAATGAAGGAATTGCATCGAAACGAAGGAAATATTGATCGTAAAGAGAAAATCAGAATCAAAACGAAGGAAATATTCATCAAAACGAAGGAAATATGCATCGAAACGAAGGAAATATGCATCGAAACGAAGGAAATGTAGATTGTAACGAGAAAATGAGCATCAAAATGAATTAAATATGCATCGAAACAAAGAAAATGCTGATCGTAACGAGAAAAAAGGCATCAAAATAAAGAAAATATGCATCGTAAACAAAGGAAATGTTGATCGTAATGAGAAAAGGAGCATCAAAAAGAAGAAAATCTGCATCGAAACGAATGAAATATTGATCGTAACGAGAAAAGGAGCATCAAAATGAAGTAAATATGCATCGAAACGAAGGAAATATTAATCGTAACGAGAAAGAAAGCATCAAAATGAAGGAAATATGTATCGAAACGAAGGTAATGTTGATCGTAAAGAGAAAATGAGCATCAAAATGAAGGAAATATGCATCTAAACGAATGAAATATTGATCGTAACAAGAAAAGGAGCATCAAAATGAAGGAAATGTGCATCGAAACGAAGGAAATATTGATCGTAACGAGAAAATGAGCATGAAAATGAAGGAAATATTCATCAAAACGAAGGAAATGTTGATCGTAACAAGAAAACGAGCATCAAAATGAAGGAAATATGCATCGAATCGAATAAAATATTGATCGTAACAAGAAAAGGAGCATCAAATTGAAGGAAATATGCATCGAAACGAAGGAAATGTTGATCGTAACGAGAAAATGAGCATTACAATGAAGAAAATATTCATCGAAACGAATGAAATGTTGATCATAACAAGAAAAGGAGCATCAAAATGAAGGAAATATGCATCGAAACAAAGGAAATGTTTATCATAACGAGAAAAGGAGCATCAAAATGAGGGAAATATGCATCGAAACCAAGGTAATGTTGATCCTAAAGAGAAAATGAGAATCAAAATGATAGAAATATGCATCGAAGCGAATGAAATATTTATCGTAATGAGAAAAGGAGCATCAAAAAGAATGAAATATGCATCGAAACGAAGGAAATGTTGATCGTAACAAGAAAATAATCATCAAAATAAAGGAAATATTCATCGAGACGAAGAAAATGTTGATCGTAAAGAGAAAATGAGAATCAAAACGAAGGAAATATGCATCGAAACAAAGGAAATATTGATCTTAACGAGAAAACGAGCATAAAAAAAATGGAAATCTGATCGAAACGAATGAAACACTGATCGTAACGAGAAAAGGAGCATCAAAATGAAGTAAATATGCATCAAAACGAAAGAAATGCTGATCGTAACGAGAAAAGGTGCATCAAAATGAAGGAAATGTACATCGAAACGAAGAAAATATTGTTCTTAACGAGAAAAGGAGCATCAATATGAAGGAAATATGCATCGAAACAAAGGTAATGTTGATCCTAAAAAGAAAATAAGAATCAAATCGAAGGAAATATGCATCGAAACGAAGAAAATATTGATCGTAACGAGAAAATAAGCATCAAAAAGAAAGAAATCTGCATCGAAACGAATGAAACAATGATCGTAACGAGAAAAGGAGCATCAAAATTCAGGAAATATGCATTGAAACGAAGGTAATTTTGATCGTAACGAGAAAATGAGAATCAAAATGAAAGAAATATTCATCAAAACAAAGGAAATATTGATCGTAACAAGAAAATGAGCATAAAAAAGAAGGAAATCTGCATTGAAACTAATGAAATGTTGATCGTAACAAGAAAAGGAGCATCAAAATGAAGGAAATATGCATCGAAATGAAGGAAATGTTAATCGTAACGAGAAAATAAGCATGAAAATGATGGAAATATTCATCGAAACTAAGGAAATGTTGATCGTAATAAGAAAACGAGCATCAAAAAGAAGAAAATCTGCATCGAAGCGAATGAAATATTTATCGTAATGAGAAAAGGAGCATCAAAATGGAGGAAATATTTATTGAAACGAAGGAAATATTGATCGTAACGAGAAAATGAGCATTAAAATGAAGGAAATATTCATCGAAACGAAGGAAATATTGATTGTAATGAGAAAAGGAGCATCAAAATGATGGAAATATACAACGAAACAAAGGAAATGTTGATCATAACGAGAAAAGGAGCATCAAAATGAAGGAAATATGCATCTAAACGAAGGTAATGTTGATCCTAAATAGAAAATGAGAATCAAAACGAAGGAAATATACATCGAAACGAAGGAAATATTTATCGTAACGAGAAAACGAGAATCAAAAAGAAGGAAATCTGCATTGAAACGAATGAAAAGTTGATCGTAACAAGAAAAGGAGCATCAAAATGAAGGCAATATGCATCGAAATGAAGGAAATATTAATCGTAATGAGAAAACGAGCATCAAAATGAAGTAAATATGCATCGAAACGAAGTAAATGTAGATCGTAACGAGAAAAGGAGCATCAAAATAAAGTAAATATGCATCGAAACGAAGGAAATGCTGATCGTAACGAGAAAAGGAGCATCAAAATGAAGGAATTGCATCGAAACGAAGGAAATATTGATCGTAAAGAGAAAATCAGAATCAAAACGAAGGAAATATTCATCAAAACGAAGGAAATATGCATCGAAACGAAGGAAATATGCATCGAAACGAAGGAAATGTAGATTGTAACGAGAAAATGAGCATCAAAATGAATTAAATATGCATCGAAACAAAGAAAATGCTGATCGTAACGAGAAAAAAGGCATCAAAATAAAGAAAATATGCATCGTAAACAAAGGAAATGTTGATCGTAATGAGAAAAGGAGCATCAAAAAGAAGAAAATCTGCATCGAAACGAATGAAATATTGATCGTAACGAGAAAAGGAGCATCAAAATGAAGTAAATATGCATCGAAACGAAGGAAATATTAATCGTAACGAGAAAGAAAGCATCAAAATGAAGGAAATATGTATCGAAACGAAGGTAATGTTGATCGTAAAGAGAAAATGAGCATCAAAATGAAGGAAATATGCATCTAAACGAATGAAATATTGATCGTAACAAGAAAAGGAGCATCAAAATGAAGGAAATGTGCATCGAAACGAAGGAAATATTGATCGTAACGAGAAAATGAGCATGAAAATGAAGGAAATATTCATCAAAACGAAGGAAATGTTGATCGTAACAAGAAAACGAGCATCAAAATGAAGGAAATATGCATCGAATCGAATAAAATATTGATCGTAACAAGAAAAGGAGCATCAAATTGAAGGAAATATGCATCGAAACGAAGGAAATGTTGATCGTAACGAGAAAATGAGCATTAAAATGAAGAAAATATTCATCGAAACGAATGAAATGTTGATCATAACAAGAAAAGGAGCATCAAAATGAAGGAAATATGCATCGAAACAAAGGAAATGTTTATCATAACGAGAAAAGGAGCATCAAAATGAGGGAAATATGCATCGAAACCAAGGTAATGTTGATCCTAAAGAGAAAATGAGAATCAAAATGATAGAAATATGCATCGAAGCGAATGAAATATTTATCGTAATGAGAAAAGGAGCATCAAAAAGAA
The DNA here is from genome assembly GCA_023678885.1 of Pogostemon cablin. Lineage (NCBI taxonomy): Eukaryota > Viridiplantae > Streptophyta > Magnoliopsida > Lamiales > Lamiaceae > Pogostemon > Pogostemon cablin. Next base: position 50,030,721 of record CM042955.1, read on the forward strand.
TGAAATATGCATCGAAACGAAGGAAATGTTGATCGTAACAAGAAAATAATCATCAAAATAAAGGAAATATTCATCGAGACGAAGAAAATGTTGATCGTAAAGAGAAAATGAGAATCAAAACGAAGGAAATATGCATCGAAACAAAGGAAATATTGATCTTAACGAGAAAACGAGCATAAAAAAAATGGAAATCTGATCGAAACGAATGAAACACTGATCGTAACGAGAAAAGGAGCATCAAAATGAAGTAAATATGCATCAAAACGAAAGAAATTCTGATCGTAACGAGAAAAGGTGCATCAAAATGAAGGAAATGTACATCGAAACGAAGAAAATATTGTTCTTAACGAGAAAAGGAGCATCAATATGAAGGAAATATGCATCGAAACAAAGGTAATGTTGATCCTAAAAAGAAAATAAGAATCAAATCGAAGGAAATATGCATCGAAACGAAGAAAATATTGATCGTAACGAGAAAATAAGCATCAAAAAGAAAGAAATCTGCATCGAAACGAATGAAACAATGATCGTAACGAGAAAAGGAGCATCAAAATTCAGGAAATATGCATTGAAACGAAGGTAATTTTGATCGTAACGAGAAAATGAGAATCAAAATGAAAGAAATATTCATCAAAACAAAGGAAATATTGATCGTAACAAGAAAATGAGCATAAAAAAGAAGGAAATCTGCATTGAAACTAATGAAATGTTGATCGTAACAAGAAAAGGAGCATCAAAATGAAGGAAATATGCATCGAAATGAAGGAAATGTTAATCGTAACGAGAAAATAAGCATGAAAATGATGGAAATATTCATCGAAACTAAGGAAATGTTGATCGTAATAAGAAAACGAGCATCAAAAAGAAGGAAATCTGCATCGAAGCGAATGAAATATTTATCGTAATGAGAAAAGGAGCATCAAAATGGAGGAAATATTTATTGAAACGAAGGAAATATTGATCGTAACGAGAAAATGAGCATTAAAATGAAGGAAATATTCATCGAAACGAAGGAAATATTGATTGTAATGAGAAAAGGAGCATCAAAATGATGGAAATATGCAACGAAACAAAGGAAATGTTGATCATAACGAGAAAAGGAGCATCAAAATGAAGGAAATATGCATCTAAACGAAGGTAATGTTGATCCTAAATAGAAAATAAGAATCAAAACGAAGGAAATATACATCGAAACGAAGGAAATATTTATCGTAACGAGAAAACGAGAATCAAAAAGAAGGAAATCTGCATTGAAACGAATGAAAAGTTGATCGTAACAAGAAAAGGAGCATCAAAATGAAGGAAATATGCATCGAAATGAAGGAAATATTAATCGTAATGAGAAAACGAGCATCAAAATGAAGTAAATATGCATCGAAACGAAGGAAATGTAGATCGTAACGAGAAAAGGAGCATCAAAATAAAGTAAATATGCATCGAAATGAAGGAAATGCTGATCGTAATGAGAAAAGGAGCATCAAAATGAAGGAATTGCATCGAAACGAAGGAAATATTGATCGTAAAGAGAAAATGAGAATCAAAACGAAGGAAATATTCATCAAAACGAAGGAAATACGCATCGAAACGAAGGAAATATGCATCGAAACGAAGGAAATGTAGATTGTAACGAGAAAATGAGCATCAAAATGAATTAAATATGCATCGAAACAAAGGAAATGCTGATCGTAACGAGAAAAAATGCATCAAAATAAAGAAAATATGCATCGTAAACAGAGGAAATGTTGATCGTAATGAGAAAAGGAGCATCAAAAAGAAGGAAATCTGCATCGAAACGAATGAAATATTGATCGTAACGAGAAAAGGAGCATCAAAATGAAGTAAATATGCATCGAAACGAAGGAAATATTAATCGTAACGAGAAAGAAAGCATCAAAATGAAGGAAATATGTATCGAAACGAAGGTAATGTTGATCGTAAAGAGAAAATGAGCATCAAAATGAAGGAAATATGCATCTAAACGAATGAAATATTGATCGTAACAAGAAAAGGAGCATCAAAATGAAGGAAATGTGCATCGAAACGAAGGAAATATTGATCGTAACGAGAAAATGAGCATGAAAATGAAGGAAATATTCATCAAAACGAAGGAAATGTTGATCGTAACAAGAAAACGAGCATCAAAATGAAGGAAATATGCATCGAATCGAATAAAATATTGATCGTAACAAGAAAAGGAGCATCAAATTGAAGGAAATATGCATCGAAACGAAGGAAATGTTGATCGTAACGAGAAAATGAGCATTAAAATGAAGAAAATATTCATCGAAACGAATGAAATGTTGATCATAACAAGAAAAGGAGCATCAAAATGAAGGAAATATGCATCGAAACAAAGGAAATGTTTATCATAACGAGAAAAGGAGCATCAAAATGAGGGAAATATGCATCGAAACCAAGGTAATGTTGATCCTAAAGAGAAAATGAGAATCAAAATGATAGAAATATGCATCGAAGCGAATGAAATATTTATCGTAATGAGAAAAGGAGCATCAAAAAGAATGAAATATGCATCGAAACGAAGGAAATGTTGATCGTAACAAGAAAATAATCATCAAAATAAAGGAAATATTCATCGAGACGAAGAAAATGTTGATCGTAAAGAGAAAATGAGAATCAAAACGAAGGAAATATGCATCGAAACAAAGGAAATATTGATCTTAACGAGAAAACGAGCATAAAAAAAATGGAAATCTGATCGAAACGAATGAAACACTGATCGTAATGAGAAAAGGAGCATCAAAATGAAGTAAATATGCATCAAAACGAAAGAAATGCTGATCGTAACGAGAAAAGGTGCATCAAAATGAAGGAAATGTACATCGAAACGAAGAAAATATTGTTCTTAACGAGAAAAGGAGCATCAATATGAAGGAAATATGCATCGAAACAAAGGTAATGTTGATCCTAAAAAGAAAATAAGAATCAAATCGAAGGAAATATGCATCGAAACGAAGAAAATATTGATCGTAACGAGAAAATAAGCATCAAAAAGAAAGAAATCTGCATCGAAACGAATGAAACAATGATCGTAACGAGAAAAGGAGCATCAAAATTCAGGAAATATGCATTGAAACGAAGGTAATTTTGATCGTAACGAGAAAATGAGAATCAAAATGAAAGAAATATTCATCAAAACAAAGGAAATATTGATCGTAACAAGAAAATGAGCATAAAAAAGAAGGAAATCTGCATTGAAACTAATGAAATGTTGATCGTAACAAGAAAAGGAGCATCAAAATGAAGGAAATATGCATCGAAATGAAGGAAATGTTAATCGTAACGAGAAAATAAGCATGAAAATGATGGAAATATTCATCGAAACTAAGGAAATGTTGATCGTAATAAGAAAACGAGCATCAAAAAGAAGGAAATCTGCATCGAAGCGAATGAAATATTTATCGTAATGAGAAAAGGAGCATCAAAATGGAGGAAATATTTATTGAAACGAAGGAAATATTGATCGTAACGAGAAAATGAGCATTAAAATGAAGGAAATATTCATCGAAACGAAGGAAATATTGATTGTAATGAGAAAAGGAGCATCAAAATGATGGAAATATGCAACGAAACAAAGGAAATGTTGATCATAACGAGAAAATGAGCATCAAAATGAAGGAAATATGCATCTAAACGAAGGTAATGTTGATCCTAAATAGAAAATAAGAATCAAAACGAAGGAAATATACATCGAAACGAAGGAAATATTTATCGTAACGAGAAAACGAGAATCAAAAAGAAGGAAATCTGCATTGAAACGAATGAAAAGTTGATCGTAACAAGAAAAGGAGCATCAAAATGAAGGAAATATGCATCGAAATGAAGGAAATATTAATCGTAATGAGAAAACGAGCATCAAAATGAAGTAAATATGCATCGAAACGAAGGAAATGTAGATCGTAACGAGAAAAGGAGCATCAAAATAAAGTAAATATGCATCGAAATGAAGGAAATGCTGATCGTAATGAGAAAAGGAGTATCAAAATGAAGGAATTGCATCGAAACGAAGGAAATATTGATCGTAAAGAGAAAATGAGAATCAAAACGAAGGAAATATTCATCAAAACGAAGGAAATACGCATCGAAACGAAGGAAATATGCATCGAAACGAAGGAAATGTAGATTGTAACGAGAAAATGAGCATCAAAATGAATTAAATATGCATCGAAACAAAGGAAATGCTGATCGTAACGAGAAAAAATGCATCAAAATAAAGAAAATATGCATCGTAAACAAAGGAAATGTTGATCGTAATGAGAAAAGGAGCATCAAAAAGAAGGAAATCTGCATCGAAACGAATGAAATATTGATCGTAACGAGAAAAGGAGCATCAAAATGAAGTAAATATGCATCGAAACGAAGGAAATATTAATCGTAACGAGAAAGAAAGCATCAAAATGAAGGAAATATGTATCGAAACGAAGGTAATGTTGATCGTAAAGAGAAAATGAGCATCAAAATGAAGGAAATATGCATCTAAACGAATGAAATATTGATCGTAACAAGAAAAGGAGCATCAAAATGAAGGAAATGTGCATCAAAACGAAGGAAATATTGATCGTAACGAGAAAATGAGCATGAAAATGAAGGAAATATTCATCAAAACGAAGGAAATGTTGACCGTAACAAGAAAACGAGCATCAAAATGAAGGAAATATGCATCGAATCGAATAAAATATTGATCGTAACAAGAAAAGGAGCATCAAATTGAAGGAAATATGCATCGAAACGAAGGAAATGTTGATCGTAACGAGAAAATGAGCATTAAAATGAAGAAAATATTCATCGAAACGAATGAAATGTTGATCATAACAAGAAAAGGAGCATCAAAATGAAGGAAATATGCATCGAAACAAAGGAAATGTTTATCATAACGAGAAAAGGAGCATCAAAATGAGGGAAATATGCATCGAAACGAAGGTAATGTTGATCCTAAAGAGAAAATGAGAATCAAAATGATGGAAATATGCATCGAAACGAATGAAATATTTATCGTAATGAGAAAAAGGAGCATCAAAAAGAATGAAATATGCATCGAAACAAAGGAAATGTTGATCGTAAAAAGAAAATAATCATCAAAATAAAGGAAATATTCATCGAGACGAAGAAAATGTTGATCATAAAGAGAAAATGAGAATCAAAATGAAGGAAATATACATCGAAACGAAGGAAATATTGATCGTAACGAGAAAACGAGCATAAAAAAAAGGAAATCTGATCGAAACAAATGAAACGCTGATCGTAACGAGAAAATGAGGATCAAAATGAAGTAAATATGCATCGAAACTAAAGAAATGCTTATCGTAACGAGAAAAGGTGCATCAAAATGAAGGAAATGTACATCGAAATGAAGAAAATATTGATCTTAACGAGAAAAGGAGCATCAATATGAAGGAAATATGCATCGAAACGAAGGTAATGTTGATCCTAAAAAGAAAATAAGAATCAAATCGAAGGAAATATGCATCGAAACGAAGAAAATATTGATCGTAACGAGAAAATAAGCATCAAAAAGAAGGAAATCTGCATCGAAACGAATGAAATATTGATCGTAACGAGAAAAGGAGCATCAAAATTCAGGAAATATGCATCGAAAAGAAGGTAATTTTGATCGTAACGAGAAAATGAGAATCAAAATGAAGGAAATATGCATCAAAACAAAGGAAATATTGATCGTAACAAGAAAATGAGCATAAAAAAGAAGGAAATCTGCATCGAAACGAATGAAAAGTTGGTCGTACAAGAAAAGGAATATCAAAATGTAGGAAATATGCATCGAAACGAAGGAAATATTGATCGTAACAAGAAAATGAGCATTAAAATTAAGGAAATATTCATCGAAATGAAGGAAATATTGATCGTAATGAGAAAATGAGCATCAAAATGAAGGAAATATGCATCGAAACAAAGGAAACATTGATCATAACGAGAAAACGAGCATCAAAAAGAAGGAAATATGCATCGAAATAAAGGAAACATTGATCATAACGAGAAAACGATCATCAAAAAGAAGGAAATCTGTTGATCGTAACGAGAAAACGATCATCAAAAAGAAGGAAATAAAGGAAACATTGATCATAACGAGAAAACGATCATCCAAATGAGTGAAATGTTGATCGTACAAGAAAAGGAGCATCAAATTTAAAGAAATATGCATCGAAACAAAGAAAATATTGAGCGTAACGAGAAAATGAGCATTAAAATGAAGGAAATATTCATCGAAACAAAGGAAATATTGATCGTAATGAGAAAAGGAGAATAAAAATGAAGAAAATATGCATCGAAAAGAAGGAAATGCTGATCGTAACAAGAAAAAGTGCATCAAAATGAAGGAAATATGCATCGAAACGAAGAAAATATTGATCGTAACGAGAAAAGGAGCATCAAAATCAAAATGATGGAAATCTGCATCGAAACGAATGAAATGTTGATCGTAACGAGAAAAGGAACATCAAAATGAAGGAAATATGCATCGAAACGAATGTAATATTGATCATAACGAGAAAATGAGCATTAAAATGAAGGAAATATGCATCGAAACGAATGTAATATTGATCGTAGCGAGAAAATGAGCATTAAAATGAAGGAAATCTGTATCGAAACGAATGAAATGTTGATCGTAACGAGAAAATGAGCATCAAAATGAAGTAAATATGCATCGAAACGAAGGAAATGTTGATCGTAACAAGAAAAGGAGCATCAAAATGAAGGAAATATGCATCGAAACGAAGGTAATAATTGATCGTAAAGAGAAAATGAGAATCAAACGAAGGAAATATGCATCGAAACAAAGGAAACACTGATAATAACGAGAAAACGAGCATCAAAAAGTAGGAAATATGCATCGAAACAAAGGAAACATTGATCATAACGAGAAAACAAGCATCAAAAAGAAGGAAATATGCATTGAAACGAATGAAATGTTGATTGTAATGAGAAAAAGAGCATTAAAATGAAGGAAATATGCATTGAAACAAAGGAAACATTGATCATAACGATTAAACGAGCATTAAAATGAAGGAAATATGCATCGAAACAAAGGAAACATTGATCATAACGAGAAAACGAGCATCAAAATGAAGGAAATATGCATCGAAACAAAGAAAATGTTGATCATAACGAGAAAATGAGCATCAAAAAGAGGGAAATCTGCATCGAAGCGAATGAAATGTTGATCGTAACAAGAAAAGGAGCATCAAAATGAAGGAAATCTGCATCGAAACGAATGAAATGTTGATCGTAACAAGAAAATGAGCATTAAAATGAAGTAAATATGCATCGAAACGAAGAAAATGTTGATCGTAACAAGAAAATGAGCATCAAAATAAAGGAAATATGCATCGAAACGAAGGTAATAATTGATCGTAAAGAGAAAATGAGAATCAAACAAAGGAAATATTGATCCTAACGAGAAAAAGAGCATCAAAAAGAAGGAAATCTGCATCGAAACGAATGAAATTTTGATCGTAACAAGAAAAGGAGCATCAAAATGAAGTAAATATGCATCGAAACGAAAGGAAATGCTGATCGAAATGAGAAAAAGTGCATCAAAATGATGGAAATATACATCGAATCGAAGAAAATGTTGATCGTAATGAGTAAATTTGCATTAAAATAAAGGAAATATTCATCGAAACGAAGGAAATGTTGATCGTACTGAGAAAAGGAGTATCAAAATGACGGAAATCTGCATCGAAACGAATAAAATATTGATCGTAACGATAAAAGGAGCATCAAAATGAAGGTAATATGCATCGAAACGAAGGTAATATTGATCATAATGCGAAAACGAGCATAAAAAGAAGGAAATCTGCATCGAAATGAATGAACTGTTGATTGTAACAAGAAAAGGAGCATCAAAATGAAGGAAATATGCATCGAAACGAAGGAAATGTTGATCGTAACGAGAAAATGAGCATTAAAATAAAGGAAATATTCATCAAAACGAAGGAAATGTTGATCGTAATGAGAAAATGAGAATCAAAATGAAGGAAATATGCATCGAAACAAAGGAACACTAATCATAACGATAAAACAAGCATCAAAATGAAGGAAATATGCATCGAAACGAAGGAAATGTTGATCGTAACGAGAAAACAAGCATCAAAAAGAAGGAAATATGCATCTAAATGAAGGAAATATACATTGAAACAAAGGAAACACTGATCATAACGAGAAAACGAGCATCAAAAAGAAGGAAATATGCATCAAAACAAAGTAAACATTGATCATAAGGAGAAAACAAGCATCAAAAAGAAGGAAATATGCATCGAAACGAATGAAATGTTGATCGTAATGAGAAAAGGAGCATTAAAATGAAGGAAATATTCATCGAAACAAAAGAAACATTGATCATAACGAGAAAACGAGCATCAAAATGAAGGAAATATGCATCGAAACAAAGGAAATATTGATCGTAATGAGAAAACGAGCATCAAAATGAAGGAAATCTGCATCGAAACGAATGAAATGTTGATCGTAACGAGAAAATGAGCATTAAAATGAAGTAAATATGCATCGAAACGAAGGAAATGCTGATCGTAATGAGAAATAATGCATCAAAATGAAAGAAATATACATCGAAACGATGAATATGTTGATCGTAATGAGAAAATGGGCATTAAAATGAAGGAAATATTCATCGAAACGAAGGAAATGTTGATCGTACTGAGAAAAGGAGCATCAAAATGATAGAAATCTGCATCGAAACGAATAAAATGTTGATCGTAACGAGAAAAGGAGCATCAAAATGAAGAAAATATACATCAAAACGAAGGTAATATTGATCGTAACGAGAAAACGAGCATAAAAAAGAAGGAAATCTACATTGAAATGAATGAACTGTTGACTGTTACTAGAAAAGGAGCATCAAATGAAGGAAATATGCATCGAAATGAAGGAACGTTGATCATAACGAGAAAATGAGCATTAAAATATAGGAAATATTCATCGAAACGAAGGAAATATTGATCGTAATGAGAAAATGAGCATCAAAATAAAGGAAATATGCATCGAAACAAAGGAAACATTGATCATAACGAGAAAACGAGCATCAAAAAGAAGAAAATATGCATCGAAACAAAGGAAACATTGATCATAACGAGAAAATGAGCATCAACAAGAAGAAAATCTGCATCGAAATGAATGAAATGTTGATCGTAACAAGAAAATGAGCATCAAAATGAGAGAAATATGAATCGCAACGAAGGAAATGTTGATCGTAACTAGGAAACGTGCATCAAATTAAGGAAATATGCATTGAAACGAAGTAAATATTGATCGTAACGAGAAAATGAGCATCAAAATGAAGGAAATATGCATCGAAACGATGGAAATGTTGATCGTAACGAGAAAATGAGCATCAAAATAAGTAAATATGCATCGAAACAAAGAAATATTGATCATAACGAGAAAACGAGCATCAAAAAGAAGGAAATCTGCATCGAAATGAAAGAAATGTTGAACGTAACGAAAAGGAGCATCAAAATGAGTAAATATGCATCGAAACGAAGGAAATGCTGATCGTAACGAGAAAAAATACATCGAAACGAAGGAAATATTGATCGTCACGAGAAAATGAGCGTCAAAATGAATGAAATATGCATCGAAACGAAGGAAATGTTGATCGTAAAGAGAAAATGAGCATCAAAATGAAGGAAATATGCATCGAAACTAAGGTAATATTGATCGTAATGAGAAAATGAGAATCAAAATGAAGGAAATATGCATCGAAACAAAAGAAATATTGATCGTAACGAGAAAACGAGCATCAAAAAGAAGGAAATCTGCATCGAAACAAATGAAATGTTGATCGTAACAAGAAAGGAGCATCAAAATGAAGTAAATATGCATCGAAACGAAGGAAATGCTGATCATAACGAGAAAATGAGAATCAAAATGAAGGAAATATGCATTGAAACGAAGGAAATATTGATCGTAACGAGAAAATGATCATCAAAATGAAGGAAATATGCATAGAAACGAAGGAAATGTTGATCGTAACGAGAAAATGAGCATTAAAATGAAGGAATGATGCATCGAAACAAAGGTAATGTTGATCATAAAGAGAAAATGAGAATGAAAATAAAGGAAAAATGCATCGAAACGAAGGAAATATTGATCGTAACGAGAAAATGAGCTTCAAAAGAAGGATATCTGCATCGAAACGAATGAAATATTGATCGTAACAAGAAAAGGAGCATCAAAATGAAGGAAATGTGCATCAAAACGAAGGAAATATTGATCGTAACGAGAAAATGAGCATGAAAATGAAGGAAATATTCATCAAAACGAAGGAAATGTTGACCGTAACAAGAAAACGAGCATCAAAATGAAGGAAATATGCATCGAATCGAATAAAATATTGATCGTAACAAGAAAAGGAGCATCAAATTGAAGGAAATATGCATCGAAACGAAGGAAATGTTGATCGTAACGAGAAAATGAGCATTAAAATGAAGAAAATATTCATCGAAACGAATGAAATGTTGATCATAACAAGAAAAGGAGCATCAAAATGAAGGAAATATGCATCGAAACAAAGGAAATGTTTATCATAACGAGAAAAGGAGTATCAAAATGAGGGAAATATGCATCGAAACCAAGGTAATGTTGATCCTAAAGAGAAAATGAGAATCAAAATGATGGAAATATGCATCGAAACGAATGAAATATTAATCGTAATGAGAAAAAGGAGCATCAAAAAGAATGAAATATGCATCGAAACAAAGGAAATGTTGATCGTAAAAAGAAAATAATCATCAAAATAAAGGAAATATTCATCGAGACGAAGAAAATGTTGATCATAAAGAGAAAATGAGAATCAAAATGAAGGAAATATACATCGAAACGAAGGAAATATTGATCGTAACGAGAAAACGAGCATAAAAAAAAGGAAATCTGATCGAAACAAATGAAACGCTGATCGTAACGAGAAAATGAGGATCAAAATGAAGTAAATATGCATCGAAACTAAAGAAATGCTTATCGTAACGAGAAAAGGTGCATCAAAATGAAGGAAATGTACATCGAAATGAAGAAAATATTGATCTTAACGAGAAAAGGAGCATCAATATGAAGGAAATATGCATCGAAACGAAGGTAATGTTGATCCTAAAAAGAAAATAAGAATCAAATCGAAGGAAATATGCATCGAAACGAAGAAAATATTGATCGTAACGAGAAAATAAGCATCAAAAAGAAGGAAATCTGCATCGAAACGAATGAAATATTGATCGTAACGAGAAAAGGAGCATCAAAATTCAGGAAATATGCATCGAAAAGAAGGTAATTTTGATCGTAACGAGAAAATGAGAATCAAAATGAAGGAAATATGCATCAAAACAAAGGAAATATTGATCGTAACAAGAAAATGAGCATAAAAAAGAAGGAAATCTGCATCGAAACGAATGAAAAGTTGGTCGTACAAGAAAAGGAATATCAAAATGTAGGAAATATGCATCGAAACGAAGGAAATATTGATCGTAACAAGAAAATGAGCATTAAAATTAAGGAAATATTCATCGAAATGAAGGAAATATTGATCGTAATGAGAAAATGAGCATCAAAATGAAGGAAATATGCATCGAAACAAAGGAAACATTGATCATAACGAGAAAACGAGCATCAAAAAGAAGGAAATATGCATCGAAATAAAGGAAACATTGATCATAACGAGAAAACGATCATCAAAAAGAAGGAAATCTGTTGATCGTAACGAGAAAACGATCATCAAAAAGAAGGAAATAAAGGAAACATTGATCATAACGAGAAAACGATCATCCAAATGAGTGAAATGTTGATCGTACAAGAAAAGGAGCATCAAATTTAAAGAAATATGCATCGAAACAAAGAAAATATTGAGCGTAACGAGAAAATGAGCATTAAAATGAAGGAAATATTCATCGAAACAAAGGAAATATTGATCGTAATGAGAAAAGGAGAATAAAAATGAAGAAAATATGCATCGAAAAGAAGGAAATGCTGATCGTAACAAGAAAAAGTGCATCAAAATGAAGGAAATATGCATCGAAACGAAGAAAATATTGATCGTAACGAGAAAAGGAGCATCAAAATCAAAATGATGGAAATCTGCATCGAAACGAATGAAATGTTGATCGTAACGAGAAAAGGAACATCAAAATGAAGGAAATATGCATCGAAACGAATGTAATATTGATCATAACGAGAAAATGAGCATTAAAATGAAGGAAATATGCATCGAAACGAATGTAATATTGATCGTAGCGAGAAAATGAGCATTAAAATGAAGGAAATCTGTATCGAAACGAATGAAATGTTGATCGTAACGAGAAAATGAGCATCAAAATGAAGTAAATATGCATCGAAACGAAGGAAATGTTGATCGTAACAAGAAAAGGAGCATCAAAATGAAGGAAATATGCATCGAAACGAAGGTAATAATTGATCGTAAAGAGAAAATGAGAATCAAACGAAGGAAATATGCATCGAAACAAAGGAAACACTGATAATAACGAGAAAACGAGCATCAAAAAGTAGGAAATATGCATCGAAACAAAGGAAACATTGATCATAACGAGAAAACAAGCATCAAAAAGAAGGAAATATGCATTGAAACGAATGAAATGTTGATTGTAATGAGAAAAAGAGCATTAAAATGAAGGAAATATGCATTGAAACAAAGGAAACATTGATCATAACGATTAAACGAGCATTAAAATGAAGGAAATATGCATCGAAACAAAGGAAACATTGATCATAACGAGAAAACGAGCATCAAAATGAAGGAAATATGCATCGAAACAAAGAAAATGTTGATCATAACGAGAAAATGAGCATCAAAAAGAGGGAAATCTGCATCGAAACGAATGAAATGTTGATCGTAACAAGAAAAGGAGCATCAAAATGAAGGAAATCTGCATCGAAACGAATGAAATGTTGATCGTAACAAGAAAATGAGCATTAAAATGAAGTAAATATGCATCGAAACGAAGAAAATGTTGATCGTAACAAGAAAATGAGCATCAAAATAAAGGAAATATGCATCGAAACGAAGGTAATAATTGATCGTAAAGAGAAAATGAGAATCAAACAAAGGAAATATTGATCCTAACGAGAAAAAGAGCATCAAAAAGAAGGAAATCTGCATCGAAACGAATGAAATGTTGATCGTAACAAGAAAAGGAGCATCAAAATGAAGTAAATATGCATCGAAACAAAGGAAATGCTGATCGAAATGAGAAAAAGTGCATCAAAATGATGGAAATATACATCGAATCGAAGAAAATGTTGATCGTAATGAGTAAATTTGCATTAAAATAAAGGAAATATTCATCGAAACGAAGGAAATGTTGATCGTACTGAGAAAAGGAGTATCAAAATGACGGAAATCTGCATCGAAACGAATAAAATATTGATCGTAACGATAAAAGGAGCATCAAAATTAAGGTAATATGCATCGAAACGAAGGTAATATTGATCATAATGCGAAAACGAGCATAAAAAGAAGGAAATCTGCATCGAAATGAATGAACTGTTGATTGTAACAAGAAAAGGAGCATCAAAATGAAGGAAATATGCATCGAAACGAAGGAAATGTTGATCGTAACGAGAAAATGAGCATTAAAATAAAGGAAATATTCATCAAAACGAAGGAAATGTTGATCGTAATGAGAAAATGAGAATCAAAATGAAGGAAATATGCATCGAAACAAAGGAACACTAATCATAACGATAAAACAAGCATCAAAATGAAGGAAATATGCATCGAAACGAAGGAAATGTTGATCGTAACGAGAAAACAAGCATCAAAAAGAAGGAAATATGCATCTAAATGAAGGAAATATACATTGAAACAAAGGAAACACTGATCATAACGAGAAAACGAGCATCAAAAAGAAGGAAATATGCATCAAAACAAAGTAAACATTGATCATAAGGAGAAAACAAGCATCAAAAAGAAGGAAATATGCATCGAAACGAATGAAATGTTGATCGTAATGAGAAAAGGAGCATTAAAATGAAGGAAATATGCATCGAAACAAAAGAAACATTGATTATAACGAGAAAACGAGCATCAAAATGAAGGAAATATGCATCGAAACAAAGGAAATATTGATCGTAATGAGAAAACGAGCATCAAAATGAAGGAAATCTGCATCGAAACGAATGAAATGTTGATCGTAACGAGAAAATGAGCATTAAAATGAAGTAAATATGCATCGAAACGAAGGAAATGCTGATCGTAATGAGAAATAATGCATCAAAATGAAAGAAATATACATCGAAACGATGAATATGTTGATCGTAATGAGAAAATGGGCATTAAAATGAAGGAAATATTCATCGAAACGAAGGAAATGTTGATCGTACTGAGAAAAGGAGCATCAAAATGATGGAAATCTGCATCGAAACGAATAAAATGTTGATCGTAACGAGAAAAGGAGCATCAAAATGAAGAAAATATACATCAAAACGAAGGTAATATTGATCGTAACGAGAAAACGAGCATAAAAAAGAAGGAAATCTACATTGAAATGAATGAACTGTTGACTGTTACTAGAAAAGGAGCATCAAATGAAGGAAATATGCATCGAAATGAAGGAACGTTGATCATAACGAGAAAATGAGCATTAAAATATAGGAAATATTCATCGAAAAGAAGGAAATATTGATCGTAATGAGAAAATGAGCATCAAAATAAAGGAAATATGCATCGAAACAAAGGAAACATTGATCATAACGAGAAAACGAGCATCAAAAAGAAGAAAATATGCATCGAAACAAAGGAAACATTGATCATAACGAGAAAATGAGCATCAACAAGAAGAAAATCTGCATCGAAATGAATGAAATGTTGATTGTAACAAGAAAATGAGCATCAAAATGAGAGAAATATGAATCGCAACGAAGGAAATGTTGATCGTAACTAGGAAACGTGCATCAAATTAAGGAAATATGCATTGAAACGAAGTAAATATTGATCGTAACGAGAAAATGAGCATCAAAATGAAGGAAATATGCATCGAAACGATGGAAATGTTGATCGTAACGAGAAAATGAGCATCAAAATAAGTAAATATGCATCGAAACAAAGAAATATTGATCATAACGAGAAAACGAGCATCAAAAAGAAGGAAATCTGCATCGAAACGAAAGAAATGTTGAACGTAACGAAAAGGAGCATCAAAATGAGTAAATATGCATCGAAACGAAGGAAATGCTGATCGTAACGAGAAAAAATGCATCGAAACGAAGGAAATATTGATCGTCGCGTCAAAATGAATGAAATATGCATCGAAACGAAGGAAATGTTGATCGTAAAGAGAAAATGAGCATCAAAATGAAGGAAATATGCATCGAAACTAAGGTAATATTGATCGTAATGAGAAAATGAGAATCAAAATGAAGGAAATATGCATCGAAACAAAAGAAATATTGATCGTAACGAGAAAACGAGCATCAAAAAGAAGGAAATCTGCATCGAAACGAATGAAATGTTGATCGTAACAAGAAAGGAGCATCAAAATGAAGTAAATATGCATCGAAACGAAGGAAATGCTGATCATAACGAGAAAATGAGAATCAAAATGAAGGAAATATGCATTGAAACGAAGGAAATATTGATCGTAACGAGAAAATGATCATCAAAATGAAGGAAATATGCATAGAAACGAAGGAAATGTTGATCGTAACGAGAAAATGAGCATTAAAATGAAGGAATGATGCATCGAAACAAAGGTAATGTTGATCATAAAGAGAAAATGAGAATGAAAATAAAGGAAAAATGCATCGAAACGAAGGAAATATTGATCGTAACGAGAAAATGAGCTTCAAAAGAAGGATATCTGCATCGAAACGAATGAAATATTGATCGTAACAAGAAAAGGAGCATCAAAATGAAGTAAATATCCATCAAAACGAAGAAAATGTTGAACGTAACGAGAAAAAGTGCATCAAAATGAAGGAAATATGCATCGAAACGAAGGAAATGTTAATCGTAACGAGAAAATGAGCATTAAAATAAAGGAAATATTCATCAAAACGAAGGAAATATTGATCGTAATATGAAAAGGAGCATCAAAAAGAAGGAAATCTGCATCGAAATGAATGAAATGTTGATCGCAATGTGAAAAGAAGCATCAAAATGAAGTAAATATGCATCGAAACGAAGGAAATGTTAATCGTAACGAGAAAAGGAGCATCAAAATGAAGAAAACATGCATCGAAACGAAGGTAATGTTGATCGTAAAGAGAAAATGAGCATCAAAACGAAGGAAATATTGATCGTAATGAGAAAACGAGCATCAAAAAGAAGGAAATCTGCATCGAATCGAATGAAATGTTGATCGTAACAGGAAAAGGAGCATCAAAATGAAGTAAATATGCTTTGAAATGAAGGAAATACTGATCGTAACGAGAAAAAGTGCATCAAAATAAAGGAAATATGCATCAAAATGAAGGAAATGTTAATCGTAACGAGAAAATAAGCATTAAAATAAAGGAAATATTCATCAAAACGAAGGAAATGTTGATCGTAATGTGAAAAGGAGCATCAAAAAGAAGGAAATCTGCATCGAAACGAATGAAATGTTGATCGCAAAGAGAAAAGAAGCATCAAAATGAAGTAAATATGCATCGAAACGAAGAAAATGTTAATCGTAACGAGAAAAGGAGCATCAAAATGAAGGAAATATGCATCGAAACGAAGGAAATATTGTTCATAACGAGAAAATGAGCATCAAAATGAAGGAAATATTTATCAAAACGAAGGAAATGTTGATCGTAATGAGAAAAGGAGAATCAAAATGAAGGAAATATGCATCGAAACAAAGGAAATGTTGTTCATAACGAGAAAAGGAGCATTAAAATGAAGGAAATATGCATCGAAACGAAGAAAATATTGATTGTAACGAGAAAATGAGCATCAAAAAGAAGGAAATCTGCATCGAAACGAATGAAATATTGATCGTAACAAGAAAAGGAGCATCAAAATGAAGTAAACATGCATAGAAACGAAGGAAATGTTAATCATAACGAGAAAAGGAGTATCAAAATGAAGGAAATATGCATCGAAACCAAGGAAATGTTGATCCTATCGAGAAAATGAGCATTAAAATGAAGGAAATATACATCGAAACGAAGGAAATCTGCATAAAAAAGATGGAAATCTGCATCAAAACGAATAAAATGTTGATCGTAACGAGAAAAGAAGCATAAAAATGAAGTAAATATGCATCGAAACGAAGGAAATATTAATCGTAACGAAAAATGGAGCATCAAAATGAAGGAAATATGTATCAAAACGAAGGAAATGTTAATCGTAACGAGAAAGGAAGCATCAAAATGAAGGAAATATGCATGGAAACGAAGGTAATGTTGATCGTAAAGAGAAAATGAGCATCAAAACGAAGAAAATATGCTTCAAAATGAAGGAAATGTTGATAGTAACGAGAAAATGAGCATCAAAATATAGGAAATATGCATCGAAACGAATGAAATATTGATCATAACAAGAAAAGGAGCATCAAAATGAAGGAAATATGCATCGAAACGAAGAAAATATTCATCGTAACGAGAAAATGAGCATGAAAATGAAGGAAATATTCATCAAAACTAAGGAAATGTTGATCGTAACAAGAAAACGAGCATCAAAATGAAGGAAATATGCATCGAAACGAGTGAAATATTGATCGTTACAAGAAAAGGAGCATCAAATTGAAGGAAATATGCATCGAAACGAAGGAAATGTTGATCGCAACAAGAAAACAAGCATCAAAATGAAGTAAATATGCATCGAAACGATGGAAATGCAGATCGTAACGAGAAAATGAGAATCAAAACGAAGGAAATATGCATCAAAACAAAGGAAATATTGATCGTAACGAGAAAATGAGCATAAAAAGGAGGAAATCTGTATCGAAACGAATGAAATGTTAATCGTAACGAGAAAAGGAGCATCAAAATGAAGTAAATATGAATCGAAATGAAGGAAATGCTAATCGTAACGAGAAAATGAGCGTTAAATTGAAGGAAATATGCATCGAAACGAATGAAATGTTGATTGTAAAGATAAAATGAGAATCAAAACGAAGGAAATATGCATCGAAATGAAAGAAATATTGATCATAACGAGAAAACGTGCACCAAAATAAAGTAAATATGCATCGAAACAATGGAAATGCAGATCATAACGAGAAAAGAAGCATCTAAATAAAGTAAATATGCATCGAAACAAAGGTAATGCTTATCGTAATGAGAAAAGGAGCATCAAAATAAAGGAAATATGCATCGAAACAATGGAAATATTGATCGTAACGAGAAAATTAGCATTAAAATGAAGGAATATGCATCAAAATGAATGAAATGTTGATCGTAAAGAGAAAATGAGAATCAAAACGAAGGAAATATGCATCGAAACAAATGAAACGTTGATCGTAACAAGAAAAGGAGCATCAAAATAAATGAAATATACATCGAAACGAAGGAAATATTGATCGTAACGAGAAAACAAGCATCAAAATAAAGTAAATATGCATCGAAACGATGGAAATACAGATCGTAACGAGAAAATGAGAATCGAAACGAAGGAAATATGCATCAAACAAAGGAAATATTGATTGCAATGAGAAAATGAGAATCAAAACGAAGGAAATATGCATCAAAACAAAGGAAATATTGATCGTAACGAGAAAATGAGCATAAAAAAGAAGGAAATCTGCATCGAAACGAATGAAATGTTGATCGTAAAGAGAAAATGAGCATCAAAATGAAGTAAATGTGCATCAAAACGAAGGAAATATTGATCGTAACGAGAAAACAAGCATAAAAATGAAGTAAATATGCATGGAAACGATAGAAATGTAGATCGTAACGAGAAAATGAGAATCGAAACGAAGGAAATATGCATCAAAACAAAGGAAATATTGATCGGAACGAGAAAATGAGCATAAAAAAGAAGGAAATCTGCATCGAAACGAATGAATTGTTGATCGTAACGAGAAAAGGAGCATCAAAATGAAGTAAATATGCATCGGAACGAAGAAAATGCTAATCGAAACGAGAAAATGAGCATTAAAATGAAGGAAATATGCATCAAAACGAATGAAATATGGATCGTAAAGAGAAAATGAGCATCAAAAAGAAGGAAATCTACATCGAAACGAATGAAATATTGATCGTAACAAGAAAAGGAGCATCAAAATGAATTAAATATGCATCGAAACGAAGGAAATGCTGATCGTAACGAGAAAAAGTGCATCAAAATGAAGGAAATATGCATCGAAAACAAAGGAAATGTTGATCGTAATGAGAAAAAGAGCATCAAAAAGAAGGAAATCTGCATCGAAACGAATGAAATATTGATCGTAACGAGAAAAGGAGCATCAAAATGAAGTAAATATGCATTAAAACGAAGGAAATGTTGATCGTAACGAGAAAAGAAGCATCAAAATGAAGGAAATATGCATCGAAACGAAGGTAATGTTGATCGTAAAGAGAAAATGAGAATCAAAACGAAGGAAATATTCATCAAAACGATGGAAATATGCATCGAAATGAAGAAAATATGCATCGAAATGAAGGAAATGTAGATCGTAACGAGAAAAAGAGCATCAAAATGAATTAAATATGCATCGAAAAGAAGGAAATCCTGATCGTAACGATAAAAGTGCATCAAAATGAAGGAAATATGCATCGAAAACAAAGGAAATGTTGATCGTAATGAGAAAAGGAGCATCAATAAGAAGGAAATCTGCATCGAAACGAATGAAATGTTGATTGTAATGAGAAAAAGGAGCATCAAAATGAAGTAAATATGCATCAAAACGTAGGAAATGTTAATCGTAACGAGAAAGGAAGAATCATAATGAAGGAAATATGTATCGAAACGAAGGTAATATTGATCGATGCATATATCTTTCATTTTGATGCACTTTTTCTCATTACGATCAGCATTTCTTTCGTTTCGATGCATATTTCCTTCATTTTGATGCTCCTTTTCTTGTTACGATCAACATTTCATTCGTTTCGATGCAGATTTCCTTCTTTTTGATGCTCGTTTTCTCGTTATGATCAATATTTCCTTTGTTTTGATGCATATTTCCTTCATTTTGATGCTCCTTTTCTCATTACGATCAATTTTTCCTTCGTTTCGATGAATATTTCCTTCATTTTAATGCTCATTTTCTCGTTACGATCAATATTTCCTTTGTTTCGATGCATATTTCCTTTATTTTGATGCTCCTTTTCTTGTTACGATCAACATTTCATCGTTTAGATGCAGATTTCCTTCATTTTTATGCTCGTTTTCTCGTTACGATCAATATTTGCTTTGTTTCGATGCATATTTCGATCGTTTTGATTCTCATTTTCTCGTTACGATCAATATTACCTTTGTTTCGATGCATATTTCTTTCATTTTGATGCTCCTGTTCTCGTTACGATCAACATTTCATTCGTTTCGATGCAGATTTCCATCATTTTGATGCTCATTTTCTCAGTACGATCAACATTTCCTTCGTTTCGATGAATATTTCCTTCATTTTAATGCTCATTTTCTCGTTACGATCAATATTTTCTTCGTTTCGATGTATATTTCCTTCATTTTGATGCACTTTTTCTCATTACGATCAGCATTTCCTTTGTTTCGATGCATATTTCCTTCATTTTGATGCTCCATTTCTCATTACGATCAATATTTCCTTCGTTTCGATGAATATTTCCTTCATTTTAATGCTCATTTTCTCATTACGATCAACATTTTCTTCGTTTTGATGCATATTTTCTTCATTTTGATGCTCCTTTTCTCATTACGATCAACATTTCATTCGTTTCGATGCAGATTTCCTTCATTTTGATGCTCGTTTTCTCGTTACGCTCAATATTTCCTTCATATCGATGCATATTTCCTTCGTTTTGATTCTCATTTTCTCGTTACGATCAATACTTCGTTTCGATGCATATTTTCTTCGTTTTGATTCTCATTTTCTCGTTACGATCAATACTACCTTCGTTTCGATGCATATTTCCATCATTTTGATGCTTCATTTCTCGTTACGATCAACATTTCCTTCGTTTTGATTCATATTTCCTTCATTTTGATACTCATTTTCTCGTTATGATCAATATTTTATTCGTTTCTATGCATATTTCCTTCATTTTGATGCACTTTTCCTCATTACGATCACCATTTCCTTCGTTTCGATACATATTTACTTCATTTTGATGCTCCTTTTCTTGTTACGATCAACATTTCATTCGTTTCGATGCAGATTTCCTTCTTTTTGATGCTCGTTTTCTCGTTATGATCAATATTTCCTTTGTTTCGATGCATATTTCCTTCATTTTGATGCTCATTTTCTCATTACGATCAACATTTCCTTCATTTCGATGAATATTTCCTTCATTTTGATGCTCATTTTCTCGTTACGATCAACATTCCTTTGTTACGATGCATATTTCCTTCATTTTGATTCTCCATTTCTCGTTACGATCAACATTTCCTTCGTTTCGATGCATATTTCCTTCATTTTGACGCTCATTTTCTCATTACGATCGATATCTCCTTCGTTTCGATGCATATTTCCCTTATTTTGATGCTCATTTTCTCGTTACGATCAGCATTTCCTTCGTTTCGATGCATATTTACTTTATTTTGATGCTCCTTTTCTTGTTACGATCAATATTTCATTCGTTTCGATGCAGATTTCCTTCTTTTTGATGCTCGTTTTCTCGTTATGATCAATATTTCCTTTATTTCGATGCATATTTCCTTCATTTTGATGCTCCTTTTCTCATTACGATCAACATTTTCTTCGTTTCGATGAATATTTCCTTCATTTCAATGCTCATTTTCTCGTTACGATCAATATTTCATTCATTTCGATGCATATTTTCTTCATTTTGATGTTCCTTTTCTTGTTACGATCAATATTTCATTCGTTTCGATGTAGATTTCCTACTTTTTGATTCTCATTTTCTCGTTATGATCAATATTTCCTTTGTTTCGATGTATATTTCCTTCATTTTGATGCTACTTTTCTCATTACGATCAACATTTCCTTCGTTTCGATGAATATTTCCTTCATTTTAATGCTCATTTTATCGTTACGATCAACGTTTCCTTCGTTTCGATGCATATTTCCTTCATTTTGATGCTCCTTTTCTTGTTACGATCAACATTTCATTCGTTTCGATGCAGGTTTCCTTTTTTTTTATGCTCGTTTTCTCGTTATGATCAATATTTCCTTTGTTTCGATGCATATTTCCTTCATTTTGATGCTCCTTTTCTCATTACGATCAATATTTCCTTCGTTTCGATGAATATTTCCTTCATTTCAATGCTCATTTTCTCGTTACGATCAATATTTCATTCATTTCGATGAATATTTCCTTCATTTTGATGTTCATTTTCTTGTTACGATCAATATTTCATTCGTTTCGATGCAGATTTCCTTCTTTTTGATGCTCATTTTCTCGTTATGATCAATATTTCCTTTGTTCAATGTATATTTCCTTCATTTTGATGCTCCTTTTCTCATTACGATCAACATTTCCTTCGTTTCGATGAATATTTCCTTCATCTCAATGCTCATTTTCTCGTTACGATCAATATTTCCTTCATTTCGATGCATATTTCCTTCATTACGATGAATATTACCTTCGTTTTAATGCTCATTTTCTCGTTACGATCAACATTTTCTTCGTTTTGATGCATATTTTTTCATTTTGATGCTCCTTTTCCCATTACGATCAACATTTCATTTGTTTCGATGCAGATTTCCTTCATTTTGATGCTCGTTTTCTCGTTACGATCAATATTTCCTTCATATCGATGCATATTTCCTTCGTTTTGATTTTCATTTTCTCGTTACGATCAATACTTTGTTTTGATGCATATTTTCTTCGTTTTGATTCTCATTTTCTCGTTACGATCAATACTACCTTCGTTTCGATGCATATTTCCATCATTTTGATGCTTCATTTCTCGTTACGATCAACATTTCCTTCGTTTTGATTCATATTTCCTTCATTTTGATACTCATTTTCTCGTTATGATCAATATTTCATTCGTTTCTATGCATATTTCCTTCATTTTGATGCACTTTTTCTCATTACGGTCAGCATTTCCTTCGTTTCGATGCATATTTACTTCATTTTGATGCTCCTTTTCTTGTTATGATGAATATTTCATTCGTTTCGATGCAGATTTCCTTCTTTTGGATGCTCGTTTTCTCGTTATGATCAATATTTCCTTTGTTTCGATGCATATTTCCTTCATTTTGATGTTCCTTTTATCATTACGATCAACATTTCCTTCATTTTAATGCTCATTTTCTCGTTACGATCAATATTTCCTTCGTTTCGATGCATATTTCCTTCATTTTGATGCTCCTTTTCTTGTTACGATCAATATTTCATTCGTTTCGATGCAGATTTTCTTCTTTTTGATGCTCGTTTTCTCGTTATGTTCAATACTTCCTTTGTTTTGATGCATATTTCCTTCATTTTGATGCTCCTTTTCTCATTACGATCAACATTTCCTTCGTTTCGATGAATATTTCCTTCATTTTGATGCTCATTTTCTCGTTACGATCAACATTTCCTTCGTTTCGATGCATATTTCCTTCATTTTGATGCTCCTTTTCTTGGTACGATAAACATTTCTTTTGTTTCGATGCAAATTTCCTTCTTTTTGATTCTCATTTTCTCGTTACGAGCAATATTACCTTCGTTTCGATGCATATTTCCTTCATTTTGATGCTCCTTTTCTTGTTACGATCAACATTTCTTTTGTTTCGATGCAAATTTCCTTCTTTTTGATTCTCGTTTTCTCGTTATGATCAATATTTCCTTTGTTTCGATGCATATTTCCTTCATTTTGATGCTCATTTTCTCATTACGATCAACATTTCCTTCGTTTCGATGAATATTTCCTTCATTTTGATGCTCCTTTTCTCGTTACGATCAACATTCCTTCGTTACGATGCATATTTCCTTCATTTTGATGCTCCATTTCTCGTTACGATCAACATTTCCTTCGTTTCGATGCATATTTCCTTCATTTTGATGCTCATTTTCTCATTACGATCAATATTTCCTTCGTTTCGATGCATATCTCCCTTATTTTGATGCTCATTTTCTCGTTACGATCAGTATTTCCTTCGTTTCGATGCATATTTACTTTATTTTGATGCTCCTTTTCTTGTTACGATCAATATTTCATTCGTTTCGATGAAGATTTCCTTTTTTTGATGCTCGTTTTCTCGTTATGATCAATATTTCCTTTGTTTCGATGCATATTTCCTTCATTTTGATGCTCCTTTTCTCATTACGATCAACATTTCATTCGTTTCGATGAATATTTCCTTCATTTTAAAGCTCATTTTCTCGTTACGATCAATATTTCATTCATTTTGACGCATATTTCCTTCATTTTGAGTTCCTTTTCTTGTTACGATCAATATTTCATTCGTTTCGATGCAGATTTCCTTCTTTTTGATGCTCATTTTCTCGTTATGATCAATATTTCCTTTGTTTCAATGTATATTTCCTACATTTTGATGCTCCTTTTCACATTACGATCAACATTTCCTTCGTTTCGATGAATATTTCCTTCATTTTAATGCTCATTTTATCGTTACGATCAACGTTTCCTTCGTTTCGATGCATATTTCCTTCATTTTGATGCTCCTTTTCTTGTTACGATCAACATTTCATTCGTTTCGATGCAGGTTTCCTTCTTTTTTATGCTCATTTTCTCGTTATGATCAATATTTCCTTTGTTTCGATGCATATTTCCTTCATTTTGATGCTCCTTTTCTTATTACGATCAATATTTCCTTCGTTTCGTTAAATATTTCCTTTATTTTAATGCTCATTTTCTCGTTACGATCAACATTTCCTTCGTTTCGTTCAACATTTCCTTCATTTTGATGCTCCTTTTCTTGTTACGATCAACATTTCATTCGTTTTGATGCAGATTTCCTTCTTTTTATGCTCATTTTCTCGTTACGATCAATATTTCCTTTATTTCGATGTATATTTCATCGTTTTGATTCTCATTTTCTCATTACGAGCAATATTACCTTCGTTTCGATGCATATTTCCTTCATTTTGATGCTCCTTTTCTTGTTACGATCAACATTTCTTTTGTTTCGATGCAAATTTCCTTCTTTTTGATTCTCGTTTTCTCGTTATGATCAATATTTCCTTTGTTTCGATGCATATTTCCTTCATTTTGATGCTCATTTTCTCATTACGATCAACATTTCCTTCGTTTCGATGAATATTTCCTTCATTTTGATGCTCCTTTTCTCGTTACGATCAACATTCCTTCGTTACGATGCATATTTCCTTCATTTTGATGCTCCATTTCTCGTTACGATCAACATTTCCTTCGTTTCGATGCATATTTCCTTCATTTTGATGCTCATTTTCTCATTACGATCAATATTTCCTTCGTTTCGATGCATATTTCCCTTATTTTGATGCTCATTTTCTCGTTACGATCAGAATTTCCTTTGTTTCGATGCATATTTACTTTATTTTGATGCTCCTTTTCTTGTTACGATCAATATTTCATTCGTTTCGATGCAGATTTCCTTCTTTTTGATGCTCGTTTTCTCGTTATGATCAATATTTCATTTGTTTCGATGCATATTTCCTTCATTTTGATGCTCCTTTTCTTATTACGATCAACATTTCCTTCGTTTCGATGAATATTTCCTTCATTTTAATGCTCATTTTCTCGTTACGATTAATATTTTCTTCGTTTTGATGTATATTTTCTACATTTTTATGCTCCTTTTCTCATTACGATCAATATTTCATTCGTTTCGATGTAGATTTCCTTCATTTTGATGCTCATTTTCTCGTTACGATCAATATTTCCTTCATATCGATGCATATTTCCTTCGTTTTGATTCTCATTTTATCTTTACGATCAACATTACCTTCGTTTCGATGCATATTTCCTTCGTTTTGATTCTCATTTTCTCGTTACGATCAATACTACCTTCGTTTCGATGCATATTTCCTTCATTTTGATGCTCCATTTCTCGTTACGATCAACATTTCCTTCGTTTTGATTCATATTTCCTTCATTTTGATACTCATTTTCTAGTCATTATCAATATTTCCTTCATTTCGATGCATATATCTTTCATTTTGATGCACTTTTTCTCATTACGATCAGCATTTCCTTCGTTTCGGTGCATATTTACTTCATTTTGATGCTCTTTTCTTGTTACGATCAATATTTCATTCGTTTCGATGCAGATTTCCTTCTTTTTGATGCTCGTTTTCTCGTTATGATCAATATTTCCTTTGTTTCGATGTATATTTCCTTCATTTTGATGCTACTTTTCTCATTACGATCAACATTTCCTTCGTTTCGCTGAATATTTCCTTCATTTCAATGCTCATTTTCTCGTTACGATCAATATTTCATTCATTTCGATGCATATTTTCTTCATTTTGATGTTCCTTTTCTTGTTACGATCAATATTTCATTCGTTTCGATGCAGATTTCCTTCTTTTTGATGCTCATTTTCTCGTTATGATCAATATTTCCTTTGTTTCGATGTATATTTCCTTCATTTTGATGCTCCTTTTCTCATTACGATCAACATTTCCTTCGTTTCGATGAATATTTCCTTCATTTTAATGCTGATTTTATCGTTACGATCAACGTTTCCTTCGTTTCGATGCATATTTCCTTCATTTTGATGCTCCTTTTCTTGTTACGATCAACATTTCATTCGTTTCGATGCAGGTTTCCTTCTTTTTTATGCTCGTTTTCTCGTTATGATCAATATTTCCTTTGTTTCGATGCATATTTCCTTCATTTTGATGCTCCTTTTCTTATTACGATCAAAATTTCCTTCGTTTCGATTAATATTTCCTTTATTTTAATGCTCATTTTCTCGTTACGATCAACATTTCCTTCGTTTCGTTCAACATTTCCTTCATTTCGATGCTCCTTTTCTTGTTACGATCAACATTTCATTCGTTTCGATGCAGATTTCCTTCTTTTTATGCTCGTTTTCTCGTTACGATCAATATTTCCTTTATTTCGATGCATATTTCCATCGTTTTGATTCTCATTTTCTCGTTACGAGCAATATTACCTTCGTTTCGATGCATATTTCCTTCATTTTGATGCTTCTTTTCTCATTACGATCAGCATTTCATTCGTTTCGATGCAGATTTCCATCATTTTGATGCTCTTTTTCTCAGTACGATCAACATTTCCTTCGTTTCGATGAATATTTCCTTCATTTTAATGCTAATTTTCTCGTTACGATCAATATTTTCTTCGTTTCGATGTATATTTCCATCATTTTGATGCACTTTTTCTCGTTATGATCAGAATTTCCTTCGTTTCGATGCATATTTACTTCATTTTGATGCTCCTTTTCTTATTACGATCAACATTTCATTCGTTTCGATTCAGATTTCTTTCTTTTTGATGCTTGTTTTCTCGTTACGTTCAATATTTCATTCGTTTCGATGCAGATTTCCTTCTTTTTGATGCTCGTTTTCTCGTTATGATCAATATTTCCATTGTTTCGATGCATATTTCCTTTATTTTGATGCTACTTTTCTCATTACGATCAATATTTCCTTCGTTTCGATGAATATTTCCTTCATCTCAATGCTCATTTTCTCGTTACGATCAATATTTCCTTCATTTCGATGCATATTTCCTTCATTTTGATGCTCCTTTTCTTGTTACGATCAACATTTCATTCGTTTCGATTCAGATTTCCTTCTTTTTGATGCTCATTTTCTCGTTACGTTCAATATTTCCTTTTTTTCAATGCATATTTCCTTCGTTTTGATTCTCATTTTCTCTTTACGATCAATATTACCTTCGTTCCGATGCATATTTCCTTCATTTTGATGCTTTTTTTCTCGTTACGATCAACATTTCCTTCATTTCGATGCATATTTACTTCATTTTGATGCTCCTTTTCTCGTTACGCTCAACATTTCAATCATTTCGATGCAGATTTCCTTCTTTTTGAGGCTTGTTTTCTCATTATGAACAATATTTCCTTTGTTTCGATGCATATTTCCTTCGTTTTGATCCTCCTTTTCTCTTTACGATCAACATTTCCTTCGTTTCGATGAATATTTCCTTCATTTCAATGCTCATTTTCTCATTACGATCAACATTTCATTCATTTCGATGTAGATTTCCTTCTTTTTGAGGCTCGTTTTCTCGTTATGATCAATATTTCCTTTGTTTCGATGCATATTTCCTTCATTTTGATGCTCCTTTTCTTGTTACGATCAATATTTCATTTGTTTCAATACACATTTCCTTCTTTTTGATGCTCGTTTTCTCGTTATGATCAATATTTTCTTTATTTCGACACATATTTCCTTCATTTTGATTCTCCTTTTCTCATTACGATCAACATTTCCTTCGTTTCGATGAATATTTCCTTCATTTTAATGCTCATTTTCTCGTTACTATCATCATTTCCTTTGTTTCGATGCATATTTCCTTCATTTTGATGCTCCTTTTCATGTTACGATCAACATTTCATTCGTTTCGATGCAGATTTCCTTCTTTTTTATGTTCATTTTCTCGTTATGATCAATATTTACTTTATTTCGATGCATATTTCCTTCATTTTGATGCTCATTTTCTCATTACGATCAACATTTCCTTCGTTTCGATAAATATTTCCTTCATTTTAATGCTCATTTTCTCGTTACGATCAATATTTCCTTCGTTTCGATGCATATTTCCTTCATTTTGAAGCTCCTTTTCTTGTTACGATCAACATTTCATTCGTTTCGATGGAGATTTTCTTCTTTTTTATGCTCGTTTTCTCGTTATGATCAATATTTCCTTTGTTTCGATGCATATTTCCTTCATTTTGATGCTCCTTTTCTCATTACCATCAACATTTCCTTCGTTTCGATGAATATTTCCTTCATTTTAATGTTCATTTTCTCGTTACGATCAATATTTCCTTCGTTTCGATGCATATTTCCTTCATTTTGATGCTCCTTTTCTCATTACGATCAACATTTCCTTCGTTTCGATGAATATTTCCTTCATTTTGATGCTCATTTTCACGTTACGATCAACATTTCCTTCGTTTCGATGCATATTTCCTTCATTTTGATGCTCCTTTTCTTGTTACGATCCACATTTCTTTTGTTTCGATGCAGATTTCCTTCTTTTTTATGCTCGTTTTCTCGTTATGATCAGTATTTCCTTTGTCTCGATGCATATTTCCTTCATTTTGATGCTCCTTTTCTCATTACCATCAACATTTCCTTCGTTTCGATGAATATTTCCTTCATTTTAATGCTCATTTTCTCGTTACGATCAATATTTCCTTCGTTTCGATGCATATTTCCTTCATTTTGATGCTCCTTTTCTCATTACGATCAACATTTCCTTCGTTTCGATGAATATTTCCTTCATTTTGATGCTCATTTTCACGTTACGATCAACATTTCCTTCGTTTCGATGCATATTTCCTTCATTTTGATGCTCCTTTTCTTGTTACGATCCACATTTCTTTTGTTTCGATGCAGATTTCCTTCTTTTTGATGCTCGTTTTCTCGTTATGATCAATATTTCCTTTGTTTCGATGCATATTTCCTTCATTTTGATGCTCCTTTTCTCATTACGATCAACATTTCCTTCGTTTCGATGAATATTAACTTCATTTTGACGCTTCTTTTCTCGTTACGATCAACATTTCCTTCATTACGATGCATATTTCCTTCATTTTGATGCTCCATTTCTCGTTACGATCAACATTTTCTTCGTTTCGATGCATATTTCCTTCATTTTGATGCTCATTTTCTCGTTACGATCAGTATTTCCTTCGTTTCGATGCATATTTACTTTATTTTGATGCTCCTTTTCTTGTTACGTTCAATATTTCATTCGTTTCGATGCAGATTTCCTTCTTTTTGATGCTCATTTTCTCGTTATGATCAATATTTCCTTTGTTTCGATGCATATTTCCTTCATTTTGATGCTGCTTTTCTCATTACGATCAATATTTCCTTCGTTTCGATGAATATTTCCTACATCTCAATGCTCATTTTCTCGTTACGATCAATATTTCCTTCATTTCGATGCATATTTCCTTCATTTTGATGCTCCTTTTATTGTTACGATCAATATTTCATTCGTTTCGATGCAGATTTCCTTCTTTTTGATGCTCATTTTCTCGTTATGATCAATATTTCCTTTGTTTCGATGTATATTTCCTTCATTTTGATGCTCCATTTCTCGTTACGATCAACATTTCCTTCGTTTCGATGCATATTTCCTTCATTTTGATGCTCATTTTCTCATTACGATCAATATTTCCTTCGTTTCGATGCATATCTCCCTCATTTTGATGCTCATTTTCTCGTTACGATCAGCATTTCCTTCGTTTCGATGCATATTTACTTTATTTTGATGCTCCTTTTCTTGTTACGATCAATATTTCATTCGTTTCGATGAAGATTTCCTTTTTTTGATGCTCGTTTTCTCGTTATGATCAATATTTCCTTTGTTTCGATGCATATTTCCTTCATTTTGATGCTCCTTTTCTCATTACGATCAACATTTCATTCGTTTCGATGAATATTTCCTTCATTTTAAAGCTCATTTTCTCGTTACGATCAATATTTCATTCATTTTGACGCATATTTCCTTCATTTTGAGTTCCTTTTCTTGTTACGATCAATATTTCATTCGTTTCGATGAATATTTCCTTCATTTCAATGCTCATTTTCTCATTACGATCAACATTTCATTCATTTCGATGTAGATTTCCTTCTTTTTGAGGCTCGTTTTCTCGTTATGATCAATATTTCCTTTGTTTCGATGCATATTTCCTTCATTTTGATGCTCCTTTTCTTGTTACGATCAATATTTCATTTGTTTCAATACACATTTCCTTCTTTTTGATGCTCGTTTTCTCGTTATGATCAATATTTTCTTTATTTCGACACATATTTCCTTCATTTTGATTCTCCTTTTCTCATTACGATCAACATTTCCTTCGTTTCGATGAATATTTCCTTCATTTTAATGCTCATTTTCTCGTTACTATCATCATTTCCTTTGTTTCGATGCATATTTCCTTCATTTTGATGCTCCTTTTCATGTTACGATCAACATTTCATTCGTTTCGATGCAGATTTCCTTCTTTTTTATGTTCATTTTCTCGTTATGATCAATATTTACTTTATTTCGATGCATATTTCCTTCATTTTGATGCTCATTTTCTCATTACGATCAACATTTCCTTCGTTTCGATAAATATTTCCTTCATTTTAATGCTCATTTTCTCGTTACGATCAATATTTCCTTCGTTTCGATGCATATTTCCTTCATTTTGAAGCTCCTTTTCTTGTTACGATCAACATTTCATTCGTTTCGATGGAGATTTTCTTCTTTTTTATGCTCGTTTTCTCGTTATGATCAATATTTCCTTTGTTTCGATGCATATTTCCTTCATTTTGATGCTCCTTTTCTCATTACCATCAACATTTCCTTCGTTTCGATGAATATTTCCTTCATTTTAATGTTCATTTTCTCGTTACGATCAATATTTCCTTCGTTTCGATGCATATTTCCTTCATTTTGATGCTCCTTTTCTCATTACGATCAACATTTCCTTCGTTTCGATGAATATTTCCTTCATTTTGATGCTCATTTTCACGTTACGATCAACATTTCCTTCGTTTCGATGCATATTTCCTTCATTTTGATGCTCCTTTTCTTGTTACGATCCACATTTCTTTTGTTTCGATGCAGATTTCCTTCTTTTTTATGCTCGTTTTCTCGTTATGATCAGTATTTCCTTTGTCTCGATGCATATTTCCTTCATTTTGATGCTCCTTTTCTCATTACCATCAACATTTCCTTCGTTTCGATGAATATTTCCTTCATTTTAATGCTCATTTTCTCGTTACGATCAATATTTCCTTCGTTTCGATGCATATTTCCTTCATTTTGATGCTCCTTTTCTCATTACGATCAACATTTCCTTCGTTTCGATGAATATTTCCTTCATTTTGATGCTCATTTTCACGTTACGATCAACATTTCCTTCGTTTCGATGCATATTTCCTTCATTTTGATGCTCCTTTTCTTGTTACGATCCACATTTCTTTTGTTTCGATGCAGATTTCCTTCTTTTTGATGCTCGTTTTCTCGTTATGATCAATATTTCCTTTGTTTCGATGCATATTTCCTTCATTTTGATGCTCCTTTTCTCATTACGATCAACATTTCCTTCGTTTCGATGAATATTAACTTCATTTTGACGCTTCTTTTCTCGTTACGATCAACATTTCCTTCATTACGATGCATATTTCCTTCATTTTGATGCTCCATTTCTCGTTACGATCAACATTTTCTTCGTTTCGATGCATATTTCCTTCATTTTGATGCTCATTTTCTCGTTACGATCAGTATTTCCTTCGTTTCGATGCATATTTACTTTATTTTGATGCTCCTTTTCTTGTTACGTTCAATATTTCATTCGTTTCGATGCAGATTTCCTTCTTTTTGATGCTCATTTTCTCGTTATGATCAATATTTCCTTTGTTTCGATGCATATTTCCTTCATTTTGATGCTGCTTTTCTCATTACGATCAATATTTCCTTCGTTTCGATGAATATTTCCTACATCTCAATGCTCATTTTCTCGTTACGATCAATATTTCCTTCATTTCGATGCATATTTCCTTCATTTTGATGCTCCTTTTATTGTTACGATCAATATTTCATTCGTTTCGATGCAGATTTCCTTCTTTTTGATGCTCATTTTCTCGTTATGATCAATATTTCCTTTGTTTCGATGTATATTTCCTTCATTTTGATGCTCCATTTCTCGTTACGATCAACATTTCCTTCGTTTCGATGCATATTTCCTTCATTTTGATGCTCATTTTCTCATTACGATCAATATTTCCTTCGTTTCGATGCATATCTCCCTCATTTTGATGCTCATTTTCTCGTTACGATCAGCATTTCCTTCGTTTCGATGCATATTTACTTTATTTTGATGCTCCTTTTCTTGTTACGATCAATATTTCATTCGTTTCGATGAAGATTTCCTTTTTTTGATGCTCGTTTTCTCGTTATGATCAATATTTCCTTTGTTTCGATGCATATTTCCTTCATTTTGATGCTCCTTTTCTCATTACGATCAACATTTCATTCGTTTCGATGAATATTTCCTTCATTTCAATGCTCATTTTCTCGTTACGATCAATATTTCAATCATTTCGACGCATATTTCCTTCATTTTGATGTTCCTTTTCTTGTTACGATCAATATTTCATTCGTTTCGATGTATATTTCCTTCTTTTTGATGCTCATTTTCTCGTTATGATCAATATTTCCTTTGTTTCGATGCATATTTCCTTCATTTTGATGCTCATTTTCTCATTACGATCAACATTTCCTTCGTTTCGATGAATATTTCCTTCATTTTGATGCTCCTTTTCTCGTTACGATCAACATTCCTTCGTTACGATGCATATTTCCTTCATTTTGATGCTCAATTTCTCGTTACGATCAACATTTCCTTCGTTTCGATGCATATTCCCTTCATTTTGATGCTCATTTTCTCATTACGATCAATATTTCCTTCGTTTCGATGCATATTTCCCTTATTTTGATGCTCATTTTCTCGTTACGATCAGCATTTCCTTTGTTTCGATGCATATTTACTTTATTTTGATGCTCCTTTTCTTGTTACGATCAATATTTCATTCGTTTCGATGCAGATTTCCTTCTTTTTGATGCTCGTTTTCTCGTTATGATCAATATTTCATTTGTTTCGATGCATATTTCCTTCATTTTGATGCTCCTTTTCTTATTACGATCAACATTTCCTTCGTTTCGATGAATATTTCCTTCATTTTAATGCTCATTTTCTCGTTACGATTAATATTTTCTTCGTTTTGATGTATATTTTCTACATTTTGATGCTCCTTTTCTCATTACGATCAATATTTCATTCGTTTCGATGTAGATTTCCTTCATTTTGATGCTCATTTTCTCGTTACGATCAATATTTCCTTCATATCGATGCATATTTCCTTCGTTTTGATTCTCATTTTCTCTTTACGATCAACATTACCTTCGTTTCGATGCATATTTCCTTCGTTTTGATTCTCATTTTCTCGTTACGATCAATACTACCTTCGTTTCGATGCATATTTCCTTCATTTTGATGCTCCATTTCTCGTTACGATCAACATTTCCTTCGTTTTGATTCATATTTCCTTCATTTTGATACTCATTTTCTAGTCATTATCAATATTTCCTTCATTTCGATGCATATATCTTTCATTTTGATGCACTTTTTCTCATTACGATCAGCATTTCCTTCGTTTCGGTGCATATTTACTTCATTTTGATGCTCTTTTCTTGTTACGATCAACATTTCATTCGTTTCGATGCAGATTTCCTTCTTTTTGATGCTCGTTTTCTCGTTATGATCAATATTTCCTTTGTTTCGATGTATATTTCCTTCATTTTGATGCTCCTTTTCTCATTACGATCAACATTTCCTTCGTTTCGCTGAATATTTCCTTCATTTCAATGCTCATTTTCTCGTTACGAACTATATTTCATTCATTTCGATGCATATTTTCTTCATTTTGATGTTCCTTTTCTTGTTACGATCAATATTTCATTCGTTTCGATGCAGATTTCCTTCTTTTTGATGCTCATTTTCTCGTTATGATCAATATTTCCTTTGTTTCGATGAATATTTCCTTCATTTTGATGCTCCTTTTCTCATTACGATCAACATTTCCTTCGTTTCGATGAATATTTCCTTCATTTTAATGCTAATTTTATCGTTACGATCAACGTTTCCTTCGTTTCGATGCATATTTCCTTCATTTTGATGCTCCTTTTCTTGTTACGATCAACATTTCATTCGTTTCGATGCAGGTTTCCTTCTTTTTTATGCTCGTTTTCTCGTTATGATCAATATTTCCTTTGTTTCGATGCATATTTCCTTCATTTTGATGCTCCTTTTCTTATTACGATCAAAATTTCCTTCGTTTCGATTAATATTTCCTTTATTTTAATGCTCATTTTCTCGTTACGATCAACATTTCCTTCGTTTCGTTCAACATTTCCTTCATTTTGATGCTCCTTTTCTTGTTACGATCAACATTTCATTCGTTTCGATGCAGATTTCCTTCTTTTTATGCTCGTTTTCTCATTACGATCAATATTTCCTTTATTTCGATGCATATTTCCTTCATTTTGATGCTCCTTTTCTCGTTACGATCAATATTTCCTTCGTTTTGATGCATATTTCCTAAATTTTGATGCTTTTTTTCTCATTACGATCAGCATTTCATTCGTTTCGATGCAGATTTCCATCATTTTGATGCTCTTTTTCTCAGTACGATCAACATTTCCTTCGTTTCGATGAATATTTCCTTCATTTTAATGCTAATTTTCTCGTTACGATCAATATTTTCTTCGTTTCGATGTATATTTCCATCATTTTGATGGACTTTTTCTCGTTATGATCAGAATTTCCTTCGTTTCGATGCATATTACTTCATTTTGATGCTCCTTTTCTTGTTACGATCAACATTTCATTCGTTTCGATTCAGATTTCTTTCTTTTAGATGCTTGTTTTCTCGTTACGTTCAATATTTCATTCGTTTCGATGCAGATTTCCTTCTT
Source organism: Pogostemon cablin (assembly GCA_023678885.1). Taxonomy (NCBI): domain Eukaryota; kingdom Viridiplantae; phylum Streptophyta; class Magnoliopsida; order Lamiales; family Lamiaceae; genus Pogostemon; species Pogostemon cablin. The sequence continues at coordinate 50,066,425 of CM042955.1, forward strand.
TTTGATGCTCGTTTTCTCGTTATGATCAATATTTCCATTGTTTCGATGCATATTTCCTTTATTTTGATGCTACTTTTCTCATTACGATCAATATTTCCTTCGTTTCGATGAATATTTCCTTCATCTCAATGCTCATTTTCTCGTTACGATCAATATTTCCTTCATTTCGATGCATATTTCCTTCATTTTGATGCTCCTTTTCTTGTTACGATCAACATTTCATTCGTTTCAATTCAGATTTCCTTCTTTTTGACGCTCATTTTCTCGTTACGTTCAATATTTCCTTTTTTTCAATGCATATTTCCTTCGTTTTGATTCTCATTTTCTCTTTACGATCAATATTACCTTTGTTCCGATGCATATTTCCTTCATTTTGATGCTTTTTTTCTCGTTACGATCAACATTTCCTTCATTTCGATGCATATTTACTTCATTTTGATGCTCCTTTTCTCGTTACGCTCAACATTTCATTCATTTCGATGCAGATTTCCTTCTTTTTGAGGCTTGTTTTCTCATTATGAACAATATTTCCTTTGTTTCGATGCATATTTCCTTCGTTTTGATCCTCCTTTTCTCTTTACGATCAACATTTCCTTCGTTTCGATGAATATTTCCTTCATTTCAATGCTCATTTTCTCTTTACGATCAACATTTCATTCATTTCGATGCAGATTTCCTTCTTTTTGAGGCTCGTTTTCTCGTTATGATCAATATTTCCTTTGTTTCGATGCATATTTCCTTCATTTTGATGCTCCTTTTCTTGTTACGATCAATATTTCATTCGTTTCAATACACATTTCCTTCTTTTTGATGCTCGTTTTCTCGTTATGATCAATATTTTCTTTATTTCGACGCATATTTCCTTCATTTTGATTCTCCTTTTCTCATTACGATCAACATTTCCTTCATTTCGATGAATATTTCCTTCATTTTAATGCTCATTTTCTCGTTACTATCATCATTTCCTTTGTTTCGATGCATATTTCCTTCATTTTGATGCTCCTTTTCTTGTTACGATCAACATTTCATTCGTTTCGATGCAGATTTCCTTCTTTTTTATGTTCATTTTCTCGTTATGATCAATATTTACTTTATTTCGATGCATATTTCCTTCATTTTGATGCTCATTTTCTCATTACGATCAACATTTCCTTCGTTTCGATAAATATTTCCTTCATTTTAATGCTCATTTTCTCGTTACGATCAATATTTCCTTCGTTTCGATGCATATTTCCTTCATTTTGAAGCTCCTTTTCTTGTTACGATCAACATTTCATTCGTTTCGATGGAGATTTTCTTCTTTTTTATGCTCGTTTTCTCGTTATGATCAATATTTCCTTTGTTTCGATGCATATTTCCTTCATTTTGATGCTCCTTTTCTCATTACCATCAACATTTCCTTCGTTTCGATGAATATTTCCTTCATTTTAATGCTCATTTTCTCGTTACGATCAATATTTCCTTCGTTTCGATGCATATTTCCTTCATTTTGATGCTCCTTTTCTCATTACGATCAACATTTCCTTCGTTTCGATGAATATTTCCTTCATTTTGATGCTCATTTTCACGTTACGATCAACATTTCCTTCGTTTCGATGCATATTTCCTTCATTTTGATGCTCCTTTTCTTGTTACGATCCACATTTCTTTTGTTTCGATGCAGATTTCCTTCTTTTTTATGCTCGTTTTCTCGTTATGATCAGTATTTCCTTTGTCTCGATGCATATTTCCTTCATTTTGATGCTCCTTTTCTCATTACCATCAACATTTCCTTCGTTTTGATGAATATTTCCTTCATTTTAATGCTCATTTTCTCGTTACGATCAATATTTCCTTCGTTTCGATGCATATTTCCTTCATTTTGATGCTCCTTTTCTCATTACGATCAACATTTCCTTCGTTTCGATGAATATTTCCTTCATTTTGATGCTCATTTTCACGTTACGATCAACATTTCCTTCGTTTCGATGCATATTTCCTTCATTTTGATGCTCCTTTTCTTGTTACGATCCACATTTCTTTTATTTCGATGCAGATTTCCTTCTTTTTGATGCTCGTTTTCTCGTTATGATCAATATTTCCTTTGTTTCGATGCATATTTCCTTCATTTTGATGCTCCTTTTCTCATTACGATCAACATTTCCTTCGTTTCGATGAATATTAACTTCATTTTGACGCTTCTTTTCTCGTTACGATCAACATTTCCTTCGTTACGATGCATATTTCCTTCATTTTGATGCTCCATTTCTCGTTACGATCAACATTTTCTTCGTTTCGATGCATATTTTCTTCATTTTGATGCTCATTTTCTCGTTACGATCAGTATTTCCTTCGTTTCGATGCATATTTACTTTATTTTGATGCTCCTTTTCTTGTTACGTTCAATATTTCATTCGTTTCGATGCAGATTTCCTTCTTTTTGATGCTCATTTTCTCGTTATGATCAATATTTCCTTTGTTTCGATGCATATTTCCTTCATTTTGATGCTGCTTTTCTCATTACGATCAATATTTCCTTCGTTTCGATGAATATTTCCTACATCTCAATGCTCATTTTCTCGTTACGATCAATATTTCCTTCATTTCGATGCATATTTCCTTCATTTTGATGCTCCTTTTATTGTTACGATCAATATTTCATTCGTTTCGATGCAGATTTCCTTCTTTTTGATGCTCATTTTCTCGTTATGATCAATATTTCCTTTGTTTCGATGTATATTTCCTTCATTTTGATGCTCCATTTCTCGTTACGATCAACATTTCCTTCGTTTCGATGCATATTTCCTTCATTTTGATGCTCATTTTCTCATTACGATCAATATTTCCTTCGTTTCGATGCATATCTCCCTTATTTTGATGCTCATTTTCTCGTTACGATCAGCATTTCCTTCGTTTCGATGCATATTTACTTTATTTTGATGCTCCTTTTCTTGTTACGATCAATATTTCATTCGTTTCGATGAAGATTTCCTTTTTTTGATGCTCGTTTTCTCGTTATGATCAATATTTCCTTTGTTTCGATGCATATTTCCTTCATTTTGATGCTCCTTTTCTCATTACCATCAACATTTCCTTCGTTTCGATGAATATTTCCTTCATTTTAATGCTCATTTTCTCGTTACGATCAATATTTCCTTCGTTTCGATGCATATTTCCTTCATTTTGATGCTCCTTTTCTCATTACGATCAACATTTCCTTCGTTTCGATGAATATTTCCTTCATTTTGATGCTCATTTTCACGTTACGATCAACATTTCCTTCGTTTCGATGCATATTTCCTTCATTTTGATGCTCCTTTTCTTGTTACGATCCACATTTCTTTTGTTTCGATGCAGATTTCCTTCTTTTTTATGCTCGTTTTCTCGTTATGATCAGTATTTCCTTTGTCTCGATGCATATTTCCTTCATTTTGATGCTCCTTTTCTCATTACCATCAACATTTCCTTCGTTTCGATGAATATTTCCTTCATTTTAATGCTCATTTTCTCGTTACGATCAATATTTCCTTCGTTTCGATGCATATTTCCTTCATTTTGATGCTCCTTTTCTCATTACGATCAACATTTCCTTCGTTTCGATGAATATTTCCTTCATTTTGATGCTCATTTTCACGTTACGATCAACATTTCCTTCGTTTCGATGCATATTTCCTTCATTTTGATGCTCCTTTTCTTGTTACGATCCACATTTCTTTTATTTCGATGCAGATTTCCTTCTTTTTGATGCTCGTTTTCTCGTTATGATCAATATTTCCTTTGTTTCGATGCATATTTCCTTCATTTTGATGCTCCTTTTCTCATTACGATCAACATTTCCTTCGTTTCGATGAATATTAACTTCATTTTGACGCTTCTTTTCTCGTTACGATCAACATTTCCTTCATTACGATGCATATTTCCTTCATTTTGATGCTCCATTTCTCGTTACGATCAACATTTTCTTCGTTTCGATGCATATTTCCTTCATTTTGATGCTCATTTTCTCGTTACGATCAGTATTTCCTTCGTTTCGATGCATATTTACTTTATTTTGATGCTCCTTTTCTTGTTACGTTCAATATTTCATTCGTTTCGATGCAGATTTCCTTCTTTTTGATGCTCATTTTCTCGTTATGATCAATATTTCCTTTGTTTCGATGCATATTTCCTTCATTTTGATGCTGCTTTTCTCATTACGATCAATATTTCCTTCGTTTCGATGAATATTTCCTACATCTCAATGCTCATTTTCTCGTTACGATCAATATTTCCTTCATTTCGATGCATATTTCCTTCATTTTGATGCTCCTTTTATTGTTACGATCAATATTTCATTCGTTTCGATGCAGATTTCCTTCTTTTTGATGCTCATTTTCTCGTTATGATCAATATTTCCTTTGTTTCGATGAATATTTCCTTCATTTTGATGCTCCTTTTCTCATTACGATCAACATTTCCTTCGTTTCGATGAATATTTCCTTCATTTTAATGCTAATTTTATCGTTACGATCAACATTTCATTCGTTTCGATGCAGGTTTCCTTCTTTTTTATGCTCGTTTTCTCGTTATGATCAATATTTCCTTTGTTTCGATGCATATTTCCTTCATTTTGATGCTCCTTTTCTTATTACGATCAAAATTTCCTTCGTTTCGATTAATATTTCCTTTATTTTAATGCTCATTTTCTCGTTACGATCAACATTTCCTTCGTTTCGTTCAACATTTCCTTCATTTCGATGCTCCTTTTCTTGTTACGATCAACATTTCATTCGTTTCGATGCAGATTTCCTTCTTTTTATGCTCGTTTTCTCGTTACGATCAATATTTCCTTTATTTCGATGCATATTTCCATCGTTTTGATTCTCATTTTCTCGTTACGAGCAATATTACCTTCGTTTCGATGCATATTTCCTTCATTTTGATGCTTCTTTTCTCATTACGATCAGCATTTCATTCGTTTCGATGCAGATTTCCATCATTTTGATGCTCTTTTTCTCAGTACGATCAACATTTCCTTCGTTTCGATGAATATTTCCTTCATTTTAATGCTAATTTTCTCGTTACGATCAATATTTTCTTCGTTTCGATGTATATTTCCATCATTTTGATGCACTTTTTCTCGTTATGATCAGAATTTCCTTCGTTTCGATGCATATTTACTTCATTTTGATGCTCCTTTTCTTATTACGATCAACATTTCATTCGTTTCGATTCAGATTTCTTTCTTTTTGATGCTTGTTTTCTCGTTACGTTCAATATTTCATTCGTTTCGATGCAGATTTCCTTCTTTTTGATGCTCGTTTTCTCGTTATGATCAATATTTCCATTGTTTCGATGCATATTTCCTTTATTTTGATGCTACTTTTCTCATTACGATCAATATTTCCTTCGTTTCGATGAATATTTCCTTCATCTCAATGCTCATTTTCTCGTTACGATCAATATTTCCTTCATTTCGATGCATATTTCCTTCATTTTGATGCTCCTTTTCTTGTTACGATCAACATTTCATTCGTTTCGATTCAGATTTCCTTCTTTTTGATGCTCATTTTCTCGTTACGTTCAATATTTCCTTTTTTTCAATGCATATTTCCTTCGTTTTGATTCTCATTTTCTCTTTACGATCAATATTACCTTCGTTCCGATGCATATTTCCTTCATTTTGATGCTTTTTTTCTCGTTACGATCAACATTTCCTTCATTTCGATGCATATTTACTTCATTTTGATGCTCCTTTTCTCGTTACGCTCAACATTTCAATCATTTCGATGCAGATTTCCTTCTTTTTGAGGCTTGTTTTCTCATTATGAACAATATTTCCTTTGTTTCGATGCATATTTCCTTCGTTTTGATCCTCCTTTTCTCTTTACGATCAACATTTCCTTCGTTTCGATGAATATTTCCTTCATTTCAATGCTCATTTTCTCATTACGATCAACATTTCATTCATTTCGATGTAGATTTCCTTCTTTTTGAGGCTCGTTTTCTCGTTATGATCAATATTTCCTTTGTTTCGATGCATATTTCCTTCATTTTGATGCTCCTTTTCTTGTTACGATCAATATTTCATTTGTTTCAATACACATTTCCTTCTTTTTGATGCTCGTTTTCTCGTTATGATCAATATTTTCTTTATTTCGACACATATTTCCTTCATTTTGATTCTCCTTTTCTCATTACGATCAACATTTCCTTCGTTTCGATGAATATTTCCTTCATTTTAATGCTCATTTTCTCGTTACTATCATCATTTCCTTTGTTTCGATGCATATTTCCTTCATTTTGATGCTCCTTTTCTTGTTACGATCAACATTTCATTCGTTTCGATGCAGATTTCCTTCTTTTTTATGTTCATTTTCTCGTTATGATCAATATTTACTTTATTTCGATGCATATTTCCTTCATTTTGATGCTCATTTTCTCATTACGATCAACATTTCCTTCGTTTCGATAAATATTTCCTTCATTTTAATGCTCATTTTCTCGTTACGATCAATATTTCCTTCGTTTCGATGCATATTTCCTTCATTTTGAAGCTCCTTTTCTTGTTACGATCAACATTTCATTCGTTTCGATGGAGATTTTCTTCTTTTTTATGCTCGTTTTCTCGTTATGATCAATATTTCCTTTGTTTCGATGCATATTTCCTTCATTTTGATGCTCCTTTTCTCATTACCATCAACATTTCCTTCGTTTCGATGAATATTTCCTTCATTTTAATGTTCATTTTCTCGTTACGATCAATATTTCCTTCGTTTCGATGCATATTTCCTTCATTTTGATGCTCCTTTTCTCATTACGATCAACATTTCCTTCGTTTCGATGAATATTTCCTTCATTTTGATGCTCATTTTCACGTTACGATCAACATGTCCTTCGTTTCGATGCATATTTCCTTCATTTTGATGCTCCTTTTCTTGTTACGATCCACATTTCTTTTGTTTCGATGCAGATTTCCTTCTTTTTTATGCTCGTTTTCTCGTTATGATCAGTATTTCCTTTGTCTCGATGCATATTTCCTTCATTTTGATGCTCCTTTTCTCATTACCATCAACATTTCCTTCGTTTCGATGAATATTTCCTTCATTTTAATGCTCATTTTCTCGTTACGATCAATATTTCCTTCGTTTCGATGCATATTTCCTTCATTTTGATGCTCCTTTTCTCATTACGATCAACATTTCCTTCGTTTCGATGAATATTTCCTTCATTTTGATGCTCATTTTCACGTTACGATCAACATTTCCTTCGTTTCGATGCATATTTCCTTCATTTTGATGCTCATTTTCTTGTTACGATCAAGATTTCTTTTGTTTCGATGCAGATTTCCTTCTTTTTGATGCTCGTTTTCTCGTTATGATCAATATTTCCTTTGTTTCGATGCATATTTCCTTCATTTTGATGCTCCTTTTCTCATTACGATCAACATTTCCTTCGTTTCGATGAATATTAACTTCATTTTGACGCTTCTTTTCTCGTTACGATCAACATTTCCTTCATTACGATGCATATTTCCTTCATTTTGATGCTCCATTTCTCGTTACGATCAACATTTTCTTCGTTTCGATGCATATTTCCTTCATTTTGATGCTCATTTTCTCGTTACGATCAGTATTTCCTTCGTTTCGATGCATATTTACTTTATTTTGATGCTCCTTTTCTTGTTACGTTCAATATTTCATTCGTTTCGATGCAGATTTCCTTCTTTTTGATGCTCATTTTCTCGTTATGATCAATATTTCCTTTGTTTCGATGCATATTTCCTTCATTTTGATGCTGCTTTTCTCATTACGATCAATATTTCCTTCGTTTCGATGAATATTTCCTACATCTCAATGCTCATTTTCTCGTTACGATCAATATTTCCTTCATTTCGATGCATATTTCCTTCATTTTGATGCTCCTTTTATTGTTACGATCAATATTTCATTCGTTTCGATGCAGATTTCCTTCTTTTTGATGCTCATTTTCTCGTTATGATCAATATTTCCTTTGTTTCGATGTATATTTCCTTCATTTTGATGCTCCATTTCTCGTTACGATCAACATTTCCTTCGTTTCGATGCATATTTCCTTCATTTTGATGCTCATTTTCTCATTACGATCAATATTTCCTTCGTTTCGATGCATATCTCCCTTATTTTGATGCTCATTTTCTCGTTACGATCAGCATTTCCTTCGTTTCGATGCATATTTACTTTATTTTGATGCTCCTTTTCTTGTTACGATCAATATTTCATTCGTTTCGATGAAGATTTCCTTTTTTTGATGCTCGTTTTCTCGTTATGATCAATATTTCCTTTGTTTCGATGCATATTTCCTTCATTTTGATGCTCCTTTTCTCATTACGATCAACATTTCATTCGTTTCGATGAATATTTCCTTCATTTCAATGCTCATTTTCTCGTTACGATCAATATTTCATTCATTTCGACGCATATTTCCTTCATTTTGATGTTCCTTTTCTTGTTACGATCAATATTTCATTCGTTTCAATGTATATTTCCTTCTTTTTGATGCTCATTTTCTCGTTATGATCAATATTTCCTTTGTTTGATGCATATTTCCTTCATTTTGATGCTCATTTTCTCATTACGATCAACATTTCCTTCGTTTCGATGAATATTTCCTTCATTTTGATGCACCTTTTCTCGTTACGATCAACATTCCTTCGTTACGATGCATATTTCCTTCATTTTGATGCTCAATTTCTCGTTACGATCAACATTTCCTTCGTTTCGATGCATATTCCCTTCATTTTGATGCTCATTTTCTCATTACGATCAATATTTCCTTCGTTTCGATGCATATTTCCCTTATTTTGATGCTCATTTTCTCGTTACGATCAGCATTTCCTTTGTTTCGATGCATATTTACTTTATTTTGATGCTCCTTTTCTTGTTACGATCAATATTTCATTCGTTTCGATGCAGATTTCCTTCTTTTTGATGCTCGTTTTCTCGTTATGATCAATATTTCATTTGTTTCGATGCATATTTCCTTCATTTTGATGCTCCTTTTCTTATTACGATCAACATTTCATTCGTTTCGATGAATATTTCCTTCATTTTAATGCTCATTTTCTCGTTACGATTAATATTTTCTTCGTTTTGATGTATATTTTCTACATTTTGATGCTCCTTTTCTCATTACGATCAATATTTCATTCGTTTCGATGTAGATTTCCTTCATTTTGATGCTCATTTTCTCGTTACGTTCAATATTTCCTTCATATCGATGCATATTTCCTTCGTTTTGATTCTCATTTTCTCTTTACGATCAACATTACCTTCGTTTCGATGCATATTTCCTTCGTTTTGATTCTCATTTTCTCGTTACGATCAATACTACCTTCGTTTCGATGCATATTTCCTTCATTTTGATGCTCCATTTCTCGTTACGATCAACATTTCCTTCGTTTTGATTCATATTTCCTTCATTTTGATACTCATTTTCTAGTCATTATCAATATTTCCTTCATTTCGATGCATATATCTTTCATTTTGATGCACTTTTTCTCATTACGATCAGCATTTCCTTCGTTTCGGTGCATATTTACTTCATTTTGATGCTCTTTTCTTGTTACGATCAACATTTCATTCGTTTCGATGCAGATTTCCTTCTTTTTGATGCTCGTTTTCTCGTTATGATCAATATTTCCTTTGTTTCGATGTATATTTCCTTCATTTTGATGCTCCTTTTCTCATTACGATCAACATTTCCTTCGTTTCGCTGAATATTTCCTTCATTTCAATGCTCATTTTCTCGTTACGAACTATATTTCATTCATTTCGATGCATATTTTCTTCATTTTGATGTTCCTTTTCTTGTTACGATCAATATTTCATTCGTTTCGATGCAGATTTCCTTCTTTTTGATGCTCATTTTCTCGTTATGATCAATATTTCCTTTGTTTCGATGAATATTTCCTTCATTTTGATGCTCCTTTTCTCATTACGATCAACATTTCCTTCGTTTCGATGAATATTTCCTTCATTTTAATGCTAATTTTATCGTTACGATCAACGTTTCCTTCGTTTCGATGCATATTTCCTTCATTTTGATGCTCCTTTTCTTGTTACGATCAACATTTCATTCGTTTCGATGCAGGTTTCCTTCTTTTTTATGCTCGTTTTCTCGTTATGATCAATATTTCCTTTGTTTCGATGCATATTTCCTTCATTTTGATGCTCCTTTTCTTATTACGATCAAAATTTCCTTCGTTTCGATTAATATTTCCTTTATTTTAATGCTCATTTTCTCGTTACGATCAACATTTCCTTCGTTTCGTTCAACATTTCCTTCATTTTGATGCTCCTTTTCTTGTTACGATCAACATTTCATTCGTTTCGATGCAGATTTCCTTCTTTTTATGCTCGTTTTCTCATTACGATCAATATTTCCTTTATTTCGATGCATATTTCCTTCATTTTGATGCTCCTTTTCTCGTTACGATCAATATTTCCTTCGTTTTGATGCATATTTCCTAAATTTTGATGCTTTTTTTCTCATTACGATCAGCATTTCATTCGTTTCGATGCAGATTTCCATCATTTTGATGCTCTTTTTCTCAGTACGATCAACATTTCCTTCGTTTCGATGAATATTTCCTTCATTTTAATGCTAATTTTCTCGTTACGATCAATATTTTCTTCGTTTCGATGTATATTTCCATCATTTTGATGGACTTTTTCTCGTTATGATCAGAATTTCCTTCGTTTCGATGCATATTACTTCATTTTGATGCTCCTTTTCTTGTTACGATCAACATTTCATTAGTTTCGATTCAGATTTCTTTCTTTTAGATGCTTGTTTTCTCGTTACGTTCAATATTTCATTCGTTTCGATGCAGATTTCCTTCTTTTTGATGCTCGTTTTCTCGTTATGATCAATATTTCCATTGTTTCGATGCATATTTCCT